>CM046362.1:17382726-17448224 GCA_025413025.1 Ficus hispida | reverse complement strand
CAATCCGAGAGGACCATTCAGACCCTGGAAGACATGTTGCGAGCGTCTGTGATGGATTTCAAAGGAACTTGGATAAAAAGCTCCTTTGATTGAATTCTCGTACAACAACAGTTTCCAAGCTTCAATTGGAATGGCTCTTACGAAGCTCTATACGGAAGAAGGTGCAGATCTCCAGTCCATTGGTACGAGACCAGGGAAAAGGAACTTGTGTCCACGGATTTTGTTCAAAAAACCACTGAGGCCGTGAAACTTATACGCCGACGGATGGAGACTGCATTTAGTCGACAAAAGAGCTATGCCGACAAGCGCAGAAGGCCTTTAGAATTCCAAGTAGGAGACTTGGTTTTCCTCAAAATTGCTCCATTCAAGGGAGTTATGAGATTCGGAAAGAAGGGGAAATTGAGTCCACGATACATAGGGCCATTCGAAATATTAGAAAGAATTGGCAACGTGGCCTATAGGTTGGCTTTGCCCCAGGAATTAGCATATGTACACAATGTATTTCATGTGTCGATGCTGAAGAAGTACATCTCGGATCCATCCCATGTATTGGACCACGAACCAATTGAGGTTCACGAAGATCTGACCTATGAGGAGAAACCAGTTCGAATCTTAGCCGAGAAGAAAAGGTGCTAAGGAACAAGGTTATACCATTAGTTAAGGTCCTATGGCGAAATCATGAGATTGAGGAGGCAACCTGGGAACGCGAGGATGAGATGAAGAAAAGCTACCCCGAATTGTTCTGATTTTCGAGGACGAAAATTCTTTAAGGAGGGTAGATTGTAATAATCGAAATTTTCACGAACTCACAATTTTCTTGTAAATAAGAAATTTATAGTTCGTATTATGTGTTTATGTGCAATTTTATGAAAATTATGAATATTAATACAAAATTCATGATTTTATCAGTATATGATTGAGTTCTCGGTAAATTAATTACGAGACTTCATGATAGGCCTTTTAAGCAAAAAGGTATGACGAAATTTCATGAATTCATGATAGTCAAATTTTGACAAGAGAGTCAATGATTGACAAGAAAGTCAATGGTTGACCCGAAAAATCGAAAATGAGGCGGTACGGTTAAATATTTTTCAGTATAAAATTGTACCGTGTAAAAGCCATTTTTACGGATAAAATGGTATGTTTAAGATTCAAAAACCACCATAGAAAATCAAGCACATTAGTTAGGTTATCTTTGGCCAAGAAGTTTGATTGTATAAGAAAATTTTTATACAGTCCATTTCTACACAGATGAATTTTGGACTGCAGTTTAAAATAACAGTATTAAATTGTACTGTGTATTAGTGAAAGCAGTATTATAAATATCTGTGCTAGAATTAAAGTGGACTACATTAAGGAAAAGCCAAACAAAGCCTTAGTGTGATATCACCACCTTTTGATTAATGACATCATTAAGGATTTAGCAAAAATTTGGAAAGTAAGTTTGGTGGTTCTAGAACCACCTTGGCCGGCCACCTATACCCTCCCATTGTGTGATTTCTTGTTTTTTTTGGGGTCAAATTCCAATTTTTGAAACTTCCCCCACCTCTATAAATAGGTGACCCCATAATTCAAAAAAATTAGAGAAAAGCAACCAAACTCTTGCCAATTTTTCTTCACCAAAAACCGAGAGTGAGAAGGAAGGAGAGAAAGGAAATTTTGCCAAAACCAAGAGTGATTAGAGCTTAGGGTGGTCGGATTTTGTGTGGAGAGCAAGCAAGAAAGAGTTGGAAAATTTTTGGACAATCTTTTGGCCAAGAGGCCGGCTGTAGAGGGAAAGGAAAAAGGGAGGAGCTAACCAAGTTGGAGGCCGGATTTTTGAGGTTGTGGTGACCGGATCTTGGTGCTAGAGTGGCTGAAAAAGTTTGGAGCCAAACAAGCCAAAGGGCCGGACCTAGTGGCAGCAAGGAGGGACCAAGGGAGAACCAAATCTAGCAAGCCAAACCCTTGGGTGGAAGCTAGGTAAATCCCCTCAAAACCCAACACTTTTCATTTAAATTTCAATTGAGAAATTTAAATGTATTTCAAGCAAAGTTT
Organism: Ficus hispida; assembly: GCA_025413025.1. NCBI lineage: Eukaryota > Viridiplantae > Streptophyta > Magnoliopsida > Rosales > Moraceae > Ficus > Ficus hispida. The sequence goes on along the minus strand of CM046362.1, from coordinate 17,446,187 downwards.
GTAAGAGCATAAGCTCACTTTAATTCCCTGCCTTAGTTAAGAAATTTAGGTTATGTGCTTGGTTAATTAGGATTTTATGGTTGGTGGTTTTATATGCATGCTTTGTGTTTGATTGAATGCTTAGGATTTTGCATGGTTATGAATGTTGTTCAAATTGGCTTGCATGTTGAATATTGAACGTTAGAAACCGCTGCATGATTGATATTAGAGCTCCCGCGGTAGCTGGTTGAGCTAGGTTCCACGTCTAGGACGTAAAACGAATTCTAAACCGAAAAACTGCCAGGCTCGGGTGGATCCTGACCAGTTTTACGGCAAGCCGATTTTGAGGCCTTTTGAGGCCGAATTAGGCAAAACTTAAAACACAAAAGTTATTCAGAACAGTTTTTCCTAGAGGGCAACGCGGACGGATTTGCAAAATGAGCCTCCAATGACCTCCGTTTTTACGAAAATCCGAGACTAAACTGCCCAGACCTAGTTTACACGACCAGTGGGTTTCAAATTAAAACTGGTACGAATCCAAGCAGAACTGGGTTTTTCTTAAAACATGAAAGTTTTAGAATTTCTCAAGAGCAAGAACTTTTGTGAAGACAAGTTTTTCAAATTCCATTTGGATTTTTAAATACAACCTGAACTATAAAAACTGTGCAGAGAACAAGAAATTCCTGCACAGGATTTTCTACAAACATACAGAAAAACTGTATTTTCACATCAACATTTCCTGTTTTGACTATGAAAACTATTTCAAAAGCAGTTTTCAGCCTTAAATGAGTTATATAAAGTTTTACTTTGAAAACCTCGAATTTTGAAGTAAAACAAAAGATTTTCTAGCCAATTTTCCAAATTGGATTTAAAAGCTAAAGTGTAGTAACAAGTTGTTAACGGATGATAACCGGGAAAGATACCCGAGTTACTAAAGATTAGGCCCAATAATAGGAATAGTAACTTGATACTATACATACATGAGTTTAATACCCGAGGTTACCTCAAGTAACCTAACAAGTAATGGATCAAGTTTGGTTAACCACAAACTCTAGGGTTACGATTAGTAACCTAGTAATGATCAAGCCCGGTGTGGGGGGGGACATATAATTAGAATATTGAACAGGTTACCAATATCTTATAGGATCCTTATCCTATGTTCTTTTTAATAGCAGGAGGTAACCTGCGGTTGCAATCTGAGTTAAAGCAACGAAACCCCAGACATAGTATCTCAGGCAAGTATCGAACCTCACCTACAGTATGAAAATAGTAAATACTATTTTCATATATGCTATGTTAAAATGTACATGCTATGTTGTATGATGTTAAATGATGTTATGTGATGATATGCTATAACATGTTACATATTATGCCATGTTTTCTAAAATGTCATGGTTTTAAAAATGTCATGTTTCAAGAATGCCATGATATGGCCAATGTTAAAGTTTGAATATGACATAGTGACATCATGAAGCATGTTCACTAATGCTAAATCATGTGGTAAGATAATCAAGGAAGGTGTCGTACCAACCTCCCGTGATCGAGGAGGATACATGTTTAAAACCAGTTGTGACATTTACCTCTCGTTGATGCGTGAGGGTCACGTTTTAATTCCCAGAACTGTTAGGGCCTTGCAAACCCTAGCTTTGTCTGGAGGCTGCGCGCTTTCGGTACGTACACTATGGGCCCACATGTTGAGACAAGATAAGTTAAAGATTGAGTCTAAAATGAAGCATAAGACTTTCAATCAATCATAAATGGCTCATGCATAAGTTACATGATGATTGACATGTTTTAAAGATGATTAAATTATTTTTGTGAGATTATGTTTGTACTTGCTGGGCGAAAGCTCACTCTTATATTTCATACTGTAGGTAAAAAGCCTGCAGCTTAAATGGTGGGCTATGCGGACGATGCGGCGGGTGAAGGGCGGTGTGGGATACCACTACGCAAAATTTTCCGCAACCGCTTTTGAATCTCAAAAGTAAATTATGTTATGCAATATGTATGAAGTTTAAAGACTTAAGAAGATATCTTCAGTATAGTATGTATACATGATAAGTTTTTCTCTACAAGATAACTTATGTAAATATGTTTTTAAAAAAAAAAAAAATTATTCTCAAATTTTCAAGTAAGATAAGTACAAGTAAGTATGGTGTCGACCCGGCTTGGGAAGTCGGGGCGTCACAATGGAAGCAAATGTACTATGCATATAGTATACAATACATGTCTTTTAATGTTTTTGGAAGTATCAGTTTACTATCGTATGTAATGTTCTTAGTCGTTTTCCTGAAATGTCTTTGTCGTTTCTGTTAATTGTCACTCCTACTTCTTTGTCATCGTTTCTGAAACGTCACTGTTTTTCAATTAAGTGTAAAACATAGTTTTACTCAAGTTAACATTTACATGATTTGAAATATACCTGATTTATCATCCATTAAAAAAAAAAAAAAAAAGAAAGAACAAATACAGGCAGTTCATTACATCATGAGGAGGCTTTTACTTGAAGAACAAATGGAGCATCTGGGATCAAAGAGTAGAATTTAATGTCCTGTACATGGTGTTATACAGATCCAAGGAGGTTCCAGTATGGCGACCAAACAACTTTTGGGAAACGACATTTGAAGTTCTGGAGTAATCACAAATTGCAGGTTACATATCAAAAAGCATGTTTATCATATGCTTAATTTTCATGAATTTCAAAGATTATTATTATTATTATTATTTTGAATAAATGGATTTCAAGGATTTTGAATTTAAAAAAAAAGTTGAAAAAACTTGCTCTGAAATTAGTACTTGATCAGGACATGTTTATTAGGAGAACGGTTAAATAATTAAAAAGAATCTACTTTTTTTCTTTCACAATATGTTTTATGTTAGTTTATGTCTATACCAAATGTGATACAATAATTTTGACAATATATTTATATATCGTCTATGAGTAAGTTTGTCTGGTTCGGCAATTCAGTGGCTCAGCAATCTCAAAAATTGACTACTTCACTCTTCGAAATGGTTTCATTACTGTAAGCTATATCAGAACTATACTAAGATTGCATTTGCTTATAAACTTTATGTATAAATACAGACAGTTCATTACATCATGAAAGAACATACAAGCATATGATAGGATAAAAATTTCCTCTAAACAAGTAGTGAAAAATAAACATACTATAATAAGGAAACAAGCTCAATTGTAGATAAAAGTAAATATATAATTCTTCTTTTTGGAACTTGTTATTCGGTATATTATGTAGGACTAATAAAAAAAAAAAGCAATAAAAAAAAGGGTTATATTGGCAATGGTGATTCAATTTTGGGAAATTTCTTTTATACTGCAATCATTCACACCAAAATAGTTTACTTATTCTTGCTCATAAATAGATTCGACAAACTTACATTTTTTTTTTTTTTTTATGGGGATCTTGTGTTGGGTCCCCTTTGTCAGCTATAAGAGAAATTGAAGGAGCCTCCCTTTTGCTGGCTTTGAGTGAGATAGAGATAAGAGGAGAGTGAGATGAGTGGTGGTGTTGGGTCCCCTTTGCTGGCTGGGTGAGAGGGAGAGTCCGTGAGTGAGGTCCCCCACCTTTGTCTTCTTTAGCAGAGGAAAGTGAGTGAGTGAGATAGGTGGATAGGTCCCCTTTTTGCCGGTTGGGCGAGAGAGTTAAGAGGAGAGGGAGATAAGAGGAGAGGGGAGAGTGAGTGAGTTAGCAGGGGGGCTTTTTTGGGCGAGGGAAGGCTTCAGTGGGATGAGAGATAGAGAAGGAAATGTAGGGATTTTGACTGCTTTTTGACTTCCATTTGCAGGGCTTCTTCTATGCTTTTTTTTTTTTTAATTGAAGATAACTGAAGGAGTTTTTAGTCTTTTTATTTAAAAATTAAATTAAAAAAAATAAAAATAAAAAACCAATCAAAACGGAGGTTATATTTACAATGGTGGTTCATTTTGGATTATATATACAAAATAATATAGACAATAGACAGTCTTTTCTCTGTACAGGAATCGGAGCGGGGACTGAAGAAGCATTTTTCACTCTGCCTTGTCTAGAAATACACATTTTGTCACAGATATTTATGTTCGTCTTTTCAAGATTTTTTTTTTTTTTTGGCTTAAAAAGTAGGTTAATAAAAAAAAAAGGGGTAATTATGAGTTAGTAATTTTAATTGGTTAATATTAGTTAATTTGTAGTTTTTTTTTTCAGTAATTATACTAAATGGCATATCTTAATACCATAATTTAATAATATAGCATATTTTAAAAGTTAGGAAAATTAGAGCAGATTCTATATTTTTTTCTGAAATACCAGATCTACCCTACCATCATTTGCTTTTCTCCCACCGGCGACGAGGACTGCTCCAGAGGTCGACTCCAATCTTCCGATCACCGACAGTCGCGTTTTCCCAGCGATTTCCTCTATCCAATTGTTGCTCTGTCCCCGTCGACCAAGGACCACAACGGCGTGGGATCTTATGGCGACTGAATCCAAATTGCGCTGGCGTCGCGATATTTAGCATAACATTGAGGAGATTCTGCAGCCTTTAGGGTGGTTTGCAACCATGGCTGCAATTGGCCATGTCCTAGCCAACTTCTAACCGTGGTCGGCTGGTGCTTAACCATCGTTTGTTTCTTGTTTTAATTCAAACATTAGAATAAAAAAGTCGGATTGTTGAATGAAAACATTTGAAATTCAAAATTAGAAACTTATCAAACAAAAATCTGCACATCACAGGGAGCCCCTGAGATGTAGGCGCCAACAGTGTGGAACCCACCACACTGTGTCACCCAATTTCATGCCGTATAATTTTATGTATAGGACTGACCAAAAAACAAGTTATTATCTCAAGCATATACAGAAAACAAAGTAAATAATACATTTACGGCATTTACTAGATCTTATGTGTACTGTTAATAAGAAACAAGTTATTATCTCAAATGTAAAACAAAATGAATACAAGATTTACTAGTAAATTCCAGATTTCCAAATAAATTTTATGTGTAATATTGATATAAAATAAGTTATTATCTCAATCATCATCATAAAAATAAAGCAAATACTATATTTATTAATAAAAACTATATTTTATTGACAAAATATATGAATAATATTAATAAAAAAAGTTATTATCTAAAATATAAAATAAAAGAGAAAATAAAGTAAATTCATTCATGTATCTGATACACGTATGACAAAAAACTCACAGTGAAAAAGAACATGCTTTTCCTCATAGAGTTTTTTCTCTCCCTTCTTCACTTTGTTTCATGTGTTGAGAATATAAATTGATCCAAAATTAAGTTGTGTAATTAAAACCCAAATAAAAAATGCCCACTCGTTCGTGTTAATCGTAATTTGGAGAATGTTGAAAAAGATTTGTGGTGTTCTAGAGGATTTCGAGTTTCCAAGGTGGCTTTTGGTGGAGTTCAAGATTATCGTCCTAATCGTATGACAATCAATCTCTAAGTCTCCTTATTGTATTATGCATTAAATTAATATAGGTATTGGTCGACGGATAAATTTTTGAGAAAAATTTTTATAAATGCGATTTGATACATACTAATTTTTTGCAAAACTTTTATAAATCGGTTTTCGAAAGCAACACGAACTTGCTACACCGAGCTCAATATCGTCATCGTGCCCGACCTCTTTCTTGCAACCCGTCGTCGTGCAACCATGGTCGCCTGAGCCTGCCCGTCGACCTCGGTCGTGAAGCTCCCCCACCATGAGATAGAATTTTATTTTGAAAAGTTTGGGTTGATAAAGAGTAGTCTTTATTTTGTGAGCATTTCTTTTTTTTCTTAAGAATTGCTTTGAATGTGGTCTTGATAAGAATAATATGATTCTGTGAGCTTGTGTCATGTCTTTTTTGTACTAATTTCTTAAAATTTCATACTGATAATAGGCTTGAATTAAAAAAAAAAAAAAAAAAAAAAAAAAAAAAAAAAGAAGCTCTCTTTTTATTAGAGGGAAAATTTTGACCAAATGAATAAAAGTAAATTAAATTCATTTTTTAAGTTCAATAAGGGTAAAAAGATCATTTTATAACTTTAAATATTGCAGATCATTAGAAGGGGCATTTTCTGTATTTTGAATATAATAATTTAGTAAAATAATGGTGAGGGAGTGTCTCTATAATTGTTTTTCTCAAAACATCGGGAAGTTGACGATATTAATTTTGGTCAAGAGGATGTCCTTATAACTTTGAGAAAAATAGGGAGTGTTAATATAATTCTCTCTATACTAAATGACCTAATTTTAATTAGAAAGCCAGATTTCAAGATAGAGATTTCATGGTTTTTTACTATAATCTTTTTGAGCAGTACTTTTTTCTTTTTTGTTCGTCCTAAATAAAATATTTGAGAACTTTCCCATGCAGCACTATCAAACGGGAAAGTTCTCTTTTTCTCTCTATATCTATCTCTCTCTCTATAGCAGATTGTAATGACAAAGGGATGGGAGGCTAGGGGGCCATGGCCCCCCTAACTTTTTTTAAAATTTTTATATAATGTGGTTTTTTAATTTAAAAAAATTGATATGTTTATAACTAGTCTTGATCCCCCTTAAATTAATAGTTTTCCATATTTTATTGGGCAGACAATTTGGATTTTAAAAAATAAAAAGATTTTATTAAATCCATATACATTAGTGGGCCTAATGACTTCATATAAAATCTAAATCTGAACTATAATTTTAATATCCCAGTATTTTAAAAGACATGCTTATTATATAAAGTAATATTTTGTCTACACATAAACTAAAAACTTCCAAAAAAAAGTAAACTCTTCACTTTTCCATTCTACCATTCCTAAACAAATTTGAAATTTTGCTATGTTGTTCAATGTGTGAATTTTATTTTTTTTATTTTTTTTTTCGGATTACTCCACTGGATTTCTTCTCACAACTTGAGATAACTTCATCTTGGTATGTAAATTCATCCTTCTTCAACTTCTCATTTCCACTTTAGGTTTGTATTTCTTTTACTTGGTTCTTGTTCCGATTTTTTTTCCTTTTGTTAATGTGGAATTGATCAGCCCTGGTGCTACTGCTTTTTCTGATCTTTTTTTTTTCCTTATGTATTGATGATAATTTACTAATTCTAATTAGAAAATTAGAAATATCTCACTAGAAATTAGTGATTTTTAGTTTTTATTGTGGATTTTAACTGAGAAAATTAGAAATAGCAATTCTTAATATTCTAGATTTAAATATAATTTTTATTTTATTTTTTCAATTTAGTTTTTGATAAACTTAGACATGCTTTTTTTTTTTTTTTGTGAATAATTTTGGGCTTATGGACTGTAATGATGTTAGTGCCATAAATGTAAGATAATTTTTTTTAAAAGACTGCTTGATTGTCAACTTTGAGAAAGAAATTACTGTAAAATTTAGTAGTGAATCAATTATAGATGAGTTTGTCTCTATGAAATATCGTCGAACACAACTTATATTTAAGGAAAAAAATGATATTTTGAGGTATATGAATTTAACATAGCTACTCTTTTATTGAGAAAATAATATTATTTGCAAATGTATAAATTTTTTTTTTTCATTTTTACGAGTGATAAATTAGACTTAGAGATTTAAGATGGGAAACTTAAATGGCTATGGTATTATGAAGATATTAAGATCAACACTTTAATTTCAGGTCGTATCTTGCATTATTTTTATTTTTATTGCATATAACTGACAGTAACATATTATCCTATTTAGATATGATATTAATATTTTCATGTATCAATATATCATGAATTTAATAAACAAAAAATTTTACGTACATAGATATATATGTTAGTATAATCTTGATTAAAAAAACTATCCCCCTCCCCCCTGCTAATAAATCCTAGCTCTATCACTGGCAAAATGTACCACTGTCTTCCTCGGATTGTGTCGGTCTCCTGCACGGGCTGTATCACCGGACGACCATTCCCCCTTATGGGAGACTTACTAATTAGATCAAAATCAGCTGTAAAAAAGAAGAAACTTTATTTTATGAAACTGAAATATTGTTGGTTATTATTACAAGTGAGTAATTAATAAATTTTTATGGTTTTCGCAGGAGATGGAAGAAGAACCAGTGCATATCAAAGAACTTCAAGTTTTAGCATCCCCGGTTGTTCAGCAGAAGTTGTACTCGGAAAAGAAGTGCTTGGTCCCAAAAAGGTTTGTTGATCGAATCCAGAGCTCAGCCATTTGAATTCTTTTTAATTTTCCAGCTCAAAGTATTGACCATGGACGAAAATATTCGTGACATTATTGACATTTTCATGCATTATCCATATATTGAAGTATCGACCTGAATAATGGGCGGAACGATATTTCTTCCATGTTTGTGACCGATTGATGCACATAGCTTAGATAAGGATGACTGGCCGTATTAGTGAAGAGAAAAAGAGTAGCCACGCTTAGCTAATTTGTTTATGCATTCTCCTTTCTCTTTTTTTTTTTTTTTTTTTTGTATGTTTTATGTCATTTAATTTCAATTAGTAATTACTAATGATTTTACTTTAGTGTAATTTTCTAATTTCCAAATGTATATCATTAATGTTTGTTACTCATTTGGTTTTGGAAAGGTGATGCGGATTGTGAGCTGGTGTTTAATGGTATGGTTACAATGTGAATAAGTAAATCTTCTTAATAATTTATAATTATAAATTGCAAATATAAACAGATAAGAAAAAAAATTAGAGCAAAAAAGTTAGAATGAAAAACCAGGAAAAAAAAGATAAGAAGCGAATATTCTACACAAAACGGTATAAGGAAAAAAAAAAAATCAATCAAAAAAAAAAAAAAAAAAACCAAGAAGGTAGGATAAGAAATTAATATTGTTTGGTTGCTCTCTAGCTAACTAATTTATTTCCAGCTCAATTCTTTCAAAACCATTCTTTTGATAATTAAAAAAAATACCATAAAGTTTTTAGATGGTGCTTTTTAATTTTCCCTATTTTATGATTTTCATCATATTTGAATCTTCAAAATTTTGATTAATTACAACAACTACCCGAATTACAAAGTTTAAATAGTCTTTTACACAAATGAAAAACTTAGAGGTCCTCAAAAAATTATTAAAAAATTATTTTTAAAGGAATTAAATCGGCCTCCAAATAAACATAAAAATAAAATAAAATAAAAAAGAAAGAAAGAAACTTAACTTTAAAAGATAAGTTCGTTTGATTAATTTCTAAACTGTGACAGTGTAATCCTTTACAGACGAAGATGTACTTATTTGTTTTCCTCGTAGCTTTGTTTTATTGTATGGTCCTATAAAATTTCATATGCAAAATGAGTAGTTTTATGCAAAATGTTATTTAAATTCATAATGTTATTTCATGATTTTCTTTAATCAAACCAATGAGTAGTTTTACCAAATGACGATGTGGGTGATTTAAATTCAAATATTGTGTAGCTTCATAACTTCTTTTTTTTTTTTTTCCCCTTTCTTTTTTGAAGCAAACATTAGGCAAAAGTTAATTATAAACATGGCCATGCAAACGACAAATTGTACTAAAGCAAGAAAAAAAAAAAAAAAAACTATAAGCGGGGCAAACGATGCAGGCATGGTACCCTTGACCCGCTTTGGTTTGACCCGCCCCACCACCGCACATAAAATGGAGTGGATCAAAAGGGACGGGTTAGCTGAAAACCGCCACGCCCAGCTCCATTTACATTTTTAATTAAATCTAATGATTCATGTCACACAGATGATGGTCACTCTTCTCTTCCCTTTCTTTTTGTGTGTGTCTATATATATATATATATATATATATATATATATATATATATATTTTTTTTTTTTTTTTTTTTCCCTAAAACACCATTCCTCTTCTATTCATCTGCACACCCTCTTTCCAATTTACTGTTTACAATTTTAGTTAAAGTTCAGAAGATAAATTTTAAAGATACTCAAATCTATTTACCAAATCACTCTTTATTAATCAATTTTAAACATGTCATTTAAATAATTTCGTTGGTTTATTCATATATTTAGATAGAATTTTTTGAACATTTTATGTTGTGAGGGTGCCATAAAAACCACAACTTATAAGGGGTAAGTTAAAATAACATTAATAATTTCCGAGGCCTTTTGAAATTACAGTTGTCTCATGTAAGCAAACTATTAAGTTCTATAGACAGTAGTCGACGAAAGGGTATCTTTGAATAGTTTTACGTATATAAAAGAATATTTTTAAACGATTTTGAAAATTGAGAGCGGTAGAGCCCCTTTTTAAACCTTAATATATAATCAAATAGCTAATATGTTATTGTGTATGATATTATAATGACCTTACTTATATTAGTATAAATTAAAAAATGTAAAAATAATATATAAAAAAATAAATTAAGAAGAAAACACCCGCTGGCGACCTCCCCGATTGATACCCCCAACGCTAACGGACATCTCCCCCCCAACCCTGCGCTCGAGCCCAGGCACCCTCCTTACCCCACCCCTTCCGATGCCAACCAGCCCTCTCCACCCCCAACAAGCCCAATCTAATCGGCGTTTGGGGGGCATCGACATTAGGGGGGGGGGGGGGGCCTCCCAGCATCATCACCGGTATCGGGGGGAGGGGCGCTGTCGCTGGATGGTGCAAGACAGTTTTTTTTTTAGTTTTTTTTTTAATTTATATTTTTTCATTTTTAGTATATAATATTATAGGTTAAAGTACATTATAGTTATCATATACAAATAACATCTCAATCGTTCATTATATCGTGACGGTTTAAAAATAAACTCTACTGATAGGTATATAAATGAGACTTTACCACAAATTTACAGTAACAATTCAAGGAATTCAAAAATTAGTCCATACATGTAAGAGCAGAACATCAATTACCAACAAATGCTTTCTCGAATGCAAAGACTTCTCAAGTCAGCAACTACACACATCAAAGTTGAACGGGAACTCAAAAGCTACCTGCCTACATCTTCTTTTTCTCTCATAACCCTTTTGAACATTATCCATGAATTTGCTTGACTGAAAAGCCTCTTTTTCTATTGAATTCAATAAGGATTAGTTATACAAAGGTCCTCAAATTATAGCACTTGTAATATTTTTTCTCTCGAATTTTCATACATAATATATGTTTCCCCTGCCCCCTCCTTCCCAACTTTGAAACTCTAACACCCCGAATTTCCCGATAATTTTGGCCCTACCATTAGTTTTGGATGGAAAATTCATGTGATCGACGTGCACATGACAAAGAAGAAGAATAAATTAAGGGCATTTTAGTAAAACAAAACATGACAAAGAAGTTACACAACTAGGAAATTAAGGGTGTTTTAGTAAAAGAAGAAGAAGAGAGTATAGATTTTAAATTTCTTTAATTTTTGAAAAATAATTTTATCAGTATCGTATTCCCTAAAATTAAGATTTAAACTATTAAAAAAGTTTTAATTCTTGTTGTAACGGTAAATTTGTCATCTAGCACTTTTCAATAAACTATCTTAGCCCAAATGTTGGCATGTGGCATTTTCTGTCCAAAAAATAATAAAGAGAAAATTTGTTCCTGTTCAAATTGGGGCAAACGTTTTGAAATTTTAGGACAAAGTGTTACAAGAATATAATCATGAGAATTTTCGCACCTATCCAACAAATAACAATACATTACATTTCAGTTTCTTGTGACATTGAGATTTTTATCCTCTCCTTGAATGGAAAATAGTAGTAAATAGTATTTACAAAAATAGTGGAAATAAATAGCAAAGTTTTGAAATATTTGAAGTGAATAGTAAATTTACTAAGTAAATGAAAAATTGATTACGCAAACAACAAATTTACCCATATAATATATTTAAATAATAAATAAACCATTTATCTAATAAATTTGTTATTTAATACTATCTACTCTTTATACTTTTTAAAACATTTATATAAACATGCTATTATTTACTTCTTTCTCCCCCTTTGAATTGTTCACGCTTCAAATCACTAGTTGATTCATCACAAGCGTTCAAGAAAAATTCTACTCACTGCTTTAGGTTCCACTTGGTTTCCTTCTAACAATATGCACAAATTACGTTATCTTTGGCCGCCATAAGCACCTTTTCACGAACAAGATCCCGACAACTGTGGTATCACAACACCGTGCGATATCCATGCAACATCAACACTCTCGCAAGGTACGACCACCCTGATTCGGACACATTGTGGCCTTCAGCATCTCGATGTAGACTTTGATTTGATTGGCAAACCCTCGACCTCATCGTCATCCTAGTCTAAAAGATGGTGTAGGAGGAAGGCTGTTCCAGAGGATCCAGAGCGCATCAGCGATATCTGGATGTGCTGTAAGTCAGGATCTCCGATGTGGGAAGGAGGCTAGGAGAGGGGAAAAGGAGAAAAATGAGAGGGATAATCAATTAGGTTTTGAAATAAGGTTGGTGAAAAAGAATAATTAAAAATGAGGAAAAATTGGGTGTTGAAGAACAGAAATGGGTAAAGCGTTACAAAAATCCTAAAAACAATGAAGTTGTGGATTGTGTGTGTGTGTGTGTGTATACATACATATATATATATATATTTGCAGAAAAAATTGTACATATATTGATAATTATAAAAGAAAAAGGGTATATCTATTCTAGTCTGGAACTCTTATTGGAAAATGAGCACCATATTTGATTTAACGTAGACAACATAAGACCATGATCGAAAACCAAGTCTAAAGCCGGTGCTGCTGGAAACAAGGAAAACGTCCACAGCATGAGGACCTCGACGACAACACAAGAATTCGAGTCTCCGGTGTTTCCACCATTTGCATAACCAACAGATGTTACTTTTACTATCTGTATTCGTTTGGATTCTCTTTACTCTGAATGAGAGGAACACCGTCTTGCCTCCACATTATCCGATCTTCGCACAATGCTGCCACCACCTCCACATACAAACTATGCTCCTATAACAAAAGGTCAATTACGAGGTGTAAGACAAATTAAACAAGAGTCGTGGAACATTATGCATCTGCAAGTCACCTTTGTGAGGATGTTTTGGGAAAATGCAGGAGAAATGACGGGTCTGTGGATCACCTGTTTTTGCACTGCTCGTTTTCTTATAAGCTCTGGTGTTTGCGTTTACAGCTAGGGATAATATGGATCCCTCGGGATTCTTAAGAATTTTGGTGTTTCAGGAATTTGGGATGGGCTTAGTAGTAGACAGGTCAGGGAAAGTTGCTACTCTAGCACTTTTTTGGGGTGGTAGGAAAGAAACCATCGAACTTTTGAGGGGGAGAGAGAATATGAAGTCATTTGGGACAAGGTCAAATATTGGACAGCTCTTTTTATTCATCAAGAGAAGGATTTTAGAAACTTGGTGTTCTCTGATTTGGTCAGGGATTCAGATTCATTTTTGTAGTTTTATTTGTCGTCGTCTAGTGAGGAAATCTCTCTCTCTGCTGCAGTTGTACCTATTTTCGATACTTTTTTATGTTTAAAAAGTCTTGTTTCTTAACCCAAAGAAAAAATTAAAAATCACTAGAAGCTTGCTTCACTCAGTGGAGAACTTGGAAAACATAAAAACTAGGAAATAAACAGAAGGAGATATGAATGTTTCTTACCTCCCTAAGAACCCTTGCTGCTAGCTCCTCTGCAGTATCCTGAGGAAGCACAGGAACAACACGCTGAGCAAGAATACGGCCAGTGTCATAGTGCTCATCAACGAAATGTATCGTGGGACCTGAGAATCTGATTAAAGATGAAAACAATGACAACTCACTAAGAAAGTTCTGAAAATTAAAAAAAATGATATTAGATTTGAAGAGTTTGGAGACAGTGAAGCATACCTTGCACCAGAAGCAATGACTGCTTTATGCACCTTCAAACCGTAATAACCTTTGCCACCGAAAGCCGGAAGCAACGATGGATGGATATTGATAATAGATTTGGATAAGCTCGGATGAGCTCAACTGGTATGAGTTTCAGGTATCCTGCTAGGAGGACAAAGTCTACTTCAAATCCCCTGATAAAGATGAAACAACCAAATATTAATTCGTAATGCAAAAATTTAAGGAGAACTTCCAACATCTTACTAATTCATTCAAGCATCTGCTGGCCATACTCTTATCGAAATAATAGTTCTCACTAGCAAGCACACTAGTAGGTGTTTCAAAACAAGACACATGGAGCTCTTGTCTCCTAATAACTAGACTGGCTTTAGTGTATAAGCAGCATGTTTGTGTGTGTGTTTTTGCAGCTAATATTACAAGAGATGAGAGAGATAATTAACTGAAGTGCGTAGGCAAGGCATATATAGGCTTCAATTAGGCGGTAGCACTATGCGGTCAGTGATCTCCATCATATAGGCCCGCTTTCATCAACTTGCATCCTTTGAGTGATTTGATTGGTTGAGTGACAAGTTCTTTTGCTGATAACTGGTCATCATGTGTAATAAGTTGCAGCTACTTAAGTAAATTAATGTAATGGGATGAATGATTTGGTAGCTTGCTTGGCTTCCAACGTGTCCTGAGCTTTCTTAGAGTTGAAGAACATTCTCGAACAACTTCAACTCTAAGAAAACTCAAGAAACATCGGAAGTCAAGCAAGTAGCTCAATCATTCATCCAATTACATTAATTTACTTAAGCTTGCAGCAACTTTATTACACATGATGACCAATTGTCAGCAAAAGAACATGTCACTCAACCAATCAAACTACTTAAAGGATGCAAGTTGATGCAAGCGGCAAAAAAGATTGAAGACCCACCAACAATATGCTGCTACCGCCAATATTGAAGCCTATAAATACGTTAGCTATGTACTTCATATTATTATCTCTCCATCTCTCGTAATACTATCTGCAAAAGCACACTCACGACTTATAGCCTTTTCTAGAAATTGGAGACAAGAGCTCCATATTTTGTCCTATTTGAAACGAATCAAGATATGTTATCCCAGATTTCCTATCTCATTAGCTATCCCTTCAATGATGTCCTACCACATCATATGAATTAAAGAATTTAGCCAAATAAAAAGTGTTAAATATTAAAAATCCTTGAGCAAATTGATGACTTATCAAAAGCCTATTGAGTAGACAACCTTTAAGACAGGAAAATGGGACAACAGATATGAACTCTTTTGAAACACTTACTAGGGTGCTTGTTTACCATTTCCAATTAAACTTTTGTTGCCGTTTGCCATTAGTAATTCAATCAAATATCTATTTTCCCAATTTTCCATTTTATTCCCACAAGAAACATCCTCCAATTTCTAACATGGACAATGCTGCAAGAATGGATTCACTAAAATAAGTTCATACTTTATAGTTCCCGAAAAAATGCAAGATCTCAAGGAGAAAGGTGTGAAAAGGGCTGAGTTTTTATGCAAAAAAATTCATGGTTAATCAAAAGCATGAACACTTGAGAAAAAGGCTTGTATCCACAGTGTGTTAGTTTACCAAATCCAAAAGCTTAATTGTTAGGAGGTGTGCCAACAATAGTTTTATATTTCAACACCCCCCACACGTGCAGGCCAGACAATGGGCAAACATGCAGACAAATATTAATTTGAAAGTCCAACACAAATTATAAGAAACCCGAAACATATTAAAGGCCCCACACGTGATGATAATAAAGGGGTTAAATAGTGCAATTGCATTCAAATTTTACCGTATCCAAAGAAAGGAAAAAGACTTTATTGATATAATGAAAGAGGTGCTGACCTAAGGGTTGCTACAAGGTCAGTTGGGGATACTCCATCAGGTTCATCTTTTGTTTTGGGGAACAGGATAACAGGGATACCTTTCTCTCTTGCAAATTCAGCACCTCCACATTCTGCAATGATCAAGAATACAATAAGCAGTCGAAACGGGAAAAAGCGTGCGCACATATTTTCTTATCATGACTTCTTTTCTTCCCCCCTAAATATGTATCCAAATGTAGCTGACATAACAGCTTTAAAATCCCTAAAAAGCTCTACTCTCATCACAAATTATCATCAACACAAGGGACTGGATAACCTGTAGTAGCAAATTTTTTAATGTCTAAATTCAGAACATCATCTCTTAAAATGCTTATATCACTACACCCACAAGAAGAGAAGTTTGGAGCTTACCTAATAAATGGAAAAACAATAAATTTTACTAAGACCCAATTAAAATGACAGATTTTGGACCTTTAGAAAGAGGATATAGAAAAATGAACAGCGAGAAAATAGGTAGTTTCCAATTGAAACATTGAATCCCAACTAACTTGAAACGGGATAACATTGAGGTTAGACCACAAGGAACTATATCAACAGATACAACGTGCACATTTCCAATGTTTCCAATTGTAAAAGATACAAAATCTTCAACATGAATATGAAATTTCAAAAATAGAATAATAATAAAGAAATGGACAAATTACAAAGAACCTCCATGATCTGTCATTAAAATCAACTAACTCCACAACTTTCCGTTTTTTGTAACAAGAAAATGTTAGGAACCCATTGGTAGAACTCCCTTGCAAAACCGGCTTGCAAGGAGAGGGACCCAAGGGCTATAAACCCATTATTTATTTTTCTGGGATATTTATTAAACCCACTATCTATCAAGCGGCCCATCTTCCCAGATAGGTGACTTCGCAGATCCCCCCTTCTATCGGCTAGCAGCCCTCCCCAAATCGCCCCATCTGCAACGACGACCACAGAACTGTAGCCCATACTACATCTGATCCCATATTCAACATAGTGGTTTGTAACAATCCACCACGCTTAGGCCCAAATTAGTGGTCCACATTATCAACACTGACCCAATGGTAGCCATTTCCTCCCTTTGGCGGCTTCACTCGGCTATCAGCATTCAACGCATTGACGACTCCACCAACGCATCTTAATCCAGCTTATAACGCAACCGCTTGGACTTGAACCCACGACATGGTGGATTGGCTCTGATACCAATTGTTAGGAACCCTTTAGGTAGAACTCACCCTTGCAAAACAACTTGCATGGGGAGGGGACCCAAGGGCTTATAAACCCACTATTTATCTTATAATCTTTTCATGTGGGATAATTGGTATCTAACAGAAAACTCCCTTTGTGATTCATGAATCAAATACAAATGAAAGGATGGTATGATATCCTCTAAGGGAAAAAAGCTCCACAACTTTCCAAATATGCCAATAACATACACTGAACTTTAACAAAAGTGGTAATGTTGACCTTTCCGTCAAAAAAATTTTTGCAAATATTTTTTAGACATGCAACAAACAAGACTAGCACTGTCACTTCTATCAAGTTAAGGGGTGTTGCTAGAACGTTTGGAAAGTGAGTGGCCCAAAAACTAGTGACAAAGTGAAATCCAATGAGAATTTTCGTAATTTTTCCAGATATAAGAAAATAAACCAGTGTAGATGCAAGCAACCCCGTTCTAGTGCACCAAAAAATTAAAAAAAAAAAAAAAAAAAAAACAGCAGTCAATATTATAGCATAAAAATAGGATACTACATTACATTACCTCGTTTGTTTGTGACCAAAACAACACGTCTCCAAGAATCGATCCTGTAAGAGATGCCTCATGAATGGAGCGGAAGTTGGACCCTCCACCGGAGACGAAAACTGCAAGCTTTTTCTGATTAATCCCACTTCCGAAATCTACACTGAAATCAACACCCGCTGCTTCTACCGCAGTATTTCTACATTCTCTTATCTTCTTCCTGTCAGAAGTCCTCTGTGAAATGGAAGGATGGGCTCTGTAAGAGACCCGTATCTGGGGTTTAACAAAAGAAATGGTTGAAGGACGAGGAGGAACGATGGCAAAGAATGGTTTTTTGACAGTCTGAATTGAAGGGGCTGTTGTGCTCGAGCAAAGTCCAGAAACGATGCTTTAATTCCATTGATATAGAAGCAAAGGAAAGCCCACTTATTGGGTCTCTATTAAGTTAGAGAAATTAGAATGAAGATAGCTCAGGCAGTCACCCAACCATGGCCGATACTAACAGGAGTGTAGAATGCCACAACTTGTTTTTATCTTCTTTTTTTCCTGTACTTCGAAAAAAACAAAAAGAAAAAAAAATAATTTGACGATGATTTTTCACTAAGTTAATTTTTAATAGACACTAAAAATTAAAGTACTTACTTCTAACGAGTAGCATCAGTTTTGATTATTTTCTTTTGCATGCATTTCAAACTCCTTTTTTCTTCTTCTTTTTTTTTTTTTTTTTTTTTGGTAGAGAAACAATCCTTCATTAAAATTTATTAAAAAAAAAAACCACTTAAGATCAGACCAAGATTTGGGTTTTTGTTGAACAAAAGAAATTTAGAACCATTTAACATCAAAAATGATGTCACATCTGGAAATAATAGGACCACTCAACACTACTCATAAAACATAGATTCATCAATGTCTTGTTCCTCATCAAAGTCAAGGAAGCTGACCTTTGCAAAAGTACAAGCAAGATCACCTATATCTTATAAAGATCGCAAACCTGAATTCCAGGAACAACAAAAGAATAACAACTTTTTTGAAGTTGTTTATATATTTATTCATTAAGGATTTGGAAAGAAATGGTAAGTGGAGTTCGAGCTAAGTCTGGTGATGTGGGATTCTCAAAGCGGCTAAATTGCATTCAAAGCTACCCAGGTTTGTTGGGTTTCTTCTTTCAACTCTACAC
The DNA here is from genome assembly GCA_025413025.1 of Ficus hispida. NCBI lineage: Eukaryota > Viridiplantae > Streptophyta > Magnoliopsida > Rosales > Moraceae > Ficus > Ficus hispida. The sequence goes on along the minus strand of CM046362.1, from coordinate 17,427,643 downwards.
TTTTGACTACTGCATAAAAACTATGGATATTCTTCTCTCTCTCTCTCTCTCTCTCTCTCTCTTTCTCCCCCTGCCCTCTCCATTTTGGGTCCCGAGCAAACACAAGAAATATATAGTTTCATATTTTTGTCAGCGTTCCCCAAAGTTCACAAACAAAAACGAAGGCAGCTGAGATTCATTAAGGGCCCGTTTGGAGCAATGGTTGGAGTTGGAGTTTTGTAAGTTGGAATTTAGATATGTGTTTGGTTGAAGTGTGAATTAAAAATAAACTGTGATATAGAAAATACTATAAAAATTTGAAATGTGTTCAGAAAAAAAAAATGCAATATGGATCTTGTTTTATTCCTCTCGTTATTCTCATTTCGACTTGAAATAAGAGAGTTAATGACTTGTGAAGTTTGAGTTTTTTGAAATGGAAAAGAGAAAGTGAGATGTAGATTTGGGAGTTTTGGAATTGAGTTGCAAAATTCTGTATGGAAACGTTGTTCCAAATGGCCCCTAAGCTTTCTCAGCGGACAATGCAAAGAAGAAATGATACTTGGAAAACTTTCGCTTACTATTCAACCAAAATTGAGAGCAACGACTCCAGTTCTTGAAGGAAAGATTTGATGACCAATGGCATCAAGAATAAGAGTTCAATTCTCAAGTATTCTCTGTTGAAAGGAGCTACGGCTCTCCAACAATTCAAAGATTGCTCTACTCACAAAACTTGCATTTGGTAGAACAATAATATTCTTAATTCAGTTTTAAATATATATATATATATATATTATAATAGTATGCAAAAGTGCAAAATTAAAAAAATAAAAAATAAAAAAATAACTATTAAGAAAAAGTTCATTAGAAAACATCGCTATAGAAAAGCTAAGAATCACCAAATAAAAATAGAAGAGAATCATAGGAAAAACATAGAAAATAGCAACACATTGCACAAAATTCAATCATAAGTTAAAAAAAAAAAAAAAAAAAAAAAAAAAAAGGGAAGGAAAGCAGCAAGCCTAAACTCCAAACAATGAGAAAGAGAGAGAGAGAGCGAGAGCGAGGAATATACCTCAAGGCAACATAACATGACAGGTACTCGGCAGCAGAGAGCCGGAGTCGCGCGACGGGCTGGGCTCCACAGAAGGGGACTCGCGAGGAGGAGGCTCGAGGTCGCAACCACCGCTCGGCGGCGACTCTGGCTTTCGAGCGGCTGCCGCGGCGCCGGCGGTGGTGGTCTGCAGTGCCTCCCTCGGTCTCTCGTCTCAGGTATTGAATTGAAGAACAGAAAAGTAGAAGTAAAATTTTTTTTTTCTTTTAAGTTGCTGTGAATTTTTTATATTTGATAAACTATAAATAAAATTGTTGGGTAAATATACAAGGATTAAAAGAGTGATTATCTAAATAATCTTTAAATTTTTTAAAATATGACTTTTAATTTATGTTTTATTTTTTTTTATAGAGAAGACACTAAATTATTAAAAATATTGATTATTATAATCTTTTTTGTCTAAAATATTTAGTTTTTAATAAAATAAATATGTTAATACATATATCTAATTTATAGGATATTTTAAAATTTTAACAAAAATAATAAAAATTATTTATAAAAAAAAAACTAATTTTCTCTCTCTCCTCCCTCCTCCCTTTCATTTCTCAAAACCTTCAATACCTAGATCATGATGGGGAAAGGGGGCCGCGACGGAGAAAAAGGTGCGGGGGGCAAACTCAGATCACATGAGGGGTGGGGTGGGGGATTCTGAAACCTAGATCGCGGCATCCGAGGGGGAGGGAGGGAGGAAGATGGCCTCAGTCCGGCGTCGGCATCGATCTATTGGGGAGGTAGCTTTGAGTTAAGCTCTCTCTACTCTCCTTTTTTTTTTTTAATGTTCTCATATGAATAAAGGTATTTTCATTTTTTTTTAGGAGTATTTCTGTAAAAAAAAAACACAAAACATGCTTTCTCACGTGATCATTCCGTGAGTTTTTTAACGGAACCACTCAGAAAGGATTAGAACGGTTAAGAAAATAGAACTTTTAGGCTATATCGGCCAAAAAAATAAATAAATTCTAAACTGTCACTTTAAAAAAGTTCAAAGGCTATTTAGGCAATACTCTAACTAAAAAGAACATACTATATGATTGTAGGCATTGCTAACAGCAATATCATACCTAATTTCACAAAAAACTAAAGAGTTCGAATCCATCCATCGTCAAGTTCAAAAAAAAAAATGACAAACGTATTTTTGTTTGATGAATACTCTTGCGAACATATTTATTATCTAACAACCTTTAAAATTTTACACCAAATTGTACAAAAAGTTTATATAATTTTTATTTTATCATCTAAAATAAATCTAAAAAATTAAATGTATTCAAAATGATATATTATACATCAATATGAAAATTAAATAATATGACTAACTGAAAGTAAAAATTAAATGTATTAAATATATTGTAACAAGCGATTCCAAGCCGAGTTTATTTTAAGAAGCAAATCTGTTGAAGAAGTTTGGTGGAGACAAATGAGTCCGGGTTATATTACTACCATTTTATAGGAGGACAAAACTATTTGTTGTCATTTTTTTAAAAAATTGTATCACCTTCAAATACACATTAAAATAAAATTAAAAAATTATAATATAATTCTAACAAAATAAAGGTATAAATTACAATTAACAATTTGAAATTATTTTTAAGAGAAAAATAATTTAAAATTTTTAAATAAATAGTTTTATTATTTAATATGGAGATAAATAAACTGGGTAGATTGAAATTATTATTTATTGTTTAGGATGCTTTAGTAAATTTATAAAATAATAGTAGAAGTAGCTGTGTAGAAGCAATTGCCAACATACTTCTTATCAAGAGAAAATACTTTTGGACCCCACGGTAATCACTTTGGTGACGATGATGGTTTCATGGTCAGGGGGATGTATTTTGATCTTTTAAACGTGTTGGTTAACTTGTTATTAGATGTATTATCCATGTAGTTGGAGTTTTTCTCCTGATTGTGATAGATGTTTATTTTAAATAAAACGGTAATGTTTTAGCCATGTAGTTGTTGTGTTTTGTTGCTATTTTTTTGTTTCTACTATGTAATAAGTGACATTTTTGCTATAAGCTATTAGTCTCAATCAATGTGAGTTTCCCACCAATTGTAATGGCGTTGTTGAAAAAGCCATATGTGTGATCGATAATTGATGTATTTCTTTAATTTTTCATTGTTGGAATTCATGCGTGTTTTACCTTTTATGTGTTTCATTTGAATATATTGTGAGACTGATATATATTTGTGGTTAAGTTTTCTTTTGTCATGACATCATTTGAGTTAATATTGATGTTTATATTTTCTTAATTTAGAATACAATTACCATTTTTCAAAAAGAAAAAACAAAATCTATTATGAGAAATAAATCGAGGAAGAGGAAGCCAAAGTTATTTTAGCGGTATATCTTAGAGTTTTTTTTTTTTTTTTTTTTAGAATTATATTTTAAAGTTTTTAACTATGTTTTTTTGGTGTTATGCAAGGTTTAAAATGTGGCATGGATATGTGATTACTAACGGAAGTTAAAGTTTCAAAATATACGACAATTATCTTTAAACATCAAATTTTCAAATAAAGCTCAAGAAACTAGAAATAATCAAGAATACATAAATTAAATAAATGCTTTAACCAAAATAAGAAATATGCATGGGAAGAGGTGATTATAACTTATAATATGGTAAGAATATGTTTACAATTTTAACATCACTACTAGTTGATGAAGACGCGCTCCGGATGTGCGGAATATATAAACAAAGAAAAATACTATTAATAGTAACAATAATTAAAAAAAAGTGTCACGTGACGGATGATGGACCCACCATATGACGGTGACTGTACTACTATATAATAGTCTAGTAGCAAGGACGAAAAATCACTAACCATTAGTGATTCATCACGTCCTATTATTAAGAATAGTGAATTATTATTTTCATTAATAGTATTTAATCAACCGGGCAACCATATGCTTCGACCGGCATTGAATGTCGGACCATTAGTTGAAGATCAAAGTACATTGAACCCATATCAAGTTAAAGTGTAGTATAGAACTATAAATGTAGACTACTTTATAAGCATGTGTACATGTGAGTTAAGTTTGTTAAATTTTTTTTGGACGTAATGAAAAAGAATATTTAACTAAGTAAGCATTTAAGAAGAACAAAAAATCATTTTAACATGTATAAATCGTGAAGAAAAATTATTTTCATAAGACATAATTTAAAAATAAATTAGAATTAAAGGAAATAAGAAAACAAAAAGAAAAAAATAGAAGGGAAAAAGTGAGGATATAGTTGAAAAAATTATTTTAACAGCGAGAAGTCAAAAGGAAGAAGGGTAAGATTTTAGGAAAAGGAACCGAAAGAAACCTACAACATGACACAAATAAATTGATGAAATCGTAACCAAATGGAACTACTAAAAAAGTGTTTAAATTAGGCAAATTTGTTTTAAAAAAATTGTAATCATTATTAAAAAAAATTAATAATTAAAATCACTTTCGAGAAAATGATACTTCAAAAGATGAAAGAAAAATGTCTCAGTAAACTGAAAATGATATTTAAAAGACTTATCAAACAAGATAAAATAAAAGAAAAAGTATTTGGTGATACATATTTAAAATTAAAGGTATAAAAGATTTTCAAGAAAAAAGTTTTTTTTTTTAGTGTAAAAAAGATATCTAATTAAAAGTAAAAAAAAAAAAAAAAAACCACAAACACACAAATGGCAAAAGCAAGAAAAAAAAACAAAAAAAACAAAAACGAAGGGGGGAAGAGAAACGGAGAGCAGGTGTCAAGTGATGAAGAGGTGCGAAGAATAGTTTTTCTTTTTTTTTTTTAATGAAAGGAATTTGAAATACTTTATTGACTAGAGGTGCCAAGAACAACCTCTTGAGAGTGATCTAGCAAACAATGAATTATATATATTGTCTTCTAATGTCTTCAAACGAGTCCACAAGAACAACTAGGAAACAAATGTAGTTAATTTCCTCCCTAGAATTGCAAAGCCGTCAATTAGAACCAACTTAGAAACCTATTTGTTTCAGTTCGTCCTCCGTAGTTGGCCGAGCCTAGACATCCACGAAGTAGCTTCCAAACATGAAATGTGTCTTTCAATTATTTTCTTCCCAACGAGTCTCCACAAAGAATAACAAGGAGAAATATTGTTGATCTTCTTCTGCCGAATTGCAAAGCCAAAAACAAGAACCGATCAAGAAACCGATTTGTATCTGTTTGTCCTCCGGGGCAAGTCGTCCATGAACTAACTTCCACACATTGAGCGGCCATTCAGGAGGAATACTTTTCCACCAAATCTTCTCCCCCACAAGGCACTATTGTAAATTGATTTTGGAAGAAATTGATAAGCATCTCCAACGTCCACATAATCTTTCGGTATCAAATTTGGCAAAAACTTGTTTATAAATTTTAAGGCAACTTTGTGATGTACTAGTTTAAATTCTCCAAGGAAAAATGGGGCAAGCTGCATGGCATTCATCTCTCATATCAACACCGGTTTCCACATTTACATCTCAGAAGTAATTTGAACATGAAACACAATCATCTCAAGCCCTTGTCATCAGTCTTCAGTATGGGGTAGAGTAAAATCAGGCACCTCATCTATTTCCTCTGCAGGCTAATGGAGCATGAAAGACATATCACTCAAACAATGAAAAGCGAATCTAGAAACTAGAAAGCCGAAGAGGGCAAAGAGAAGCACTAAAGTTACCTGCCATAATTGCAGGAGACGCCATAACAAAAAATCAATAATCATGACCAAGCAAAAGAGTTTGCCTGCCCATGCTCCACATGAAAGGTACCTGAGAGAGAATGCAATTAGAAAATCTCGAAATAACTGGATCATCTAAAAAAAGATGAGCAATCTCCCTTGCTGAGAACAATCAATTGAATAGCTCAGAAAACCAGACATAGTTTGATCGAAAATGGAAATGAGTTGAATTCGGTAATAAAAAAGATAACATTCAACCAAGTATAAAAGAAGACGAGAGGGATGACATTCAACCAAGTAATAAGTTCGTTGTAACTAACAAGAAGACATGACATGGATGAAAAAATCCAGCTTTTCTGCTTTTTAATGAAGAAAGCAATCACCTCTGCACTCTTTACTTAGCAGCTCTAGTCCAAGTTTGGAGCACAATTATAGCAGTAACAAGAAAAGTTGCGAATTCATATTCCATAGACAATTAATCAATTTTGCAAACATATCTCTGAGAATATAATGAGATATAAACTTCAATAGCATACCGATAGAGTCGTTCTAGAAGACACTGATTTTCGCATTTCAAAGCACGGTCATACACTATCTCAGTCCTTTTGGCAACATCATGCCAATCATATAGTTCCTTCATCTGTAAGTTATCATGGAAACAATAAGGGTATAGAAAACTTAACCACTTTTCAAGGTTCCATTTGCACAAAGACGATATGTTTAAAAGACTATACATACACGGTTGTGCATCACTTGTGGATCAATCATGGGAAGTATAGATATTGCCTTTATGATTGCTCGAACCATATCATTAGGATCTGGTTTTGCAAGCACGATCATGTCATCCGGAAGAACCTACAGTCAGCCACAGATTACATAATTTAAAATGAATATAGAAATCCTGGATATTTAACAACTTGATATGATGAAGCAATGTATTTAATACCAAATTGGCAAACAGTTAGGGGGCAGATGTTTAATTATACATACCTCTGGAACACCTCCTACACAAGTACTAACAGTTAACAATCCACAACTAGCAGCCTCTAGTATGGCTATGCAAAAGGCCTCTGTCAAAGAACTACCGGCAGGGATTAAACCAGATTAGGCAGGGTTACAAAAAAGGCAGACTTTGCTTAAAGTTTCAAAACAATTTATAAGGTATTCCTCAACAAAATACCTGTTCAAAAATATATGGCCAGAAATTAGAACGGACCGCACTTGAGCATGTGGAACAGCACCCAACATTTCAACTCGATCTTGAAGCGAGTGCTTTTCCCTCATCTCTTCCAACCGCACACGTTTAGGTCCGTCTCCTCCTATTATGAAACGAACCTTATCACAGATTTCTGAATGAGATGACCATGGGAATAATAATCTCATTTAACGATATTGTGTCTCAACTGAACAAATGAAGACAGAAAACTGAATATACACACAGGAAAGCACCAATTACGAGGAGAAAGTTGGAGGAATAAATAATGCATCCACAAGCATAGGATACCTGACATATTCAATATAACCATGAAATATTTTAGTAGGACTAATTTGATCAAAATGGTATAGAACTTTTCTAAACCAATTCCAATCACTTGTTTTAACAATTTAGTAGCAGAACTAACTTGCTTAAAATGGTAAAAATCTAAACCTCTTAAGGGTCATTCACCAACTATTGATAATAATTGTTTTAGAAACAATAGATAGCAGACATGAAACAATAACTTACATAAGGATGTAGCAAAGCATACTTATAATAATATTTAAAATAAATTAACACTACAGAACCGAGTATAAAGGCTAATAAATCATGAATGACAAACAGGAAAAAATGGGGCATTACGAAGAAAAACTCACCTGAGGATAACAACGGCAGACTTCTGGGATGACTTCAACAAGCAGATCTGCACCCTTTCTGTAGACCAGTCTACTAATAACTACAATAACAATTTCATTGTCGCTCGGTCTCTGTGCAGCAGGCTTGAACATAGCTGTGTCAACAGCATTAGGTATCACAAAGACCTTGTCTGGCGGCAAACCAGACCGTAGCACAGTGTTTTCCTTGCTTGTGTGAGAAACACAAATGGCCTGATTTACATCTGCTAGAGTAAACTGCAATACCTTGTTCATGTGGATGCTGCCCGCATCAGCAAAACCATAGAGTGAATGATCAGTAAAGACAACCTTATAACCCATCGTGCGTGCATGCATCAACGCTTCATGACAAAGTGTTGAGAAGGCTTGATGCCCATGTACCAACGATATCTTTTCTCGGATAAGGATAGTCCTTATAATAGGAAGTGTACCATAGAAAGTTGGTAATGTGTTCTGCATAAGAAAGGGCTTCCATGGTACATAGTAAACTTTCAGCCCTCCTGTCATATATCTCACCCCTGATCGGTTTCCATAAGCATGAGTCAATACCACCACCTAAAAGATTCAAAGAAAATTAAAGTCCACAAATATCTTCTTCTTCTTTTTTTGTTTTTTTTTTTTCTTTTTTTGTGAAAGGAAACAAAGACTATATTAATGACAAAGAAGGAAAAAGTACAGGTTAAACAGAGGACAAGAAATCCTCCACAAACTAAAACAAAACAAAAGGCAGGATCCACAGAAAGGAGCCAACCCCTAGCTATATCAGACAAAAGCATGCATCTAAACTCTACCTTTGTGAACCCAAAGAGCTGCACAATATCAAAGTCCATGAATATGAACTAAAAAATTTTTCTCCCTTTTTTGCTACAAAATAGTGTGGGCTGTGGAAAGGGGTGAACAGCTGTAGCTACCCCCTTGGATATCAGTATGCCACCTCAACTCCATACATTCAGTCACAACTACTTACATTGGGAGATTAAGCGTGCCACCACAACCCCCCCAACAGCTAATGAACATTGAGCCGATAGCCTGTAAATAGTCTCAGGCACTTCCCATGAGACTCGAACTTGAGACCTCCCATCTACCAAATCTCTAGGGAGTAAGCCCAATAACACTAGCCTACCACCTTGGTGGTAATTAAAAAAGGTTCTTGTGGTGCACCCACTGCTATATGGATGGTAAAATATTTCATCCAAAGGGAAAGAGAAGAAAAAAATGTAAGAAGGAAAAAACAATGTCCAAATTCAAAATTTTCTTTTAGTCCCATGGAGAGCAACTGCAGTCTGCACACACACACACACACACACACACAAAAACTAATCTAATAAGTGACTTTACTCTCTTACCTTATGACCAAGCTTCAAAAGGCATCGTGAGAGATAGTAAATGTGATTCTCAACACCACCAAAGTTGGGGTAGAAAAAATCAGAGACCATCAAAGTCCTGTGTTTTTCCTTTTGCTCACCCATTAATCCTGTAAATGAAGTTCAACCCATCACTTTTCTCCGAGATTGTTGTCGCACTTACCAGGTGACGAAGAACAAGATTAGGATTTCAGGAACTTAAAAGTGTAAATCAGAGACTTATATTGATTAATGAATATAAAGACTATTGGTTTTACTCCTCTTGAGTTCTCTATTCTTCTCTAGAATCTTTTGTTCCCGCCTTGATTCTATTTCTCTCTCCTTAGTGATTCTATTTCTCTTATTGACTCTCTTTTATATCTATATTTATATCTTCTATCCCTCCTACCTTGGTCCAACATCACTAGCTCTCTAACATGGTAAACAGACAATGGCAGCAAATTCAACTTTTTTGACGAAAATCAACAAAGAATACAAAAATTAAGAACAAAAAAAGAAAGAGTAAATTACACTAACACCCCTTATGTTTTTCCAAAATTACAGAGACACCCCCTTCATCGAAACTAATAACACCAAGATCCCCTGACTTTTCAAAAAAATTACAGAGACACCCCCTTTGTTAGTTGACCGTTAGTTTGACCGATACGTAAACTAAAAATATCAAAAATACCCCTCCTTGCATTAGAAAATGGTTTTCAGCCATAAACCTAAATATAAAATGACAATTTTACCCTTATTTCACAGAAAAAATAAAGATTTCTAAGGTTTTGTTTCATATTTAAGTTTAACTCCAATTAAACTGTACTTTTTCATCTCAGTTTTTGTCTTTTTTTTTTAAAAGTCAACAAAATTTATAACTACTTTTAAAAAAATCAACCAACTCCAACTTTAAAATTTCACCTCCAACCGGTGAATCAAATGCAAGCTAATTGATTTTTAAACATTTACAATCATAATTTGCACTTTTATTATTTCTTTTTCAAAAATCTTTTTTTCTTTATGCACAATTTACACTTGTTAGAGATACTTAACAGGTTGCCCCTTAAACAACACAACAAGATCAAGATACTACACCTAGAATGCAAACATATTAAGAAAATAATCAACATACTATCAAAATTCAAGGGAATTCTAACATTAATTAAGGGGAAAAAAACACATTCTTACAAAATCACCTCTCTTAAAAAGATCAAATTAAAAAAATGTAAAAATAGCAAAAAATGACATATTTTAGCAAAATACTGTTTATCAAAGCTTCCACAACCGCAAATGCAAAAGGAAACATTCCAAATCACATAACGAAAACAAATCAAACTACACCGATATGAAATTCTAACAAAAACAAATCACATTCTGAAATTATTCAATTAAATTCGAAAAGAAAAGACCCATTCACCTAATTCATAAGTTCAAACATTTACATCATACAAAACAATTAGACAAACTTTATCACTATCAATTTGAAAGAAATTCTAACAAAACAACAATGGTTTCATAATATTAGTGTGAAATTCGAATACAAATCAAACAAAAACAAAAAAAGAAAAAAAAAAAAAAAAACCATTTTCAGATTCTAGGATGGGCGGGCTCACCGCGGGCGGCTAGGAGGCGGACGGGCTCACGGTGGAGGGCTTCACGCGCGGACGGACGTGCTTCACGGGACCACAGCTTCTCGAATCGGGCTCCAGCGAAGGCGAAGGCTGCCACAGCTTCGCGACTCCGGCGACGGCAGCCACAACTTCACGAATCCGGCGAAGGTAGCCACGACATCGCGACGTGGGCACCAGCACAGGCGAACTCCGGTGTAGGCGAACTCCGGCGCAACGATCTCCGGCGCAGACACGGCAGCGTAGGGTGCCAGATTCGCCAAGGAGTTGGAGGAGAGGCTGCTGTGGCCGATTCTTCTTCTTTGGCAGCTAAAGTTTTTTTTTTTTTTTTTTTTTCACTCTTAATTTAAGAGCAAACAAAAAGTTAAAGGGTTGTGATCTACTCTCATAACATCAATGACTGAGATTTATTAGAGTATTTTAATAATTTCAAATATAAATTTAACATAGTTAAGAAAAGGAGGTCTTGGTGTTATTAGTTTTAGTCAATGAGATATCTTTGTACCCAGTCACGGGTGGATCACCAATTGGGAGATCGGAAATTCAAATTCTCTATCAATTTAAGGGAGTGTGAATCCTGCTTACGTGGTTGTGAAACGAGAAATGACGAGATTACCATCAGATCCTTTTTATAACAAAAAAAAAATGTTTTTGTAGTTTTAGAAAAAACACATGGATGTCCAATGATGAAAATGTCAATATCGACTGAGTTGTCAAGATTTTGATTTATGTATATTTTCGACGAAAATGTCGACGTCGACAGATATCCCAGAAAAAAATAGATACTTAAAGAAAAGCTTAAACTTTTTGCCGAAACTTTATAAAATGTAAAAAGAAATAATATTACTTAATATGAACCAATTTTAAAACACAAATAATCCATTTGTTATCAAATACGAAAATTATATCTCATAATGTAATATGAAATCATGATAATTATGCATTGATTGTAATTTCAGTATGATATTACAAACTCGCAAATCACTACAAATAATATAAAATAATAAAGATGATACATAAAAATTAAATGTCAAATATAAGAGAATAATAACAAAAAGAATTTCTAGTAAGTTGGAAAACATTAAGGGCCCGTTTTGTTGACAGGTCCAGAACCTAAAGTTTTTAGGTTTTTTTTTTCTTTTTATGAAAAATTAACAAAAATTATAACTAGTTTTTGAAAAGTCAACCAACTTCAACCTAAAAATTTCATCTCAAACCCGTATTCCAAATGCATACTAAGTAAGTGTTGCTCTTGGTCTAAACAATACATTGACCAAGATATTACCCTTGAATAATTCTGAAACTAATTTATAATGTATCACATGTATGTTTCTTAGTCTTATGTTACAAAAGTTAACCCATAAATTGGATATTGTCAATTTATCTAACTTAAAAAGTAGTCTTGATGGATATTCAATGATATTTCAATATCAATTTGTAGTAGATGATATACCAATATATCAAATAAACCGTCTTAATTTTGTTCTTCTAAACTAGACCATTTTTTAGAACTATAAGAAAGATTATAACCGTATGAACTTTAGTCATTTTCTAAGCTCATGCAATCAAAACTCAAGACGATGGAATCTTTATCAATTTGACTCATTTCAAGTATATCACGTCTTCTTATATGTTGTTTTGGTATAACCGTTATAAATCAAAAATGCTATAGCATTTTATTGACATTTTCTGAAAAATGAAATGGATGACAAAAATTAAAATTTTTTCAAAAATAAAAAATAAAAAAATCCCCTATTTTTTAGACATTTTGTGGAAATATCAAAAAATATCATGGACATTCACGGATATTCATGGATATTGCGGATATTTTTTAATATTATGGACATTTGATGGATATTCCAGGAAGAAATATCTTTATCCCCTTATCCATGCTGAAACTTCAAAATATAGATAATGTCGTGGAATGTTGACAATATCGTGGATATTTTCATCCTTAGGGGTGTCAATGTAATTTATTTAAAAAAAAAAAGAAGCAACAATATAGACATAATTTATTTAATTTTAGAAATAACAACGTTGCATCTTGAAATAATATGACTACTCAACACCACTAATGTAACGTAGATTCAGCATTGTCTTGTTGCTCATCAAAGTCAAGGAAGCTAACCTTTGAAAAAAACAAGTGGTAGCAAGATCATCTATACCAGATGAAGATCCCAACAGAAGAATATAAGGTGTTCTTTTTTTTTTTTTTTTTTTTTTTTTTTTTATGGAACTTCTATAATGTCGGGGGTGATAAAACCCGTACTATGGTTGGAGATGTCAGCCAATGAACGGCTACACGTAATAACTTAGGTCTTGCATTGTTTTATCTAAAGTTTCGAAACAATATTTATTTTTCATAGGTTCTTCATCCTATAAAATTAATATTATTTTATCAATTAATTTCGCTAGTTGAGTGTATTTTTTAATTTGGCAAGTTGATAATTTGTCGATTGCAAGTGGTATGCGAAACCTTGAATGTGCAGGTCGGCCTTTTGGTAATAATAACGAAACTATGCTAAAAGATACTACAGCTAATATAATTTCACCATTTGATCTAATATGTTTTTCTTTGATGATTCAATAGTGATTTTAAATAATATAATTTATCAGAACTCGGATGAATGTAAAATGCTCGTCTTATAGTATATCCATTTTGTTAATGAATCCAAATTTTATCTTTGTTATTCCAAACAAATTTTATTAGAAATTCTATATAGGTAAGTTGTTGAGCATTTTCATTAGTTTTATTAATTTCCGCCCATTCTGTTAATGTTGTTTTTTGAACTTGTGATTGTCGTATTATATTTTGTAATTGTTGATTTTTATGAAATGTAATAATTTGCATATTTGGTAAATGAATAGAAAGGCGTTGAATAGCTGAATTTCTATGGTGGATTGAATATTCGAATATTCTCCAAATTTCTTAATAGGGTGTAATATATCAACAGTTAAGATAAGCTTTTGTTTCATCGATTTCTTTATAACTTATTCTTTTATTATTTTCAATAATAATATTATATTCAATAACAGCTCTTATTTTATATGGACATTTTGTTAAGTATTTAAATAAATATTTAATAAACATATATTAAAAACATATTTCAATATTAATATGTGTACAATATTTTAGACATAAAGTTCGGTTATAAAGAACAACGTATCTATTATAAAGTTTAATTCCTTCTTTAATAACATTGAAATCTATATCTCTGCAACGATTATTTACACGACCATTTTAATTTATAATTGTTTCATTTTTTATTTGTTTCAGAAATTTTTTGAACATTTTGAATTTTTCATGTATGGTGTAGATGTCTTTACACATCCATATAGTACATGTATCATATATTCAGTTATAATTTTATAACCTGAAGGATCTGTTATTGGGTCTGAAATTTCTGCAAAAATAGATTTGTCTATTTGTATTAGATCATGGTATTTATATTCAGGATATAATCAAAATAACATATGACAGTGAGGTAAACCATGTTTTTGAAATTCTACCATGTATAAATCTGAAGTCAAATAAAAAAGGAAAAAAGAAACAAACAATATTAGTTTTTTGTTTTTTGTTTAAATAAAAGATTATAATAATAATATATTTATTTTTTTGTTATATAAAATAAATTGACTCACCTGCTATTATAGGTCCACAAATGACTTCTGATTTTATTGTATTTAATGAATGATCTAATTTAATTTTAAATATTCTACGATATCTGATCTATCTTTAATTTTTTATCCTGTAATTATAGATGGGGGAGTCTGTGGCAGAGACCTTTTTATGGTCTCTACCGGTAAAACCCTTTTTTAGACCGTTGAGATTTAATCGAACGATTAAAATATTGATGGTGTACGATACTTATCATACACCTTACCTCACATAATCCTTCCCACCCAAAGTCTTCTCTATCGCCGACGATCTTCTCGCCGTCGGTGACTCACCCCCGATGCCGGCGACGTACCTCCGGCCCCCAGTCCCGGTCGGGCCGCCGGTGACCATTTTCTCTCTCTTCCCCTCTATTTTCCCCTTTCTCTCTCTTCTCCTCTCCCCCGACGCCGGTGACCCACCTCCGGCCCCCCACCACCAGTCCCAGGGCCGGCCGACCGCCGGCGACCTCCCTCTCTCTCTTCCCCTTTCTCTCTCTCTTCCCCTCTCTCTCTCTTCTCTTCTCTCTCTTGTGGCCCTCCCCTGCCGGCCCCTAGCCCGGTGAGCCCCCCACCTCCGGCACCCCCCTCCCCCGACCTCGCCCCACCCCCCGACCCCGGCACCCCCCCCTGACAACCCCCTCGGCCGCCCTCTTTCTCTTCCCCTTTCTCTCTCTTTCCTTTCTTCTCTCTCTCTTTCCCGACCCTCGTCCCCCCCACCCCTAGCCTCCCGGGGCCTCGCCCCGCCCCCACCCCCACCGCGACTCCCCCTCTCTTCTCTCTCCCTTCTCTTTCTCTCTCTCTTCTCACTTCGTCGGAGGGGTCGTCGAGGGGGGGTGTCGAGGGTCGGGGGGTGGGGGGAGGCCGGGGGAGGGGTGTGCTGGAGGGCGGGGGATGGGGGAAGCCGGGGAAGGGGGTGCCGGATGTGGGGGGCTCACCAGGTTGGGGGCCGGCGGGGGAGGACCGCGGGAGAGATAAGAGAAGAGAGAGAAAAGGAAGGAAGAGAGAGAAAAGAAGAGAGAAAGGGGAAGAGAGAGAGAGGGGGTTTCCAGCCGACCGGTGGTGGGGGCCAGAGATGGGTCGCCGACGTCGGGGGTGAGTCACCGACATCGGTCGCTGGCGGCGGAAAGATCGCCGGCAACGGAGAAGACTTTGGGTGGGAAGGATTATGTGAGGTAAGGTGTATGATACGTATGATACTCCAACAATATTTCAACCGTTCGATTAAATCTGAACGGTCTAAAAAAGGGATGTATCGGTAGAGACCCTCAAAGGGTCTCTACCACAGACTCTCCCATTATAGATAAAGCACTTTTAATTTCTGACCATTTAGAATTACATATAAATGTTAGAAATATATCAGATTTCCATGATGTCTTTAACTTGTCATTGCATGTTAATAATTTTGAATAATATATCTTGGACTTCATGTATAAAATGATTGTAAAATAATCATTTTTTCAACTACTTGTGCATCTGTATCACCTCTAATCATAACATTTTGAATACCTTTATATATTTTATATCTTAAATTGTTTTGATTCTATTTAACATAATCTAGACGATTTTCTTCAATAGAATCATAAATATCCATAATATATTGTTGAAAAAATCGACCAGATCTAAATAATGTATTTCCTTGCTATATTCGTTATTGGAGTTGAAAAACATAAAATGATCTTATTGATATTCGATGTCTATATAGTTGTTTACCAATAAATTTTGATTCCATCCTATATCGATTATATTTCTATCTTCTCCATAAGAAAATAATAATTGATACTATAATGCCATATAAGATGGATGAAGTTTATTGATTCTTTGTAGTTCTCTAATTTGACTATGAATGATAATATCTCTTCCGTCTTCATGTTGACTAATATCTCAAATAATTAAAGCACAAATATCAATTGAAGTTGGAAAATCATATTGTGCACTATCTGCTTGTCGTCTTCTTATTAATCTCAATTTCATTAATAGTACCTAATTATTTTTATAAGTATCTCTGATAGTTCTAAAAAGCTGTACTGCTTTGTTTGTTTTATCTAACATTGTAATTAATTTTTGAATTATTATCTCATTTAAATTATTTAAATTATTATTATTTGGAACTATAGCTATTCTATTTTGAATTTTGTTTTTTGTATCATAAATATATAGTTGTGCAAATTTTGAAGGATTATTATTAGTCAAAAGTAAAGATCCAATTAGATGATATATTTGACCACTGATTTTGAAAATATATGGTGCTGATGAATTATTAATATTTGATTAAATATTTACTCCAAATAAAATAAAAGCAAACATAGAATTATAAACTCTAATATTTTTTCTAAAATTTACACTTAATGGTCCTCCATAATAATTCAATAGTTGATCTAAAATTCGTGGAGTTATCTTATTTAAAAGTATATTAACTTTTCCATTTTGACAACATAAAAAAAATCTTGGTGGATTTGTATTTTGAGTTT
The DNA here is from genome assembly GCA_025413025.1 of Ficus hispida. Lineage (NCBI taxonomy): Eukaryota > Viridiplantae > Streptophyta > Magnoliopsida > Rosales > Moraceae > Ficus > Ficus hispida. Next base: position 17,410,926 of record CM046362.1, on the reverse strand, counting down.
GTTCATTTGTCTAAAATAACGCCTACAATGTTGCATGTACAATTACAATTTCCAATGTCAATATATTCATCATTTGAACTTGAATTAAGAATTTATAAAAAATAAATAAAAGGAAAATCATAAATTATCAATAGAAATTTTTATTTAAATTAATAATTAGTAAAAAAATGGGAAAAAATTTAAGATTTAGAATTTACTTTTTTCAATTTATGGTGAGCTATAGACATAAAAAGTTTGGCTTGTTGTTCATTCGTTTGTGTTGAAAGTTAGAGATAATTGAATGAATCTGATTCAATAACCAGGTATAATTTCTATATTCAATTCTTCAAACTGATTATTTGAAGACTAAAGTTTGGAATGTAGATACTTATTATTATTCATATCATTTTCTTTTTTTTTTTTTTTTTGACATTTTGAATGTCTCAAGTAATTAATATTTTTGTTAGAATTTCTTTTCATTCTGATCATTTATATGTTTGTATGAATAAAAAAGACAACAAAAAAAAAATCGTTAAATATAGAAATTGCAAATATAAATGTAGGCAAAAAATAAAGATTCTAATCTGATTTAAATTTTTTATCTCTAATTATCTTATGATTTTATCTCCATACATAATGATCCATAACTCCATTTTAAATTCAAAATAAAATCATGACAATTTATTTAAATTAAACAATTATATAATAATTATCCAAATAAAATCAATAAGGAGAAAATATTTTCCTTCCCTTATCCTCTTAAAAAAAGGCCTACACAAGCTAGACTAGGATAATATTTTGTTTTAATTTCAAATCTAAATAGATAATTACCATATTTAATTTAAATATATTTATTTAAATAAGATTATTTGGATATTTAATTAATTATTTAAATAATTAATTTATTCATATCTCTTAATTTAAATTAATCTCATATTTATCACAAAAGATTAATATAATTAATTCAACTTTTAAATCTTATCTTCAAATAAATATTTATCCAATTAATTAAATGAAACAAAATTCTCATTCTATGATTAGTAGAAAAAATGCCTACACCTTGTGGGAGGTGTTCCAGATTTTTCTCTTCATTAAGTTCAAGAATTAAAGTCATAAAAAATATTCCAATTGATTACTATCCATTAAGAAATTATATTGAGCTAGTAAATGGACCAATTTGACTATATAATATAGGCTCCAATAATTTATGTAATTAATTATTTTTTACCAAATAAATTAATTACACAAGTATTAGTTTCAGATATTAAACCATATATATTTGAAACTGTACTCTCAATTATATACTGTATTACGTAAGTCTGTGTGTAGCCGCAGTCTAACGATCTTATCATATATGCAATACCCTCATATAATATCTATGATCAACTTAAAGCCAAAGTCTTTAATCTTTTGATCACGCTAGCTCAAAGATTTATACATCTAATAAGAAAATGATTATTCACCCAAAGTGAATAATTAGCCATTTGCCCAGCAAACGACCCGAGGTCTGTCCATCCATTTTCACATCATATATAATGTCATTTAAAAGGATAACATTTACTATTTATGTGAATTATGTTTCCATATCTATAATCAAAGCTCAATTTGAATATAAGTCATGCCCCAAGACCCGATCTAATAGCTTACTACTCTGAGATACTTTAGCCTTAGGAATATCAAAGTACACAAGCCATAAATATGAAGTCATTTACTTACTTAGGATTAAGGTTATTGATAATGAACGTTAAAAGTAATTAATCTAATCAAGTGAACTTAAAGATTAATTACACTTTAGTTCAATCCAGTATATCACCACCACTAGGCTATATATCTATGTCTTTACTTGGGAGTCGGCTCGCTGCAGATGTTTAAGACAAACCACATCCCAAATTGGCCTTAGACAACATAATCCTCTTCATTGAGTTAGATGTTTACTCTAACCCCATAGACCATAAATTATAGATTTATACTACTTACTTTAGAACGTTATCTTCTCGAAGACAAAAATCCATTATATACAACGTTTTAAAGCTTAAACACCAAGTAGTTAATGAGTCTTATTTACTTATATTTACTTTAACATGTAAATCTAGATGAGGACAATATAGCAAAGATATAATGAAAAAACCTCAAATTTATTATTAATCAATTCAAAATAAATGAAATACAACTAAAATGTCTTTCACTCTTAGGGCATTCCCAACAACGACAACTAAATCAAATAATAATATTAGAGATAAATGTTAAAAAGATAAGAAAATAAAATAATAAAAGTGAATATATTTTTGGTGGATTTTTATAGTAAAAAAATAAATAAAATATAAAAGGAGAAGATTTAAGAAGAGGAAAATTCAATAGTAAATGAGGTAAGGCGTCATGAATCCTTCATATGATTCGTTCTCCAATTTGAATCCAATTTTCGATTTATAACTCAATTGCAAGTTTCATATCACAAACAAGCAACTGGAAGGAATTGAAGATCTATAAAAATAACAAAATTGTTTAGTGGATTGAATCGCAATTTTGAATCAAACAGATTTATCATTACAAGTTATCTAAAATCGACAAAGTACTATTTTTAGCAAATTAAACTAAAAGATAACTCATGAAACAAATCTTGTCAAAACATAAGTGGCAATATTATATAAACAAAGCATGACTGAATCTATATAAAAGATTGGCACAAAAATATTTTGAATAGAAAAATGAGATAAAAAGATTCAATTCACTAAAACATATCGTTACAAACCAAAAGAAAATCAAACTTAAATTGGATCACTTCACACATGAATTCATCACTAACCTCACTAAAATATCTAGTCTAACTTACAATTTATCTCATAAAATTCTAAAAAGAAAACATGAAATGAAAATGCAAGAAGAAGAAAAACACACAAGAAAAAATAATCGAAACACTCCAAACTGAGTCAAAAATACCGAGGGAAAAGCCGTCCTCTTGCTTGCTTTAATAGGCTTCATGTCCAACTTGCTGAAGTGAGAATTTCAGCCCAAAAATCCGCCCCTACAGCTGGTAAATCAGCTGGATACCCGCAGCCAGTTGGAGGGAGATTCGTGCGCGTGCCTTGCTGGAGAGAGGCTGGAATCACGGGCTTGAGAGGTGCAGCCCAGAGGTAATGCGGGCCTGAGATCACGCGGGCTGGAGGGACGAAATCTTGGCCCAAAAGCATGAGTCGGCTGGCTGGTTTCGACTTTCACGAACGGGGGAGGAAGAAGCTGTTGGGGCCACGTGGCGGAACTGGAGGAAACACTCTCTTGCGGAAAGAAAGGAGAGAAAAGAGAAGGAAGAAAATAGGAAAAAGAAAAAGAAAAGAAAAGAAAAGAAAAGGAAAGGGAAAATAAAGGAAAATAAAATAAACAAAATATTAAATAAAATGGATTAAAATCAAATATTTCCAAGTAAAATATTTTTGAATTAAAATCATAAAAATACTCAATTAAAACTAAAATTATTTAATAAATAATGTAAATAAAAGTGCGTTTTTTGCACTTATCATAGGGTTTTGGAGAGGAAAATGATTTTGGAAATTGGCTTAATTTATGTGAGTCCAGATATGAGAATAGTGGTGGGTATTTGTGCATTTAGAATGTGTGTGAATTCAAACCATTATACTAAACATCCGTTTGGGATCACGTTTATAGACATTTTTTGAAAGTTAGAAATGATTTGATTTTGGAAATATGTGTTTGATGAAAATAAACTATTTGAAGTGAAAAAGTGTAAAAAATTAAAATGTATTTGGAAAAAAATTAGCAATATAGATTTTTTTCGTTGCTCTCGAAATTTTATGTAATTTGAAAAAAACAATATCTAATTTCGATTTAAAATGATAAAATTATGTGCTTTTAAAATTTGAGCTTTTTTGCCCCCTAAATTTATTGTAGAGCTACAATTTGTATCATAAACTTTTAATTTTGACAATTTGCATCATGAACTTACAAAGATGTTGCTATTTACACTCTATTAATAATAATATTAATCTTTTGAAGAAAATTGATATGTAATTTATACATGAGTTGTTAATTCATGACATAAATAATCATTTTTATCTATGTACACCTAATTTATTGTAGATAGGATCTTTAATTAAGTTTTTTTCAAAATATAAAAGTTTGAATTAACTTTGTTGCAAATATAAATTTAGGTTAACATTGATCAAAAAGGAAATTTCATGCTCTTAATTAACAATATATATGTAAGTGAAGTACCGATTTTCATTAAAAAATCAACATTGTTTATCAATGTAGTGCAAATTACTCCATATTTGTAAGTTTAGGGTGCAAATTGTCAAAATTAAAAATTCAGTATGTAAATTGTAACTTTTTAATAAGTTTACGGTGTACTAATACAAAAAAATCTTTTTTTAAAATGTTTGGAAAAATGAATAGTAAAATTAAAAGATAAAGACAAAAAATGTTTGGAAAAAACTTTTGAAAACGCGTCCCGAAACGAGGCCTAAAACTTTTATGTTATTAATTTTTGTGTCCTTTCATTTTTGGCTTATATTCTTCATTCTCTCAATTAAAAGTTACAACAAAAATAGACGAATGTAGAATGTTTTAGAATTATGAGTTCATTTGGTTATCGGTTGGAGATAAAATTTTTAAATTAAAATTGATTGACTTTTTAAAAATTAGTTATAATTGATTTTTTAAAAACGACAAAAACTGATTTAAAAAATTTACCCTATGTCTGGATACATATTCAATTTCCAAAATTAGAAATTTTTTAAAAAAATATTTGTCCTAATTTTTTTCATCATTATCTTTTTTAAAAAAAAATATTTAATTTTCAAATTATTTGTACAGTACTTTTTTGAAAAAAGAATTTTTTTTAAAAATCTTTTCATAATATACTATTTCTAATACTTTTTTTTTTCATTTCAAATAACTTTTTGTTAAAAAAAAAACTTTTACACATCTAAATACCTTATTATTGTCAAAAGAAAATATTTTTTATTTAAAATAATAAATTTTCTTTTTGAAAATATACATATGATCCTAAGTTTATGTTTGATGTTTATTTCAAACTCAAATTTTTTATCTTAATTTTTATTTTTTTTTAAATAATAAAAATTATAATTAATTTTAATTTAAAAATTTTATATTCAACTACATTTTAGAAAGCTAACAAATTAAGAAAAAAGGGACTTATTTAAAAAAAAAAAAAAAGACAGAGAGAAAAGAAAAGAAGATTACCCACAAAAAAAAAAAAAAGAAAAAAAGAGAAAGAAAAAAACCATTGACTCTTGGATTGACTCGTGTGAGTTCAAAAGCAAAAACCCACCTCTGCAAGTTATCTCACGCCACCACGCGATTCTCGTACGAATGGTCGAACCTACACTTTCCCACTTTCCATCCTATATTTCCATATATATATACCGTACGAACGGTCGTTCCTACATTTTCCCACTTTCCATCCATCCTATATTCCATATATGTACTTATGTAGATTCATTCATTGTCCTCGTCCTACTCCAACCAAAAATTATCTTTAAAAAATTCCCCCTCTCTCCTGCTTTCTTCACTTCTAGGAAGAGAGTGACAGAGAGCTTCAAGTCTTTCGACAATGTCCGATACCGTGAACTCCCGTCCCAGTACGTCGTCGTTCCCGGAACCCTCGCCGAGTCTCCCCGGTGGGGTTGACGATGATCGGGCCGAGTCGAGTTCCAGAGCTCAGACGACGGTGAAAGATCCGAGAAAAATTGCTAGAACGTACGTTTCCCTCTATTTTTCTTTTACCCTTTTTCAATTATTTTTGGGGGCTTAGAAGGTTTGCCATTTGGGTTTTTCTCAAAAACTGTTCTTTTTTTGGTGTGCACGTGAAATGCTCACTGTTTGGCCTCTGAGAAAATTGTGGGAAAAGGAAAAAAAAAGAAAAACGGCAGTGCATGAAAGTGCTATATCATGTGCAAAGCGATTTGTGAAATTCTGTTTATCAAGAGAATTGTTTGGTTTGGTGTGAATTTTTTAATCAGACATCAAGTTCTGTGAACGGTTAAAAACTCTTTGGAACAATGGTTGGAGTTGAGTTTTGTAGGTCGGAATATAAATGTTTGCTTCATTAAAGTGTGAAGGAATAGTGTAAAAATTTTGAATGTGTTCGGAAAAAATATACAATATGGATCTTTTTTCGTTCTTCTCCTCGATATGAGTATTTAGACCTAAGAATGATTTCATTTCAACTTGAATAAGAAAGTTATAAACTTTTGAAGTTTGATTTTCATGAAAATTTAAGAGAGAATGTGAGATGTTAATTTGGGAGTTTTGGAGTTGAATGGCAAAATTCCCGTTGGAGTGTGTTCCAAACGGGCCCTATGTCCTGTATAGAATTCTACTATTTCATCTAATGCAGTTTAGGAACAAATGAGGGGAATGGAATGATGGGATTTGTTTTGTTATTTGATTCAGTTTCTTACATACTAAAAATGTATTGAGATAGACTCGTTTGTCTTTTGTTTTATTTTGTGTTCTTAAGGTACCAGTTGGAGCTTTGCAAGAAAGCAATGGAGGAGAACATAATCGTCTATTTGGGGACTGGTTGTGGGAAGACTCACATAGCTGTGCTGCTTATCTATGAGCTAGGCCACCTGATAAAGAAACCCCAGAAAAGCATATGTGTTTTTCTTGCGCCCACGGTGGCTTTGGTTCAACAGGTTAAATACTCTCTATTATGTGACATTCAGTGGCGGAAGCCGCGGAACTAGAAAAATTTTCAAAAAAAAAAAAAAAGAAAGAAAGTAAATAGAGATAGCTTTTTATTGAATAGAAACATAGTTATGATTTAGGTTTTTGTGCAAAGTTGGATGACTCTCTTTATTGTAGATCGAGTTAAATTGTATTGTGTTTGTACTTTGCTGTCGGTTCACATGGAAGGACTTGGGTCATTTGGGTCTACTGAGTTTAGTGATAATTCTTACCATTCTTATTAGCTATTAAAAATGCTTTTTAGGTGACTTATCATTTCTAGTTGGCAGGATATGCATAATGCCATTTTCCAGTTATCTTCTAACAAAATCAATTGCTGTGTCACTTGGTATTTAAGCAGTTGGAACCCATAGTATTATTCTTCTAATTTCAGTCTCTTATTTTTTGTTGTATTCGTCATCTGATAATTTTTTACATATCTTTGTTTGTTGGTTTTAGATGTCTTTCTATTTTGTTATTGGACGACTCCTTTTCCTCTGTTTGCTATACTTTTTTACTATTAATGAATTTTGTTGTTTCTTATAAAGAAAAAAAAAAAAAAATCTGAAACATATTCTTTATTTTTTTTGTAATGCATGGATTTAAGTCAAATCTGATATCTTTTGTAGCAAGCAAAAGTGGTAGAAGACTCGATTGATTTCAAGGTTGGGATCTGCAGTGGGAACTCTAAGCGCTTGAAGAGCCATGAGTATTGGGAAAAAGAGATGAAACAGTATGAGGTAGGAATGTTTCATTGTTATTTTATATAGAGCTTACATTATTTTGAAATTATACTCTTTACTTGTCTTTCTTTTTACTGGTAAGAACCTATGTAGCATCTTCAATGTCCATTCAACATCTACTCAAGATTTTAATTTATTTTTATTTCACTTTTGCAACTCTAGTGTTATCAATTCACGTAAAAGAAATGCTGATTTGAAGGAGTGTGCAGACCGGCCCTCTTATGCTGATATACATCTTTCCTTACCGCTCTCAAAGTGCCAAATCCTCCTTAAACCTTTGTGCTGACTTTTTTCCGCTACAGGTTCTTGTTATGACTCCTCAAATTCTAGTGCACTGCTTGTGTCATTGTCTAATCAAGATGGATTCCATTGCACTGCTGATTTTTGATGAATGTCACCATGCTCAAGTCAAAAGCAACCATCCTTATGCCGAAATCATGCGAGTAATTAGCTCTTTTATGCGCTTATGTACCTCATCTGGCACACATTTAATTTGTCCTGGTTTTTGGTCCTTAGTTTGATTTGTTGATGTTAGGTGATATGAAACTTTATAGGTCTTCTATACAACGGATGCAATAAAGCGTCCTCGCATATTCGGCATGACAGCATCTCCAGTTATAGGGAAAGGTAATGATTGTTGGAATCATGACCATTGACACTGAAATTGTTACTTTAGTCATGATACTATTTGGAACTCATCTTCTTTGTAGTGAGGAATGATTGTTGGTACATGTTTGATGTGGGAATTCAAAACAAAAAGAATTGGGAAGGGCTGTTAGGATACACGTGTATATATTCATTCCCACATCTGAATATAGGTTTTATCACACGTTGTATATGGTTCTATAGTATTTATACTTGTTGGGAGATCTCATTTGAGTCTTAGCTGGCATTGAATCTAAACAAGGCATTCATAAATTTCATCTTGTCTTTGTATAAATGTATCTAGAACAATTGTATTGGATGAATCCATCATTTTTTTTTTTTATTGTAATTGTTCTAAGTCTGTTTCCTCATGCTAAATTGTAACTTATCCCGGTTTGATGTCATTATTTTTTCAGGTGCTTCTAGTGAAGGGAATTTAGCAAAAAGCATCAATAGTCTTGAGAGTTTACTTGATGCTAAGGTGGGTTGTTGAGGTTGTCAATTTGATGTTAAATTTGGGTCCACAAGGTCCCTATTTTCTTTTTGCTTTTAACTATCCAGACTGCAAGTAATCTCTGTGTCTGCGCTACATATGTTGGGGTTTGACATTGGTGATGTACCTTCAATCACTTTTGGACCTTCCAAATTCACCATTCTCATTGCTTTGTATATATGAGGTCTCTCCGTAAACATCACTCATCAAAATATGTGACTACCTGACTTAAAATATCTATGCCCGATATTTTTGTCAATTTCTATGATTTTGAACATTAGCCGACAGTTTCTAATCAGTTCCCCATCTCTGTTTCTAAACTCCACTTTTCATCCTCACTTCATAGGTTTATACAGTTGAAGACAAAAATGAGTTGGAGAGTTTTGTAACATCTGCAACGGTTAGAATATATCATTATGGTCCTGTGGTATACAGTACATCCAGTCCTTACATGATTTATTCCAGTAAACTTGGGGACCTGAAACGTGAGGTGTGTTGATCGTAGATTTTTTCTTGGTTCTGAACAGTGTAATTTTACTCATCATGTTTACGAAGAGGATTTAATTTTCAGTTGTGACTTGTGATTTCTCGGTGGTTAGCACAGTGTATATCAGAACTTAGTTCGAAGAAAGATGACTTGCAAAGTCTAAGGAGCTTAAAGAAACAGCTAAACAGACTACATGACAATATCATATTCTGCTTGGACAATCTTGGCGTTTGGGGAGCATTACAAGTTAGCACTTCCTAACTTCTTCTAATATTTGTTAGTTCTCGTAATAACATGTTATTATCTTCGGTGTTCACATTCTACTTATGGGGAAACATTCTACTTAAGGGGAAAACAAATGCCTGGGTTCTCTGAGTGTTTCAGGTGTTGATTACTAAAGGATTGGTTTTTTATTTATTTTATTTTATTTCATGGTATTTATTATTTTATCCCATTTTCCTTGATAAGGATGCTATAGGTTATTAGAGGATGATAGGCTGGGTTTGTTGCTGTTGATTTTTATCTTCTTTTTGTTATTTGTCTTGCTCTTTTTTTTTTTTTTTTTTTTTTTTTTTTTTTTTTTGAGGACATCTCATCCTCTTTTTTCTTTTTAATTGATTATTTCATCAATGAAAAGGGTTTTTCTTAAAAAAAAAAATTGTATATATGTATTTTATTCCATGTTATCGATTCATCCTATGAAAATTAACCAGAACATATCTAGGATGATTTTAGTTTTAACTACTTAGGGATGATTTTGCAGGAGAAAAATAACTTTATGCTTTCTTCATCTCTCTTTACCTGTGTGTATTTTGATTGGTTTGTGGCATGTTTAATTTTGCCATTTCTGTTTTCCCCATTCCCAAGGCAATTCGTCTTCTTTTGAACCGCTCTGAACGTAATGAACTAATGGAGGCAGAGGGAGATTGCAGTAATGATTCTTTATGTGATAGATATCTTGCTCAGGCTGCTGACGTCCTTGCTGCTGACTGTACAGCAGGTACTAAAATCTGTTTGTCGTATTCTCTTCTAGGCATTTCTTGATTCAAATGGTAACTAGTGAACTTTATCGTAAAAAAAAAAAAACAAAAAAAAAGAAAAAAAAAAAGAAAAAAAGAAAAAAAAAAGAAAAAAGAAAAAAAAAACCGGTGAATTAATGAGTGGAAGAAAACTTGATGTGAAAAGCACAGGTATTACTTTTATATCTGGTACTATTGCTGATGTTGATTTTGTTTTGTAACTATTGTAGATGCTGTTGGATCTGAGGCATTAAAAGAGCCATTTTTCTCAAGCAAGCTTTTGAGACTAGTTGGAATTCTTTCTTCCTCCAGGTTGGCATCGATTTTATTTATTTATTTTAATGTACGATGTAGAATTTGACTATTATGTAAAGTTAATTGACTGGTAGAGTGATATTTAGGGATTGTTGCATTGGTATAGTTGTTTTTATTATCCTTTTTTTTATTTTTATATTTTTTATTAGGAGACCTATTTTCTTAAAGTCCTGTTTTTGATGCAGTTTTGAACCCTCTTAACAAAAAGTTTACAAAGAATCCATATGGAATGCCTTGGCTAGTATTTCGTTACATTTATGGGTAATTTTGTTTTGATTTTATGCTCAAAGGAGACGATGGTTAGATAGATCATAAAAATGCTGATTGGTAGTCAAATGGAAGAAGAAGACAATTGTTCTAAAAGGATTGCAATGTGTATCAGAATTTTCAATTCGGTGGGCTTAAAAATTGGTATGATAGAAACCAAAAAAGCAAAGTTTCCTGTTATTGTGGATTCTATGCTATTTATTTTCTTTTCCAATATTCATATTACAATCAATTTGACATTGTATTCTAATGTTCAGGTTGCTGTTAAAGTCACTAATTATTTTTAGTGGTTAGTTAAGAAAAATGGTATGCTTAACTATGTTTTGTGGCTGTTGTTCTAATAAGGTTTGCCCCTCCTTTTCAGGTTACAACCAAACGCGAAATGTATAGTTTTTGTTAATAGGCTTGTCACTGCAAGATCCTTGTCATGCATACTACAAGGCCTCGAAATTCTGGCATCTTGGAAATGTAATTTTCTTGTAGGTATAAACTCTGGACTGAAGAATATGTCTCGCAAGGCCTTGAAAATCATTCTCGAAAAGTTCCGATCTGGAGAGGTAATGCTTTATATCTTCTCGTTAACTAATTATTATTTTGTAGTAATGCATCGTAAAGTCATCTTCCCATCATTATGAATATATACTTTGTTCATGCATCAAGCATTTTAGTCATCTTCCCCACTACGGTATTCCAAAAATCAATGGTACCCGACAATGTGCAAAAATAACATATCGTCTCTGATGTTTTAAGCTAGTTTTTTGTGCAATGGAAAATTCTACTCTCTCTTAATGGTTGGCACTTGGCAATAAACAAGTAAAAAGTTTGTTTTCTGCGACTTCCTTTTGATAGTGTGAAATTAAATATAGTGGCTAATTACTTTGGCAGTTGAATCTGTTGATTGCAACTAAAGTAGGCGAAGAAGGACTTGATATTCAGACATGCTGCCTAGTGATACGGTTTGATCTCCCGGAAACTGTTGCTAGCTTTATACAATCAAGAGGTCGAGCGCGCATGCCTCAGTCTGAATATGCATTTTTGGTGGACAGGTGCTTTTCCAAAGAATATATTCTGAGTACAGTAATTTAGTTCTTTTTTTCCCCGTCTTGGAAGTAATTGTTGATCTTTTTATTGCTGTAGGGGCAATCAGAAAGATCTGGATTTGATAGAAAACTTTCGAAGAGATGAATATCAGATGAACTTTGAAATTGCGCATAGAACATCCAATGAGTTGTTTATTGGCTCGGAAGAAAGAGTGTACAAAGTTGATTCATCTGGTGCTTCCATAAGTTCTGCGTATAGCATATCTTTGCTTCACCAGTATTGCTCAAAACTTCCACATGACGAGTATGTTCCTATGCCAAATGCAGGCTTTTCTTTTTGTCCAATCATACTTGATCATTCCAATAACACAAGATATTTTGAATACTGTATGACTATGTTTTCGATTACATCAATGGTGTCCGACACCAAATTCATGAGTGGTAAGTCCCTTAGGTGGCCCCACAAGTGTAGGACCCACCCATCCATTTTGAGTAGTGGTGTCTAATAGCATTACTCATGTTCGAACATCTATCTGTTCTTGCAGGTATTTCGACCCGAAACCAAAATTCTTCTTTCTTGATGATCTGGAGGGAACTGTGTGCCATATAATTTTACCCTCTAATGCTCCAATTCATCTAATTGTCGGCACACCCCAATCATCATCAGAAGCTGCTAAAAAAGTTGCTTGTCTCAAGGCAATTGAAGAGTTACATAATCTTGGTGTGTTTAATGACTATCTCTTGCCAATACAAGATAATTCACATCTGGAAAGGTCAATGCTCAACTCTTCTGATTCTGACAACAGTGAAGGTTTGGTCACGACGACTATCGACACTTTTTTTCCTCTTTTTTTTTGTGTTTTTTTTTTCCCTACCAAGTACCGTTGATTTTGTTTTGCACCAGATGAGAGTACTCGAGTAGAATTGCACGAGATGCTAGTTCCTGCTTTGCTAAACGAGCCATGGAAAAGTTTAGATAATCCAATTTATCTTTACTCTTACCATATAGAATTTATGCCCGATCCTGCGGACAGAATCTATAAAACGTTTGGTCTGTATCTCAAGGGAAATCTTCCAGTAGAGGCTGAGAAACTGGAACTTGAGCTTCATTTGGCTCGTGGTAGATCAGTGATGACAAAGCTAGTCCCATCGGGTGTTACAGAATTTTATGAAGACGAGGTAGGTAATTTTTTTTTTTTGAAAATTTTTATGCCCAAATCTTTTCTAAGTATTTCCTCTTTTTTGTTTTTAATAATGCATTTACAGATTACTCTGGCAGAAAAATTTCAAGAAATGTTTCTCAAGGTCATCCTTGATAGGATGGAATTTGTCCCAGAATATGTCCCATTGGGAAAGAATGAATATTCTGAATCAAGCTCATCAACCTTCTACCTGTTGCTCCCTGTGAATGTTCATCATCATGAAAATATGTTGAGCATAGACTGGAAGACTATCAGAAAATGCTTATCATCTCCACTTTTCACGATTCGAGAAAATACAGTAGAAAAGAAATTTCTCGTGTCAAAGGATACCTTGCAGCTTGCTGATGGCTGCAGAAGAATATGTGATATTGAGAATAGTTTGGTTTATGCTCCTCATAAGAAGGGCTTTTACTTCATTACCAATGTAGTCAACGAAAAGAACGGGCACAGCCAATATGAAGAATCAAGGACTTTAAGCTACATGGAACATTTAAATGAAAAGTAAGCAACATGGTATCAATTTCTCTTAGCATATCCTTTATTAAGTTATCCCAAATTAAAGTTCATTTCCTCGAAACTTGTTTCAGAAATGGTTATAGAAGTTTGGCATTATTGTGTTGAGTGATTTATTGTTTAAATTTTGGGGGTCAGGTTTGGCATCCAACTTAAATTCCCTGAACAACCTCTTTTGCAAGCAAAACCGCTTTTCTCTTTGCACAACTTGTTGCACAACCGGAGGCAAGATGAGTATGGTAATCTTTCTTGGATTTGGTTCTAATATCAGAGTTCCTTATCTGCTGAGTACTTACTATGCATCCTAAATAGGTTGGAGAATTATACAGTTTTTTTTTTTTTTTGGTGGTATTTTTTTAAAACTATATTATGTTAGATCGTAATATCGTAATAAGGACAAAATATTAAGTGTTAGATTAACAAAACTGCAAGTGCATAAAAAATAAAGTAATGGACCAATAATAATCGTCAGGACCAGGTAACTGGAGTTGGAAAATAAATGATAGGACCAGTTGGAATCGAAAAATAAATAACCGGACCAAGTAACTGGATTAATCAACTGAAGCTTAATAACTTAAAATTAGTATGGACCAGTTATAAAACTGGAAAATGACTACAAAATAAGTTGCTGTAATGTAAAGGGCAAAAATAAATAAAGAACTAAGAATTAAAGAAGAGAAACTGTAATAGGATTAAGAGTAATTTTAATTCGGAACTTTTATGCCACAAACATAACTTGAAGTTTGGGGTTTCTTGCTAGCTCAATGGCTGTTGAAGTGAAAGAAAGTGTCAAGATTTAGAGAGTGTTTGAGGTGAAGTTTTGAATAAGAGAGTTTTGGTTACTATTTAGAGAAGAAAAGAAAGAGAAAGAAGCGAGTTGTGGGAGAAATAGGAGATGACTGAATTTCCTCTTGCTCGTTTTTTGTCTGAATCTCCAAAACTGACTGAGTAAACTAGTATTTATGGGAGCTCCTTCACCTAGGAATCTCCAAAAACTAGCTCATTGAATCTGTCGTCGTCTTCTGAAGCTAGTGAGGTGGAAAATGCTCGCTGCCACCTTGTTTATAGATGACAGAAAAAGTGAAAAAGAATAATTCTTTCTTGATTAATTCGTCTGTATTACAAGGGTATAAATAGCTGATTCTAGCCTAGTTAGAAAAGGAAACAACAAGTGTTAGTTTACCAATTCTCCCAAAAGCTTAAGCTATTAGGAAGTGGGCCAACAATAGTTTTATATTTCAACACTCCCCCTCACGTGCAGGCCAGATAATGGACAAACGTGCGGACAAATATTAATTTGAAAGTCCAACACAAATTATAAGAAGCCCGAAACATATTAAAGGCCCAACACGCAATGATAATAAAGGGGGTTAAATAGTGTAATTACAGGGGTTCGAACTCAGGACCTCCTGCTCTGATACCATGTTAGTTTACCAATTCTCCCCAAAACTTAAGCTAGTAGGAAGTGGGCCAACAATAGTTTTATATTTCGACAACAAGAAATAAGGAAACAACAAGAAATCCTAAAATCAGGGATTCTAATTACTACCCTAACAATTAGCTATGATTTACATGATTTCCTAATTGGCTAGCTGTACAAATATCAACAGATGCTAGTTTCCTAAAGTAGAAAACCGTGTATTTTCTAACACTCCCCCTCAAGCTGGTGAGTGGATATCTTCCATTCCCAGCTTGCTAATTATTCCTTGAAGCACTGTGCTAGGTAATCCTTTGGTGAGCATGTCTGCCAATTGATTCCTGGTTGAGACAAAAGGAGTGCAGATTAAACCACTGTCCAGTTTTTCTTTGATAAAGTGCCTATCAACATCGATATGCTTTGTCCGGTCATGTTGTACTGGGTTGTGTGCAATGTTGATAGCCGATTTGTTATTGCAGTAGAGTCTCATTGGTTTCCTCCATTCAATCTTTAGATCCTCCAAAATAATCTTCAGCCATAATAACTCACATATCCCGAGAGCCATTGATCTGAATTCAGCTTCTGCACTGGACCTTGCTACCACATTTTGCTTTTTACTTCTCCACGTTACAAGATTCCCTCCAAGAAAGGTGCAGTAACCTGACGTGGACCGTCTATCAACCATAGAGCCTGCATAATCTGCATCCGTATAGGCTTCCAGAGTTAGTCCCTCTCCCTTCTTGAATAGAATTCCTTTGCCTGGCGTTCCCTTTAGGTACTGCAAAATCCGGTGTACTGCTTTGAGATGAGACTCCTTCGGATTGTGCATGAATTGGCTTACGACACTCACTGCATAAGCTATGTCTGGTCGAGTATGAGACAGGTAAATTAGTCTTCCCACAAGTCTTTGATAAGAGCGCCTATCCACTATAACGTCTTGAGGATCATCACCGAGCTTATGGTTGAACTCTATTGGAGTATCTACCGGTTTGCATACCAGCTTCCCCGTTTCCTTCAGCAAGTCTAACACATACTTTTGCTGTGATATAAAGATCCCTTGTTGAGAATGGGCCACCTCTATACCGAGAAAGTACTTCAACTTGCCCAGTTCTTTGATCTCAAACTCCTTCACTAGTCTATCCTTCAACTTCTCCATCCCCATCAAATCATCTCCTGTCACTATAATATCGTTCACATAGACCAGCAATACTGTAACTCCCATGTGGAGCATTACCTTGGCAAATCTCCCAAACCAGACTCTAGGAGATTGCTTCAAACCATACAAAGCCTTCTTCAATCTGCACACCATATTCTTTTCCTTTATCGAGCAAAAACCTGGAGGGATCTCCATATAAATCTCTTCTTCAAGATCGCCATGTAGAAAAGCATTCTTGACATCGAATTGATGCAGTCTCCATCCAAGGTTAGCAGCCAAGGACAGTAGTACTCTCACGGTATTCATCTTGGCCACGGGAGCAAATGTCTCAAGATAATCGATGCCGTAAGTTTGTGTATACCCTTTGGCGACTAATCTTGCTTTGTACCTCTCAAGGGAGCCATCAGACCTGTATTTAACAGAGAAAACCCACTTGCACCCAACCAGTTCCTTCCCTTCTGGTAGCCTCACCAAGTCCCACGTCTGGTTTTTTTCGAGTGCCTCCATTTCAATCTGCATTGCCTTCCTCCAATGATCAATCTTAACTGCCTCTGATAAAGTCTTGGGGATAGACACTATGTTTAGGCTGGTAAGGAATGATCTGTGGTTATGAGATAAATTCCTATAGGACAGGAATAAATATAAAGGATGTTGAGTGCAAGCTCTTGTTCCTTTACGAATAGCTATAGGGATATCATAATCATTTGGTTCATCACTAACCACTGGAATCACATTATCAGAAGGGATAGGATTAGCAGTTACCTCAACAGGATCAGATTCGGATGGTTGAACTTGCATGGATTGAGGAATCGGTGCCTTCTTCCTTGAGTAAGTCAACAGCGGACGAGTGGAACACTGAGTTTGCTTCTCATTTATCATTTCTTGGATTGGAACAGTAATGTTTGGGTTTGGTTCAGGCTGTGGAGTTGGAACAGACACATTTTGGATTGACTCAGGCTGGGAGTTTGTGTTTGGGTTTGGCTCGGGAAACTCAAGAAGAAACAGGTCTCTGTCCTTATCTTCTTTGAATGAGGTCTCCCCCTGAAGATAAGAACTAGAGAAATATTGTTCTGTTTCGACAAACGTAACATCGGCAGATACATATGTTTTTCTTGTTGGAGGGTGATAGCACTTATAGCCCTTTTGAGTGGAAGAATACCCAATAAAGACACAACGAAGGGCTCGTGGATCAAGTTTTCCCCTGTTTTGAGAATGCACATGAACAAAGGCAATACAACCAAATATTTTTGGAGCAAGACCAGTTGAGACAGGGAAATCAGGAAAGAAGTTTTGAAGAATTTCCAAAGGACTTTTAAGATTAAGGACCCTAGTTGGTAACCTATTGATCAGATGGGCTGAGGTTAGAACAGCTTCCCCCCAGTATTGTTTTGGGACATTTTTTTGAAACAGAAAGGCTCTTGCCATGGCCAGAAGGTGACCATTCTTCCTTTCTGCTACTCCGTTTTGTTGGGGTGAATTGACACATGAGGATTCATGAATGATACCCTGTTTTTGGAAGTAAGGAGATAGGACTTGATTGAAATAGTCTTTAGCATTGTCTGATCGAAACCTTTTAATCCCTACCCCAAATTGAGTTTTGATCATATTGTAAAAGGTTGGAAATATCGAGCTCACATCAGACTTATTTTTAAGGAGAAAAATCCAAGACACACGTGTACAATCATCAATAAATGAAACAAACCATCTAGCCCTAGAAATATTAGCAACGTTTGACCGTCCCCAAATGTCACTATGAATAAGATAAAATGGAACACACTTTCTTTTATTGCTTATTTGAAAAGATGTACGTTTGTGTTTTGCAAGTTCGCACACATCACAATGAAAACTTTCAACAGACAATCCTTTGAACAATAAAGGAAACATACTTTTAAGAATACTAAACGACGGGTGACCAAGACGACGATGTCTAAGCCAAATTTTGTCTTTATTGGATGTTGAAGACTCGGAAAGAAAAGATAAAGTCGAAGAACCCGTAGCTCCAGCTTTTCCCGTTGGTTCCTCAAGGTAGTAAAGACCGCCCCTCTCTCTAGCACGTCCAATCATCCTCCTCGTTTCCTGTTCCTGAAACACACAATGAGATGGGTGAAAAATCACACTGCAATTAGACTCTTTGGTGAGTTTCTGTATGGACATCAGGTTGGTGTATAGCTTTGGGACATGCAAAACATTTTTTAGTGTGATATAGTCATTTATACGAATATCCCCTTGACCAGCAACAGTAGTTACTGACCCATCTGCTATTGTTATCTTTCGGTTACTAGGACAGGGATTGTATGACATAAATTTTTGTGAAGAATAAGTCATATGATCCGTGGCACCCGAGTCTATAATCCAGATATTGGAGGAGTCCTTACCCAACACTTGAAATGCATGAGGAGTGGTGGTTATACCTGTAAATGCCAAGGAGCAGGTACTTGAGTTGTTAGATGGCTTCTCAAATGTCATCAACAGATTCTTCAACTTCTCAAGTTCTTCACTATTGAAGGTTACATTCGGCTTCTCTTGGGAGTCTGGATTGTTTGGCTCTATCTTGGCCGTGTATACCTGCTTTTGTCTACTCCTGTCAGAGGAATTCTGTGGCCTGCCATGAATTTTCCAGCACGTGTCTCTTGTGTGCCTTGACTTTTTACAGTAAGTGCACCATAGCGAGTCCTTATTGACTGTCTTCGTCGATTCCCTGTTTCTGTTATTTTCCACTGAGTTTTGTTCCACGCTGGGATTCTTCATGTTTGCATTCTTTGACACCAAAGCTGATCCATCTGCTGTAGGAGTATCAACCATTACCCCTCTTCTCCCTTCCTCCGCTAGGACTATTGCGATGGTCTCATTCAGTGATGGCAGATCTTCTTTTCCAAGTATTTGCACTCTTACTGCATCAAACTCAATATTTAATCCAGCAAGGAAGTCATAAATTCGGTCTTTTTCTACAAACCTTTTTAGGGCAGCCGCATCTTCACTACACTTCATTTGAATGTTCTGATAGTGATCCATCTCCTGCCACAAACCTTTTAACAGGTTTGAGTACTCTGTAATTGAACGATCTCCTTGCCTGGTGGCGGTGACCTTGGTCTTGATGGCATAGATTTGGGCTGCATCACGTACCTTGGAGTAAGTCTGTCTCACGGCCTCCCAAATGTCCTTAGCCGTACTCAAAAACATGCATGTGTCGCTAATTTCTGGAACCATTGAGTTCCACAACCAGGACATCACCATGGAGTCTTGTTCATCCCAAGCATCGAACTTCAGATCTACCTGTTCAGGCCCATTGCCGAGTAAATGACCCAGCTTGCCTCTTCCCTTCAAAAACGTACGAACCATCTGTGACCACTTCAAGTAATTCTGCCCATTCAATCTGTAGGCTGCTTGAATATTCTGCAATTCTCCCATTGGCGTTGGACCGTGGTTTTCAATCCCTGTAGTCTCCGAGATGTTGCTGGTTGCAGAGGTGTTGGTCATGTTTTCGGACGGGTTTGAGGGGTGATTAATTTTAGGGTTTGAAGAACGATGAAGAAGGTAAGATAAACACTAAGGAGGGCTGCTATAATTCCCAGAAAGAAAAATTGAGCCTAGAGCTCTGATACCATGACAGAAAAAGTGAAAAAGAATAATTCTTTTAAAAGACAGAGAATGGTGAAATATATTTTCTGTATTTTCTGAATTGCATGTTACAAGGCATACACGGCTTTCTCTTATAGAAGAGAACACAAGAATAAAAAAGGAAAGAACAAAGAATAAGGAAACTGATTTACAATCACTAGCTAGCTGTCCTAGGAAGTTTCCTAATTTACATAATGGACTAATTACAATATATATACAGCTACTAAAGAGTCCTTGATTTCAGTAATACCGAAATCTCCTCTTTTCCAACACTCCCCCTCAAGCTGGTTTGAAGATATCCTTCATACCCAGCTTGCCAATTAGCTTGTCGTATTGTCTTGTAGGAAGTCCCTTGGTAAGAATATCTGCAACTTGCTCATAGGTAGGCATGTAAGGCATACAGATCAAACCTTCTTCAAGCTTTTCCTTGATAAAGTGTTTGTCTATCTCCACATGCTTAGTTCTATCATGTAGTACTGGATTGTGAGCAATTGAAATAGCAGCTTTATTATCACAGTATACTCTCATAGGCAACTGATTAGAGATCTTTAACTCCTCCAAAAATCTCTTAATCCACAATACCTCACAAATTCCATGAGCAACTGATCTAAATTCGGCTTCTGCACTGCTTCTTGCTACCACATTCTGTTTCTTGCTACGCCAGGTGACCAGGTTACCTCCAATAAAGGTACAGTATCCTGAAGTTGACCGCCTATCTGTGATACTCCCAGCCCAATCTGCATCAGTATAGGCTTCTACTTGCAAATGCCCATGATTTTTGAACAATAAGCCCCTACCTGGATTTCCTTTTAAGTACCTGAGAATCCGATAGGCAGCATCAAAGTGTTCTTGACCAGGTGAATGCATAAACTGACTAACCATGCTAACTGCAAAAGCTATATCTGGCCATGTATGAGACAAATAGATTAACCTTCCAACTAGTCGTTGATACCGCTCTTTATCCAGGATTTCTTCAGCTCTAGCCGGTTGGAGTTTCCGATTGGGTTCAATAGGAGTCTCGGCTGGTTTGCATCCTAGTAGGCCTGTCTCACCAAGTAAATCAATAACATATTTACGTTGGTTTACAAAAATACCTTCTTTAGATCTGGCAAACTCCATTCCAAGAAAATATCTCAAGGCACCCAAATCCTTGATCTCGAAGTCAGCTGCAAGTCTCTTCTTTAGTCTCTTCAGCTCTTCACTATCATCACCTGTCAAAATTATATCATCCACATAGACAATTAAGATAGCAACCTTGCCTTCTTACTATGCCTGTGAAACATGGTATGATCGGCTTGACTCTGACAGTAGCCATAACTCTTCACAGCTTTCCCAAACCTCTCAAACCAAGCTCTGGGAGACTGTTTAAGGCCATATAAAGATTTCTTTAGTCTGCAAACTTTCTCCATCCCCAATTTATCTTCAAACCCAGGTGGTAGATCCATAAAAACTTCTTCTTCTAAATCACCATTCAAGAAGGCGTTTTTTACATCTAACTGGTGTAAAGACCAGTTGAAGTTTACAGCTAGAGATAGTAAGACCCTGATGGAGTTTATCTTAGCTACAGGAGCAAACGTTTCTTGATAATCAATCCCAAAGGTTTGGGTAAACCCCTTTGCTACTAGTCTCGCCTTGTATCTTTCTATACTACCATCAGCTTTACATTTGACAGTAAAGACCCACTTGCAACCCACTGTTTTCTTCTCCTTAGGTAGATCAACTAACTCCCAAGTACCACTTTTCTCAGAGCATTCATCTCTTCCATTACCGCTAATTTCCAATTCGGATCATCAAGTGCTTCCTGAATATTTCTAGGGACAAACAGGTTTGACACTTTTGAGGTGAAAGCTTTATAAGAGTGAGACAATTTTTCATATGACAAATATTTGGCTATGGGATATTTGGTGCAAGTTCGGGTACCTTTCCTAATGGCTATAGGAATGTCAAGATCTGCTGATTCTAGATTTGGTAGAACTGAAGGAACTGAAGAAAATGAATTGGGTTTAGAAGTACCTGTGATCTCTGTAGGTCCAGTTCCCGAGGGTTGAGATTGATCAATGCCAAGAGAGATAGATTTATTTTGACTCTCAGGATGAAGTTTTCTCCGAGTATAAACCAGAAGCTCAGTATTAGGTGGTTCTACACCCGATTGTAGTGTTTCTCCCCCTGTTTCAGATACAGTAATACTTGGCTCTATATGACTAGTATTATTTTTATCAAACAAAGTATTAGTGTCTGGAGTGACAATAGGATGAGGTGAAGAATGAGGTGAAATATTCAGAATTGTATTAGGTAAAGAAGTATGATTTAATTCCCAAAAATTTTCTTCCATCACCTCATTCTCCCCTGAAGAGAATTTTTGTGAAAGTATTGAGTTTTGTTCAAAGAAATTGACGTCCATACTTACATAAACTTTCTTAGTTTGAGGATTGTAAACTTATACCCCTTCTTATTAGGAGCATATCCTATGAAAACAAATTTAACAGCTCGAGGATCAAGTTTCGACTGAGTATTATTGGGTATATGAACAAAAGCACTACAACCAAATATTTTCAAAGGTAAATCAGAGAAAAGCCGAGAGAAAGGAAAAATTGTTTTAAAAGAATCCAATGGCGTGCGATAATGTAAAACTCGTGTTGGCATTCTATTAATCAAATAGGAGGCTGTCAAATAGCATCCCCCAAAGATATTTAGGAACATTCATTGAAAACATCATCGCACGAGCCACTTCAAGTAAATGTTTATTCTTCCTTTCGGCAATTCCGTTTTGTTGAGGTGTATCCACACAAGTAGACTGATGGTGAATACCCTTATTTCGTAAAAAATCTCCTAGAACTTCATTACAGTACTCGGTTCCATTATCAGTATGTAAAATACCAATTTTTTTCTTGAAACTGAGTTTCTACCATAGTATAAAAGTTCTTAAAAAATTTTTCAACCTCAGATTTTTCATTCATCAGATAAACCCAACATAGCCGAGTGTGATCATCAATAAAGGTAACAAACCATTTTTTCTTAGAGAGAGTAGTGATTCTGGAAGGTCCCAAACATCACTATGTATTAAGTAAAAAGGTTTTGAAGGTTTATAAAGATTTGGCAAATAAGTAGTACGATGACTCTTAGACAAAACACAACTTTCACAATAAAAAGATGAACACTCCAATTTTTTAAATAAATGAGGGAACAAATGTTTAAGATATTGAAAACTAGGATGGCCAAGTCTTAAGTGCCAAAGCATTATTTGTTCATAAACAGAATTAGAACTAACACTACTGAGGCCCTGAGCCTTTTTATTCTTGGAGAAATCATCATCAAAGTAGTAAAGTCCATCTATCAACTTAGCACTGCCAATCTTCTTCCTCGAGTTCCGGTCCTGAAATTCACAGTAAGAATCATAGAAAACAACACAACAATTAGATTCTCGGGTTAATTTACTCACAGACAAAAGGTTACAGGCTAATTTAGGAACATGGAGAACTGACTTAAGGTCAATAGTTTCCGAGATTTTTATTAGCCCTTTTCCTGCAATGGATGAAAAACTACCATCTGCTATTCTAATTTTTTCAAAACCGGAACAAGGAGAATAAGTGCTAAAGACATTGGATAGATTGGTCATATGATCAGATGCCCCAGAATCTATGATCCATGGAACGGAATTTTGACAAAAGAAAGGGTATGAAGTGCACTACTGTTTGTGCAAGAGAACACTAGGAATACCGATGAGGAATTGGATTTTAGCAGCTTTAGAAGATGATCCATCTGCTCCTTGCTAAAGGGACTTGCCTTTGCTTCATTGGCAGTGGGGTGAACCTGGCTGTTTCTGTCACCGGGGTTTACCATTCTTCAAGTGTGCTGGTTTGCCGTGGAGTTTCCAGCAATTCTCCCTTGTGTGGCGCGGTTTGTTACAGTAATCACACCAAACCCGTGGCTTGTCCCCTGTTTTGGGCTGAAAACCGGTTGCTTTGTTGGCAGTAGCTTCTTGGGTAAAAAACGCTGAAGTCTCCACAGTTCCACCGTGTGGTTTCTTCCCCAACATCACATGTCTCCGACTCTCCTCCCTTCGAACTTCAGCAAACACTTCAGCCATCGATGGAAGTGGAGTCCTGCCAATTATCCTCCCCGAACTTCATCAAATTCCACATTAAGTCCTGCAAGAAATTTGTAAACCCGATGATCCTCCACAATCCGTTTATAAAGACTGGCATCTTCAACAGCTTTCCATTCATAATCGCTGAACAGATCCAAATCTTGCACAGGCGCTTCAAGGAATTGAAATACTTGGTGACTGAATCTTCTCCCTGCGAATATCACCAAGTTTTAAAGTCAATTCATAAACTTGAGACTGATTACCCAAATCAGAGTACATTTGAGTCACATTGTCCCAGAGTTCTTTGGCCGTGGAATAACACAGATAGTTGGAGCTGATATCCTCCTCCATGGAGTTTACCAACCAAGTCATCACCATTGAATTTTCGGCATCCCAGGTCATGTACGCTGGGTCCTCCGGTGTTGGCGCCGATTTATCTCCTGTCAAATAACCAATCTTACACGTCCTCTGATGTACATCCGGACAGATTGAGACCACCGCAAAAATTATCACCATTGAGGCGAATATTAGTGATCTGAACAGAGTGAGAGTCGGGTTGGGTGGAAGGGTGTGTAGGGTTAATTTGCTGAGTTGCTGTGGGTGGGGTTGCAGAGGAAACTTCAGACATGTTTAGGGCTTTTTTAGGAGTGTTTTAGGGTCGGCTCTGATACCATAAAAGACAGAGAATGGTGAAATATATTTTCTGTATTTTCTGAATTGCATGTTACAAGGCATACACGGCTTTCTCTTATAGAAGAGAACACAAGAATAAAAAAGGAAAGAACAAAGAATAAGGAAACTGATTTACAATCACTAGCTAGCTGTCCTAGGAAGTTTCCTAATTTACATAATGGACTAATTACAATATATATACAGCTACTAAAGAGTCTTGATTTCAGTAATACCGAAATCTCCTCTTTTCCAACATCTTTCTTGATTAATTCGTCTGTATTACAAGGGTATAAATAGCTGATTCTAGCCTAGTTAGAAAAGGAAACAACAAGAAATAAGGAAACAACAAGAAATCCTAAATCAGGGATTCTAATTACTACCCTAACAATTAGCTATGATTTACATGATTTCCTAATTGGCTAGCTGTACAAATATCAACAGATGCTAGTTTCCTAAAGTAGAAAACCGTGTATTTTCTAACAATAGACAAATATTTTAACTACAACATTGTCAGTTTTACCTCAAACAGTAAGCATAATGCATTCTCATATCTAAGTTCTTTTTCTGTTGAATATTTATTGTGCATCTTAATTACGTTGGAGAATATATTAATATAATTAGCATATCACTTCGTGATTAACTGCAACACTGCATATATATATATATATATATATATATATTTTTTTGCGTGGATTGTCATGTTCATAAATGCATGCTTGATTATTCAATATCTCAAGTACTAGCTTGCGAAGAACAAAGATGCATGGTGTTTTTCAATGCTGAATGTGTTCTTTAAGTAGTGTTGGTACTCATCCATTAAGCTAAAAGCAGCTTTTACTGCTATTGAAAAAATGAAGAAATGAACCAAACTTCGATTGTAGTCCAAGTCAAACCTAAGTTAGTCCGATGAAGAGTGAGAAAGGGATACAAAACTGAGGTTGCTTCATACATACATACATACACATATATACATACATACATACACATATATATATATATATATATATATATATATAGTTTTCCCTTTAGTCAAATGCTGTTTATATGTTTCTGAAAACTGAAAAAGATGGAAGAATGGGAAAACTGTTTCTGATTTAGAGGGGTAAAAGAGATACCATATCTACACCAAGCTTACTCAAAACAAGTATTGCTCCTATCTTTAACAAGCTGTAGTCTCTCATTTTAGATTCCAAGAGTATAATAATAAATTACCCAAAAAAAAAAAAAACTTCGGGCTATGCTAAGGAGTGCAGAAGAAACACAACTGTAAGGATTGCTTCTTCATTATTAACCATGTGGAGAATTAGAAAGAAGAAACACGAAAGCTGACGTGAAATGATCCATTATCCATCATCTTAAGCATGCTTACATACTTTCATTAAAGTGACAACTTTCTTATTTCTTTTTTTTTTTTTTTCACTTCTTTGAGAATATCTTGTAAGAATACAGAGCTTCTTTGTTCTTGATGCATGTCAATATTTAATGCATCTTTCTTCTCCTCACTCTCTCCTTTACTCCAATTTTTTTTTGTGATTCATTTTTTTCTGACAGCATCAAATCACCTAGATGAGTACTTCATCTGTTTGCCTCCGAGCTTTGTCAGCTGAAGATAATAGGGTTTTCAAAGGAAATTGGGAGTTCAGTTTCTTTGTTACCATACTTATGCAGCGTTTGGAGAACTTGCTTGTTGCATCGAACTGAGGAATGAACTATCTGTTTCATTCCCAGAGGGGTCTGAAGTTACTGCTTTTAGAGTAGGCATTACTGCAAAATATCACAATTAATTGTTGGCTATACTTTTGCAATGAATAATAAAATTTAAGTTAGTGAAATGGGTATGGATATCCATTTTCTACACTTTAACTTTATAAATGTCTTAATTCTCTTTTCTATTTTTTATGTCCATTTTTTTACCGTAAACTGATGATTAATTAGGGTAAAGCAATGATTTACCTGATTTCTTAGGAGTAAAATGGTGATTTACTTAAGTAAATACCAGAGAATGGACAGACATCCTCAAACAAATTTTACTATTATTTTCTGATTGTGCAAATAATTACTTGTCTTGTACTTACTTTCGTTATTGTGTAGCTAGACATAAACCTTGGGTCATACTAATCGCTGTAAATCTTCATTTTAGGTTCTAGAAGCACTTACCACTGAGAGGTGCCAGGAGGGTTTTTCTCTTGAAAGGCTTGAGATACTTGGTGATGCTTTTCTCAAATATGCTGTTGCAAGGCATCTTTTTCTTTTGCATGGTAACTTGATGAAGGTCAGCTTACGAAGAAACGCTCTAACGTAGTCAACAATTTGAATTTATTCAAGCTAGCATGCAAGAGGAACTTACAGGTATGATTAAGCTTTCAGGTTATGGTTTTTTGTTTCCTGGATTATGAAGTCTTGTCTCTATGTCAGATCTGATGTAACTACTAAACTTATTATCCAATCAGTGAGTTCAGTTCTAAACTTGTGTCAGAGGTCTCATCCAACATGGATACAAGGTGTCTAACATGCCAACTCCGAAATATTATTATTATAAAGTGATAAACACATGGAACTGATGGTGGTCGGCCGAGTTAACTGAGTTGGATATTGCCAATTATCATTTTTCATCTATCACACTCATATATAGCTTTTTGTATCTTGAGCAACTCTCTTGCTTTGCATATATGACAATTCTAGGCAACATGTTTCCCTTTATCTATCTATGGTTCCATTCAGAAAAGATTCAGCAAGGGAAATTAATGTTCTTTGCATATATGTTAATTTAGAGTTTATAATGGTAATGCATTTTTTTTTTGTTTTCTTCTGTAAGGTATACATACGCGATCAAACATTTGATCCCAGTCAGTTTTTTTGCTCTGGGCCGTTCATGCCAGTTGTCTGCAATGGCGAAACAGAGAAAATATCCATGCGAATCTTTGAACGATGGGGTAAATAGGACAAATCCTAGTGAAGTCAGATGCAGCAAAGGTCACCACTGGTTGCATAAGAAAACAGTTGCTGATGTTCTTGAAGCTCTTGTTGGAGCGTTTATTGTTGACAGCGGCTTTAAAGCTGCAACTGCATTCCTCAGATGGATTGGTATACAAGTTGGCTTTGAAGCCTCACAAGTCACTGATGTTTGCACAGCAAGCACTAGGCACGTCCCACTTGCTGCTCAAATCGACGTTGGAGATCTTGAGGCTTCTTTAGGTTACCAGTTTCTCCATAGGGGTCTGCTTATACAGGCATTTGTTCATCCTTCTTACAACAAGCATGGAGGAGGCTGCTACCAGGTATGCACCTAGCACTTGGTTTAATTTTAAGGTTGTTTATTCTAATTTTCGTAATGGATTGCAATTGGAAAGGGAATGCATTTGGATAGGAAAGAAGAGAAATAGGGAAAGGAATCAAGCATATAATTCAAGTCTATACTTGGACCATTTCCAGTTTAATGCTAATGTCTCTGCTAAAATTGGCATCAAGTGTATGAAAATAGCATATTTGATGTGTATTCTATTTTATTTTCTGCTAAAATTGGCATCAAGCATATGAAAAGAGTATATTTGATGTGTATTCTATTTTATGTTCCAACACCTAATGCTGTTTTAAATGCTATATCTACCTTTTATCGTAATGAGCTTTGAACTTCTAAGAAGGAAATTTAAAATATTTAAATGATTGGAAATGGAATGTTGTAATTATCGAGTTAAAAAGTAAACACATCAACCAATAGCAACCAAATGCCAAATTTGACATTAAGTATAGCATTGCATTGGAGAATGGTTTCTTACCCAAATGCCAAAAATTTGGCATTGACTCAAAAGTTGGCATTGCATTGGAGATGCTCTTACCAAAAT
>CM046362.1:17336681-17382626 GCA_025413025.1 Ficus hispida | reverse complement strand
TTTTTTTTCGAGTGCCTCCATTTCAATCTGCATTGCTTCCTCCAATGATCATCTTAACTGCCTCTGATAAAGTCTTGGGGATAGACACTATGTTTAGGCTGGTAAGGAATGATCTGTGGTTATGAGATAAATTCCTATAGGACAGGAATAAATATAAAGGATGTTGAGTGCAAGCTCTTGTTCCTTTACGAATAGCTATAGGGATATCATAATCATTTGGTTCATCACTAACACTGGAATCACATTATCAGAAGGGATAGGATTAGCAGTTACCTCAACAGGATCAGATTCGGATGGTTGAACTTGCATGGATTGAGGAATCGGTGCCTTCTTCCTTGAGTAAGTCAACAGCGGACGAGTGGAACTCTGAGTTTGCTTCTCATTTATCATTTCTTGGATTGGAACAGTAATGTTTGGGTTTGGTTCAGGCTGTGGAGTTGGAACAGACACATTTTGGATTGACTCAGGCTGGGAGTTTGTGTTTGGGTTTGGCTCGGGAAACTCAAGAAGAAACAG
Organism: Ficus hispida; assembly: GCA_025413025.1. Lineage (NCBI taxonomy): Eukaryota > Viridiplantae > Streptophyta > Magnoliopsida > Rosales > Moraceae > Ficus > Ficus hispida. Next base: position 17,382,110 of record CM046362.1, on the reverse strand, counting down.
GTCTCTGTCCTTATCTTCTTTAAATGAGGTCTCCCCCTGAAGATAAGAACTAGAGAAATATTGTTCTGTTTCGACAAACGTAACATCGGCAGATACATATGTTTTTCTTGTTGGAGGGTGATAGCACTTATAGCCCTTTTGAGTTTAAGAATACCCAATAAAGACACAACGAAGGGCTCGTGGATCAAGTTTTCCCCTGTTTTGAGAATGCACATGAACAAAGGCAATACAACCAAATATTTTTGGAGCAAGACCAGTTGAGACAGGGAAATCAGGAAAGAAGTTTTGAAGAATTTCCAAAGGACTTTTAAGATTAGTTGGTAACCTATTGCTCAGATGGGCTGAGGTTAGAACAGCTTCCCCCCAGTATTGTTTTGGGACATTTTTTTGAAACAGAAAGGCTCTTGCCATGGCCAGAAGGTGACCATTCTTCCTTTCTGCTACTCCGTTTTGTTGGGGTGAATTGACACATGAGGATTCATGAATGATACCCTGTTTTTGGAAGTAAGGAGATAGGACTTGATTGAAATAGTCTTTAGCATTGTCTGATCGAAACCTTTTAATCCCTACCCCAAATTGAGTTTTGATCATATTGTAAAAGGTTGGAAATATCGAGCTCACATCAGACTTATTTTTAAGGAGAAAAATCCAAGACACACGTGTACAATCATCAATAAATGAAACAAACCATCTAGCCCTAGAAATATTAGCAACGTTTGACCGTCCCCAAATGTCACTATGAATAAGATAAAATGGAACACACTTTCTTTTATTGCTTATTTGAAAAGATGTATGTTTGTGTTTTGCAAGTTCGCACACATCACAATGAAAACTTTCAACAGACAATCCTTTGAACAATAAAGGAAACATACTTTTAAGAATACTAAACGACGGGTGACCAAGACGACGATGTCTAAGCCAAATTTTGTCTTTATTGGATGTTGAAGACTCGGAAAGAAAAGATAAAGTCGAAGAACCCGTAGCTCCAGCTTTTCCCGTTGGTTCCTCAAGATAGTAAAGACCGCCCCTCTCTCTAGCACGTCCAATCATCCTCCTCGTTTCCTGTTCCTGAAACACACAATGAGATGGGTGAAAAATCACACTGCAATTAGACTCTTTGGTGAGTTTCTGTATGGACATCAGGTTGGTGTATAGCTTTGGGACATGCAAAACATTTTTTAGTGTGATATAGTCATTTATACGAATATCCCTTGACCAGCAACAGTAGTTACTGACCCATCTGCTATTGTTATCTTTCGGTTACTAGGACAGGGATTGTATGACATAAATTTTTGTGAAGAATAAGTCATATGATCCGTGGCACCCGAGTCTATAATCCAGATATTGGAGGAGTCCTTACCCAACACTTGAAATGCATGAGGAGTGGTGGTTATACCTGTAAATGCCAAGGAGCAGGTACTTGAGTTGTTAGATGGCTTCTCAAATGTCATCAACAGATTCTTCAACTTCTCAAGTTCTTCACTATTGAAGGTTACATTCGGCTTCTCTTGGGAGTCTGGATTGTTTGGCTCTATCTTGGCCGTGTATACCTGCTTTTGTCTACTCCTGTCAGAGGAATTCTGTGGCCTGCCATGAATTTTCCAGCACGTGTCTCTTGTGTGCCTTGACTTTTTACAGTAAGTGCACCATAGCGAGTCCTTATTGACTGTCTTCGTCGATTCCCTGTTTCTGTTATTTTCCACCGAGTTTTGTTCCACGCTGGGATTCTTCATGTTTGCATTCTTTGACACCAAAGCTGATCCATCTGCTGTAGGAGTATCAACCATTACCCCTCTTCTCCCTTCCTCCGCTAGGACTATTGCGATGGTCTCATTCAGTGATGGCAGATCTTCTTTTCCAAGTATTTGCACTCTTACTGCATCAAACTCAATATTTAATCCAGCAAGGAAGTCATAAATTCGGTCTTTTTCTACAAACCTTTTTAGGGCAGCCGCATCTTCACTACACTTCATTTGAATGTTCTGATAGTGATCCATCTCCTGCCACAAACCTTTTAACAGGTTTGAGTACTCTGTAATTGAACGATCTCCTTGCCTGGTGGCGGTGACCTTGGTCTTGATGGCATAGATTTGGGCTGCATCACGTACCTTGGAGTAAGTCTGTCTCACGGCCTCCCAAATGTCCTTAGCCGTACTCAAAAACATGCATGTGTCGCTAATTTCTGGAACCATTGAGTTCCACAACCAGGACATCACCATGGAGTCTTGTTCATCCCAAGCATCGAACTTCGGATCTACCTGTTCAGGCCCATTGCCGAGTAAATGACCCAGCTTGCCTCTTCCCTTCAAAAACGTACGAACCATCTGTGACCACTTCAAGTAATTCTGCCCATTCAATCTGTAGGCTGCTTGAATATTCTGCAATTCTCCCATTGGCGTTGGACCGTGGTTTTCAATCCCTGTAGTCTCCGAGATGTTGCTGGTTGCAGAGGTGTTGGTCATGTTTTCGGACGGGTTTGAGGGGTGATTAATTTTAGGGTTTGAAGAACGATGAAGAAGGTAAGATAAACACTAAGGAGGGCTGCTATAATTCCCAGAAAGAAAAATTGAGCCTAGAGCTCTGATACCATGACAGAAAAAGTGAAAAAGAATAATTCTTTCTTGATTAATTCGTCTGTATTACAAGGGTATAAATAGCTGATTCTAGCCTAGTTAGAAAAGGAAACAACAAGAAATAAGGAAACAACAAGAAATCCTAAAATCAGGGATTCTAATTACTACCCTAACAATTAGCTATGATTTACATGATTTCCTAATTGGCTAGCTGTACAAATATCAACAGATGCTAGTTTCCTAAAGTAGAAAACCGTGTATTTTCTAACAATAGACAAATATTTTAACTACAACATTGTCAGTTTTACCTCAAAACAGTAAGCATAATGCATTCTCATATCTAAGTTCTTTTTCTGTTGAATATTTATTGTGCATCTTAATTACGTTGGAGAATATATTAATATAATTAGCATATCACTTCGTGATTAACTGCAACACTGCATATATATATATATATATATATATATTTTTTTTTTTGCGTGGATTGTCATGTTCATAAATGCATGCTTGATTATTCAATATCTCAAGTACTAGCTTGCGAAGAACAAAGATGCATGGTGTTTTTCAATGCTGAATGTGTTCTTTAAGTAGTGTTGGTACTCATCCATTAAGCTAAAAGCAGCTTTTACTGCTATTGAAAAAATGAAGAAATGAACCAAACTTCGATTGTAGTCCAAGTCAAACCTAAGTTAGTCCGATGAAGAGTGAGAAAGGGATACAAAACTGAGGTTGCTTCATACATACATACATACACATATATATATATATATATATATATATATATAGTTTTCCCTTTAGTCAAATGCTGTTTATATGTTTCTGAAAACTGAAAAAGATGGAAGAATGGGAAAACTGTTTCTGATTTAGAGGGGTACAAAGAGATACCATATCTACACCAAGCTTACTCAAAACAAGTATTGCTCCTATCTTTAACAAGCTGTAGTCTCTCATTTTAGATTCCAAGAGTATAATAATAAATTACCCAAAAAAAAAAAAACTTCGGGCTATGCTAAGGAGTGCAGAAGAAACACAACTGTAAGGATTGCTTCTTCATTATTAACCATGTGGAGAAGTAGAAAGAAGAAACACGAAAGCTGACGTGAAATGATCCATTATCCATCATCTTAAGCATGCTTACATACTTTCATTAAAGTGACAACTTTCTTATTTTCTTTTTTTTTTTTTTTCACTTCTTTGAGAATATCTTGTAAGAATACAGAGCTTTCTTTGTTCTTGATGCATGTCAATATTTAATGCATCTTTCTTCTCCTCACTCTCTCCTTTACTCCAATTTTTTTTTTGTGATTCATTTTTTTCTGACAGCATCAAATCACCTAGATGAGTACTTCATCTGTTTGCCTCCCGAGCTTTGTCAGCTGAAGATAATAGGGTTTTCAAAGGAAATTGGGAGTTCAGTTTCTTTGTTACCATCACTTATGCAGCGTTTGGAGAACTTGCTTGTTGCCATCGAACTGAGGAATGAACTATCTGTTTCATTCCCAGAGGGGTCTGAAGTTACTGCTTTTAGAGTAAGGCATTACTGCAAAATATCACAATTAATTGTTGGCTATACTTTTGCAATGAATAATAAAAATTTAAGTTAGTGAAATGGGTATGGATATCCATTTTCTACACCTTTAACTTTATAAATGTCTTAATTCTCTTTTCCTATTTTTTATGTCCATTTTTTTACCGTAAACTGATGACTTAATTAGGGTAAAGCAATGATTTACCTGATTTCTTAGGAGTAAAATGGTGATTTACTTAAGTAAATACCAGAGAATGGACAGACATCCTCAACAAAATTTTACTATTATTTTCTGATTGTGCAAATAATTACTTGTCTTGTACTTACTTTCGTTATTGTGTAGCTAGACATAAACCTTGGGTCATACTAATCGCTGTAAATCTTCATTTTAGGTTCTAGAAGCACTTACCACTGAGAGGTGCCAGGAGGGTTTTTCTCTTGAAAGGCTTGAGATACTTGGTGATGCTTTTCTCAAATATGCTGTTGCAAGGCATCTTTTTCTTTTGCATGGTACACTTGATGAAGGTCAGCTTACGAAGAAACGCTCTAACGTAGTCAACAATTTGAATTTATTCAAGCTAGCATGCAAGAGGAACTTACAGGTATGATTAAGCTTTCAGGTTATGGTTTTTTGTTTCCTGGATTATGAAAGTCTTGTCTCTATGTCAGATCTGATGTAACTACTAAACTTATTATCCAATCAGTGAGTTCAGTTCTAAACTTGTGTCAGAGGTCTCATCCAACATGGATACAAGGTGTCTAACATGCCCAACTCCGAAATATTATTATTATAAAGTGATAAACACATGGAACTGATGGTGGTCGGCCGAGTTAACTGAGTTGGATATTGCCAATTATCATTTTTCATCTATCACACTCATATATAGCTTTTTGTATCTTGAGCAACTCTCTTGCTTTGCATATATGACAATTCTAGGCAAACATGTTTCCCTTTATCTATCTATGGTTCCATTCAAGAAAAAGATTCAGCAAGGGAAATTAATGTTCTTTGCATATATGTTAATTTTAGAGTTTATAATGGTAATGCATTTTTTTTTTGTTTTCTTCTGTAAGGTATACATACGCGATCAAACATTTGATCCCAGTCAGTTTTTTGCTCTGGGCCGTTCATGCCCAGTTGTCTGCAATGGCGAAACAGAGAAAAATATCCATGCCGAATCTTTGAACGATGGGGTAAATAGGACAAATCCTAGTGAAGTCAGATGCAGCAAAGGTCACCACTGGTTGCATAAGAAAACAGTTGCTGATGTTCTTGAAGCTCTTGTTGGAGCGTTTATTGTTGACAGCGGCTTTAAAGCTGCAACTGCATTCCTCAGATGGATTGGTATACAAGTTGGCTTTGAAGCCTCACAAGTCACTGATGTTTGCACAGCAAGCACTAGGCACGTCCCACTTGCTGCTCAAATCGACGTTGGAGATCTTGAGGCTTCTTTAGGTTACCAGTTTCTCCATAGGGGTCTGCTTATACAGGCATTTGTTCATCCTTCTTACAACAAGCATGGAGGAGGCTGCTACCAGGTATGCACCTAGCACTTGGTTTAATTTTAAGGTTGTTTATTCTAATTTTCGTAATGGATTGCAATTGGAAAGGGAATGCATTTGGATAGGAAAGAAGAGAAATAGGGAAAGGAATCAAGCATATAATTCAAGTCTATACTTGGACCATTTCCAGTTTAAATGCTAATGTCTCTGCTAAAATTGGCATCAAGTGTATGAAAATAGCATATTTGATGTGTATTCTATTTTATTTTCTGCTAAAATTGGCATCAAGCATATGAAAAGAGTATATTTGATGTGTATTCTATTTTATGTTCCAACACCTAATGCTGTTTTAAATGCTATATCTACCTTTTATCGTAATGAGCTTTGAACTTCTAAGAAGGAAATTTAAAATATTTAAATGATTGGAAATGGAATGTTGTAATTATCGAGTTAAAAAGTAAACACATCAACCAATAGCAACCAAATGCCAAATTTGACATTAAGTATACAATTGCATTGGAGAATGGTTTCTTACCCAAATGCCAAAATTTGGCATTGACTCAAAAGTTGGCATTGCATTGGAGATGCTCTTACCAAAATAGGAATTTGAAGTCCATTTCTAATTTAGTAAGTAACACATGAAAGGAAAGAGAACACACTCCTCTCAGTCTCTTTCTGTTGCAATATGCAAACATGCCCTAAATGTTAGGTGTGAATTCTCTCCTTAATGTGCTTTGCTTACGAGAAGTCAGAGAATTTTGCATTAACAAACTTAAACATTGATCTTTCGACCAGAGGCTGGAGTTCTTAGGAGATGCTGTCTTGGATTATTTGATTACCTCATACCTGTATTCAGTCTATCCAAAATTAAAGCCCGGTCAGTTGACGGATTTGAGATCAATGTTCGTGAATAATCAAGCCTTTGCAACTGTCGCTGTAGATCGATCCCTTCAAAAGTTTCTTATCTCTGATTCCAGTGGCCTTTCTAAAGCCATAAACAAATATGTTGACTTTACCCAAGTGCCTGCATCAGAATGCGATGAGGATAATTGGCCAAAGTGTCCAAAGGTAAACCATCTATGAACTTTTGCTATTGCCTTTATGAGAAAACAATTTTCTTATTTTGTGATCTCTCTGTCCTCTTTTCCTTCTCTAACATATCCAGTCTTTTAAATTTGAACTGATCTCGTAATCACTAAATGCCGTCTGCTAGATATTCCTAAACTTCAACCACAAGCACCATATCTGAGATAGAGCTAGGATATCGTTCATTCCAATCATTGGCACATTTTAAAACTTGTGATTACCATGGTTTTTGAAGCGTTTAAAATGTCTTAAGAATTTTTGAACACTTCACTCACTTCAAATTTTTGTTATTAGCCATCATTGTCGTTCAAGGAAAGATTCAATTAACCCACATGGAAAGATTATAAGATAAATAGTGGGTTTATAAGCCCTTGGGTCCCCTCCCCTTGCAAGCCGGATTTGTAAAAGAGAGTTCTACGTAATGGGTTCCTAGTACTACCATAAGCCCTCGGAAAATATTTGAACTATAGAATTTGTAGCGTAATATCTTCTCCTTCAAATGGTTTGCTATGCATAAGGAAATTAATTTTCCATGATGGATCCATTTATTGCCGGGCTTTTAGAGTTAGCTATCCCCTATATAAGCTGAAAATAGTGCTTTCTTAATTAGGAAAATTTCTTCATTAATTCTGAATTCATATTTGTTCCTTTCAGGCTCTCGGTGACTTGGTTGAGTCATGTGTCGGTTCAATTCTGCTTGACACGGGTTTCAATTTGAACCGTGTGTGGGAGATAACGCTATCCTTTCTGGATCCAATCATAAGCTTTTCGACTTTGCAGCTTAGTCCAATCAGGGAGCTACAGGAACTTTGCCAATATCATTCTTGCGGCCCTCCTTTTTCTGTATCGGAGAAGGGTTCAATGTACTTGGTTGAAGCAAAAGTGAAAGGTGACAATGTTTCAGCAACTGCATCTGCAACCAACTCGAGCATAAAGGAGGCGAAGAAAATTGCTGCAGAACGAGTGTTTGAACAGTTGAAGGTAAAATCTATATGCTTTTTTCTTCCTTCTTTCAATGCTGTAGCTATTCTCCTTTTTCTCATTTGAGAAATATTGGGCATAATATTAATTAGCTTAAAAGTCTCATTAATATTAATTACCTGTTTTTTTCGTTTCTGGACTTTAATGAGATTTTTTTAATTTACTTTAAGCTTCTTGGGTAATTTACTGGTTGCTCAGGCTCAAGGCTTTGTGCCCAAATCTAATTCTTTGGAGAAAGCCGTGAAATCAAGCAGCAAGATGGAGGCCAAACTTATTGGATATGATGAAGAACCAATAGATGTGGCCCCACCTCCCGATCACGTTGAATTCAAGAATCTGACTTTAGAAGAACCCACGGTCTCAAAGTTTGTCACCAAAGTTCGTTCCGCAAACAAACCGATGAATGGCTCATGCAAACCGGAAACAAGAAGACAGCCCCAATCTAATCGTGAGGTCATTAGAAATACTGACTCTGACATCGAAACACAGACCACAGGTACTGTTTTTACTTGTTTCTTGCCGCTTCTGTTCATCATGGTGTCATGTTCTAAGCATTCCCTGTATCTTTTACCGTCAAAACTCATCTTTCAGGTATCCCACAACCAGACACCACAACAGCGAGATCCCGCCTGTATGAAGTTTGCACCGCTAACTGTTGGAAGCCTCCTTCATTTGAATGCTGCAATGAGGAGGGACCTGGCCACTTGAAGTTGTAAGCATATTATTTAATCATTGCTTTGAAACATGCACTTCTCCGAACTTTAGGTTTGAATCCAAAAATACCGTCTTCTTTTTGCAGATTTACTTACAAGGTTCTGGTCGAAATAGAAGAAGCTCCGGATATGATTTTGGAGTGCTTTAGTTCACCACATCCTAAAAAAAAGGTGGCGGCAGAACATGCTGCAGAAGGGGCGCTCTGGTTCTTGGAACAACAAGGTTATTTGTGTAAATAACCAAATTAACAAATGACGCCTTATATATATATATATATATATATATATATTTATTTATATGTACTCTTTTTTGTATCTTTATATGTAAAAATATATGCGTGCTTGTATATCTTGTAACTAATGAATCTCAAGCCATGAACTGAAAGTAACATAAAGTTGAAAGTAACATAAAGTTGGTTGTAGACCCAAGTTGTATATGTACGATCAAGGATGAAAATATCGATATCAATTGAAATATTGGTAGTCCAATTTTACAGAAATTTAAGAGATATTATCGATATCAATGGAAATATCAGAAAAATTATGAAAGTTACTGAAATATGTTATAAAATATTCATAATGTTTTAGGATAATACAAATACTAAAAAAATACAAAAATACATAAATTTCACGTAAGAAACATATTATATTATATATATCTTAATATCAAAAGAAAGTCATATGAGGTTCAAACATGATTGAGATAAAATCTTAATTCAAACAAAATTGGTGTCATGACATGCTATTTGAATATAGAGTTGGACATAGTTGTAAATATGTTAATATGTAGATTTGTTGATCTCTGTATTTTCATAAATAAGAAATTGTGCAAAGTTTGTAAAAGCCTAGGAGAATATATTATTTCAACTTTTATGCATTAGCTTTTATTTTATTTTTATCTTTATATAACATGTTATTGCTAGTTGCTTTATGTCACCATTTATTTAGAAAAATAGAAGATGATTATAGCATGCTAAAAAAGATAATAAAGGATTGAAATATGAAATTCTGAAAATTTTCAAACTACAATTTCCATCCTAAATTTTTGATATTTCCACTGAAATTTCCGATATTTCCTCAATATTTCTCGATGTTTTGTAAAAATTGCACTACTTTTACTGATATCAAGATTTTTACTGATGTTTCCAGATATTTTTTGATATATCCGTAACATTTTCACGGAAAAAATATTACATCTGAAAGTTATTTCGGCACTCCTCAAACACAGAAATTTCGATGGAAATTTAAAAAATATCGTGGATATTTATGACCATGTGTTCAATAAATAATGCTAATGGATGTGATATAGTTTTTTTTTTCCCCCAAAGATAAAGTGATATATTTATTAGGTCCTTGGTAGGACTCTTTGTATTTTGTATTTTATTTTGTGATCAAATTTTTTAGCATTGTGCTTATCGAACTTCTTGTGTCTGTAATTTTCAACCTTTATTTATTTATTTATTTATTTTTTGACAATTCTAGTCCTTAAACCGTTAGGAGTGACAACTAGATATGGGACAAGTTTTAGGGAATTGTGGGACTTATTCGAGAACTAAATTGTCCCCCCCAAAAAAAATATAAATAAGTGCCACAACATGAGAAATTTAGGTTGCACATGTAAAAAAAATTAAAATCTTATGATGGTAAATATCCTCCTTTCTGTATTATATCTGAATGCAATGCAAAGTGTGTTTAGGTATCTCGTATAATCTATTTAAATATAAATATTTTTAAAATATAAATTCAATAAAATTACTATTCATCCATTATATATTTTTTAGTCTACTTTTACTAATTATATCACATATTCTTTTTTACCAACAACTCCAATACACTTTACATTTGAATACAATTTAAGAATAAAACATCCAAACACAAAATTTTATTCCGTTAATGTAGTTTCTAAATCGACCATTGTGCATGGAGAAAATTGCTACTGTTTTGCAGATTTATGGAAATAACCAAAATATAAAAGAAATTGAAAGCCAAACATGTTAACCCACAAAAAGTTCAGGAGTGACATTGTGACAACCAAACTTTTACGGACTCATGAATTCCTTAGATACAAAGGAAATCTAAGTCTGTGCTATGTATGTCAATATGAAATGTATAATTTGATTTATCAGAAATCTATTTGAGTTGAGTTCTTATCAACCCTGAGACTCAATAACTGTCTTTTTAGGTCGGGTATAAGGCCTTATGGTGAAAAGGCAGAATCATGATTTCTGTTTTTATTCTGGTTTAAGTATGACCAGGATAACTCATGATCGGTATAAGACGGTATTATAGTATACTAAGCAGTATTGAAATTATACTGTGACTGACCGTCATTACGGATGCAGAGCTAAAAATAAGATATGGGATCCTTCTAGAATAATCAGGAATAATATTTGGAGTAATAAGGGCTAAGTAGTTCCAAGTCCTAAGAAAAACCTATATGCGGTCCAGTTAAGCGCAAATGAATTCTATATTATAGTTCAGTATTACTGTACTGTTAATAGTTAAAACAATATTGATAATATCTAGATCATTAAGAAACTGGACTGCATATTAGGAGGGAGTGCCAAACGAGGCCCTAATTGGAGGACACCTCATCAAAGATAAGTATGTGAATTTTAGGATTTTTTGAAAAATTGGAAAGAATTAAGTGGATAATTATGAGAAGATTTTTTTAGTGGATTAGGCTCCACTTGGCCGGCCACCTCATGGGACTAAAGGGCAAATATTTTATTTTTAGGGTCAAATATGTAATTTTAAGGAAAAAATAATTGTTAGAAATTATGGATTTTCCACCTATAAATAGGTGTTGTGAGGTTAAACTTGAACCATTGAGTTAAACCTCCCAATTTTTAGTTCTCTTCCAACTTCTCCCTCTAGCCCTTAGAGAAGAGAGAGAGAGAGAGAGAGAGAGAGAGAGAGAGTGGCCGGTTGGGCTAGTGAAGTATGGAGGAAAAATCTTTCTCATCCTAAGGTCCAGAGCAACCATTCCAACTTTAGAGATATTCCTCTTAACCCTCTAAGAATTTCATTAAGCTTTTGATTACTATATTATGGTTTTGATTTGATTGGTTATGCCTAGATCTATGCTGAGGTTAACTTGGTTGTTAGATCTAAGCATGGGTTGATTTTTTTTTTTTGCTATCGAATGAGTTTTAAGTTAGGTGCTCACCAAGTGTTTGTGAATGTGCTTTCACATGTTTGGATATGGATGATTTATGAATGATGGATATGTAAATATCATAAGTGTGTAGGTTAAAGAATTAACCTAAAAACATAATTTGATAAGCTTGGAAAAGTTATCAAATATTGTGTTTTTCATGAAGATGAACAAGTAAATGATTGAATGTTAAATATGTATTCGACACGCTACATGTTGATATAAGCTCACAACTGTGACCGTTTGAGGTAGTGTGTGTGAATTGTTAAGTAAAAACCAACAAAATACGAAACTTTCAATTTTTGGATTTAACTGGATAATTTTCTGAAAACTTAATTTTGAGGCCCTTAGAGGCCGAATTTGGAAAAAATTATAACTGAAAAGTTGTAGAAAATTGAAAATTCTAAAGGGCAGCTTGGACGGTTTTTGAGAATAAGGCCCCAAAAGCCTCTGTTTTTATCCAAATCCGAAGCTAGTCAGTACAGACAGTGTACACGGCCATAATGTTTTTCAAAAGGAAAAATGAGTAAGTTAAAGGCAGATTCAGGTTTTAGATTAAAAACAAAAGTTTTAGGTTTCGATGGGATCTACAACTTTCATTGAGAAAACTTTTCAAATTTTAAACCAATTTAAAGATAAAACTAGATTTTCAAAACTACACAGGGTATAAGAAATTCTTGCACAATATTTTCAAAACTATACAGGGTACAGGAAATTTTTACACACGTACTTTCAACCAAATTAAAAAACTGTTTTTAAAAGAAGTTTTCCAAGGTTTTATAATTTTATAATTTCTGTTAAAAAAGAACTACGGTTTTACAAAAACGGGTTTAAAAGGTTTTGAATTCATTTGAAATTTTACAAATGATTTTAAAGAGGCAATTTCAAATGCTTGATTTATGAATTCAAGGTATTTTCCAAGAAAATAAAATGTTTTCTAAGAAAGCAAGGTATTTTTGAGGAAAAAGGAAATAAAAATAATAGGCCCAAGTTATTTGAAAATATGGTAACAATTCTATGACAAATAGTAATCGGATAGTATACCAAGTTATTATGTTGGGCTTTGTATTTATGGTTACCCATGGTAGTCAGATAGGATACCGATTTATTATGATAAGGTTTGTATACATGATTACCAGTGATAATCAGATTGGATACCAACATGGTATGTTATGGTTTGTTAAGTTATGTAGTAGAATTATTCTTATACCTGGTTTGAAAACATGAGTATAACCTATTGTCGTACCTTATTGGGACGATAGACCGAGAGCGTAAGACAACTTGTAAGTACAACTCCGCTTACAATATAGGAAAAACATTTTACTGCTTTGCATGTTTTTCAAAACTCATGCATTAATATATGTGATGCATATGTTTTATATTTGATATTGTGGCATCATGAAAGCATGATCACTAATGATAAATCACATGGTAAGAATAAGATCAAGTTTTAAGTAAGAAACTATTTTCAAGTAAGAAAATGTTTTCAAGAAAGAAACTGTTTTCAAGAAATAAACTGTTTTCAAGTATGATAGTAAGAAAGTTTTCTCATGTCGTACCGACCTTCCATGAGTGCGGGTTTGGTCCATGATTTAAGTTGGACTGGGTTGGCCGCCCCAACCGCTATGGATGCGCGCCACATTACATACATTCATGTTATGTAAAGGGCCCAAAAATATGCTAATAAAAGAAAGCATAATTGATTCATAAGAAAGCATAATTGGTTCATACATTCTTTTACTCGAAATGTTTTGCAGAAGAAAAGTTGTACTTGCTGAGCAAAAGCTCATAACTTATGTTTATGCTGTAGGTAAGCTGCCTACTAGTGATATATGATACAAGACTGTCAAGGATGACACGGCAAACTCTGAAACTTTGAGTTGGACAGAGCCACGTATTTTGGAAAAATATTTGTATTATGTTATTTTAATTTAACAATATGGGTATCTAGTATTTAGTATAATTTGCAATTGTGTTAAAATGTTTGAAGCAGCAACACTTGATTAAACATGTATACCTATATATAAGTATGAGGTTAGAATGAGTAAAAAAAAAAAATTCAGTGTTTTCTGAGGTTAAGTAAGTAAAGTAAGTATAGTAACAGCCTACGTAAGGCCGGTCGTTACAGACATAATAAAGGTAATAAAAAGATGAATTATATAATGATCAGAAAAACAAAAGAAAAAAAAATAATAAGAATAATATTAGAAGAATGTACATTAAGGATGTGTAGAGAATTTTTTTTTCTTTAGTAATATGTGGCATACGGTTCTCATTTATTAAAAAGAAATGAAAACACCATCAAATTTTGGATCGAAAAATTTTCATCTAAATCTCTCCTTCTACTGTTGAGCTATACTTAACTTTTTTGTATGGTTTCAATTTTATTGAATGTCCCCAAAAGGACAGCGCATTTTCACTATCAATGCTTAAATAGAGTTTAGTTCACACGGATTCCAACCTTAATTTTCCAATTATATTATGGTCACTTGCAATTTTGCTTTTCTCTACTTGTGAGTAAAAGAATTCAAACTCAAGATCTTAATTTTAAAGTGGTGTTAAATTAAGCCTTCAACATGTAACTCTTAATATTTAGAATTTTAGACTTAACGTTTTGGTGATGCTATTATCAACAATCAATAATAATTAAATAAAAAAGACACGCTAATATATGCTTAACCTTTGCATAATGGTTACTTGGTTAGAGACATAATAATCTATACTTAACCACAAAAAATATGAAGTCTATTCAATGTTAGAATACTTTACGTAATAAAAAAGGGGTAAAAAGAAAAAAATGCTAAAAATGGTTAAAGACTTGCCGGTGATGTCAACAGAGACTCGGAGGCTGGAGCTGTTGGTTTGTGTATGTTTCATGTATAAGTGGGTTCAAAGTGATCAATTACAAATTACAAGTACAAAAATACTAATAATGTGTGTTCAACATTTGGATGATTATTGTAAACGGTGATTTTTAAATTGTAAATGCAAATTAAGTGATTCAATCGAAAAAATAAAATAACTAGAAATAAAAAACTAAAATGATGATAGATTATATATATATATATCTATTAATAACATTTAAAAGGACGAATATACTATGAATAATGCTTTTCATCTTTTGTTCCTGGACTATCACGTAATAGTCCAGTTATCATATATGATGAGTCGCAGATGATAATCAAATCACCGTCACTTGTGTATTTAAAAAAAAAAAAAACTTTGCGCTCGTCAACTTGCATATGTATATATGTGTGTGGGATTGAGAAGAAAACCACCTCTCAAAATTTGGATTCAAATGTATCATTTTTTGAAAATTTGAAGCCTAAATATTATATTGTATAAAAGTGATAGAAATAAATTACTAAAGATTAAAAAGTGGTATACAATTATCCAAAAAAAAAAAAAATTGGTATACAATCTTTTACATATATATGAAAAGTTTTCAATGATTACTGTGTTTTTATAATCATGGATGCATTACTTTTTATAAAATTATAAAAAATAATGCATTCCTTAATTATTTTTGATAATTTGGCAATCTTTTTGATTTGTTTTAGCAAAATTAAACAACCAATTTACCTTAAACATTAACTAAAAGATTAATTTTTATTATTAAAAAGATTATTTTTATTGGATGTGGACAAATGAATATTTGAATGTGTTTGTTTTTAATTCTAATTTCTCTTTTATTTTTTTGTTATAATTTATATTCTTTTTTACAAATTTCATGCAAAAATTTCATTAATGACCAATGCATCCTATGGAAATTTTCATACATCTGCGAATTCATATTGCTAGATATAATGACTTACGTGTAGCATTAGAAATTAATATCCATCATGAATAGCACGATTAATGATCTATGGTCCCATTATAATTTCTCTCTCTAATCACTGTAGAAATATATATATACATATGTATATTTATAAGAAAGCATTATAGAAAGATATTGTACCTTATATATAATTCTTACTCTGTGTGTAAATGTTGTAATGCAATTTCTAAGTACACTAATTTACATAAATTTAAAATTTATAGTTTTTCTCTCTCCAATTTTCTTAATTCCAAGATGGCCCATGAAACCTATAAAAGAATATTTTACTTTTTCCATCCATTAAAAACCATCACCATATGTCTATTAAATAACTTTCTATCCATAGAAAACTACATACTAAACGAAAATGAGAAAAAAAAAAAAAAAAAAGGTTAATAGAAAGTATGAACAAGATGTATATATAATTCTCTTGGAAAAAGAAAAAAAGAAAGAAAAAAAGAGATGTATATGTTATTCTTTATTCTAATTTTACTTGAATTGATTTTACTTTCATTAAAATAAAAAAAATGCAGTGTTCTTAAACATTTTTTTTTGTTATCTGCAGGTTTGTTTTCTATGATTCCAGCCATCACCCATGCCTTCCATAAAGACAAAAGGGGTTTGGATAACGATTTGTGCTTAATATTGAAGTTGATGGATATCTATTTGTTATTGATTTACTCCTTTGATGTGTTGTTTGTAATATGCAATAGGTTTTTCCATAGAGTTGTTACACCGAAAATAGGAAAACAAAAATACAATAAAAACAAGGAAGAAAGTAGATTTAAAAATGAATCAACACAAGTAACAATAAATTGAAAAAAAAAATCCGGAGTGAAAACAAATCACGAATGAGATTCAAAAATTAAAGAATGAATATTTATTTTATATTCTATTTAAATAAAAACGTCATTTAAAAAAATTATATCAACAAGTTAAAAACAAGTTGTTTATCCAAAATTTTATTAAACAAGCTTTGTAAATTCAATATTAATTAATTATCATAAATTCTTTTGATCAATTGCTTAATTCTTTATAGCTGTCTAATTTATATCCAACGGTTTAACTAACAATAAGCATCAATGGATAAATATTAGAATAACTATTGAAAACACACCCATGTATATAGAACCATCTGATTGCTATACATGAATAGATATAGAGAGACATATACATGACATGTCTAAAAATCATAAAAGAAACTACTCAAATGCCATGTCATGATATCGATTTTATTAAAACAAATAGGATATTGAAACTATTTTCGAACATTCTAAAAACTCCTTTTGATATTGACATTTTCTTATCATGTATAGACTATGGATATAATATAGAGTAATTGGCCCAAATAGTTCTTGAATTCTTTTAAAGGTGACGGTTTAGTCCCTATTTTTTTATTTTATTTTTTGCTGAGATGACCATAAATTCCTATTTTCTTGGTCAATACGGTCTTTTCTGTCAAACCCTAACGGAATCTGACTAAAATCATCAGCTTTGTCATAAAAGACTAAAATACCATCCTTCTTTCCCTCCCTTTTCTTGCTAAAATCATCAGTTTTGTCATAAAAGACTAAAATACCCTCCTTCTCTCCCTCCCTTTTCTTGCTAAAATCATCAGTTTTGTCATAAAAGACTAAAATACCTTACGTCCCCCCCCCCCCCGGCTCTCTCTCACTAGTTTGTCATAAATACTAAAATACCCTCCCTCACTCCCTCCCTTCTCTCGTTAAAATCATCAGTTTTGTCATAGAAGACTAAAATAACCTCCCTCTCTCTCTCTCTCTAACAATATTATTTCTGGTGCCATTATTCCTACTTGTGCAGCTATAGGTTTGCACTTTTACCCAATCTGGGAAGCGGCTTCATCATCTTCGTAACGATTTTAATAATAATCCGTATTTTTATTGGTCTATTTTTTAGTTATAGTTGCAACCCCCCAACATGAATCTAGATCAAGGATGTGCCACTGCTTCCCCCCCCCCCAACCCACACTTACGCATTCGCAACCCCCCCCCCCCCCCCCCCCCTCGCAAACCCGCGAACTCCAATACCCTACTTTGCTCGAATTGATCTTAGCAATCCATTTGCAAATGAAAAATCAAGTTTGGTATGGAAAGTATTAGTAAATGAATTAAAAATTTTGGGACTTCTGAGGAACATTGATTTGTCAAGCAACAAGTTGATAGGAAAAATTCCCAGCGAGATAACTGAACTTGTTGGGTTGGTCTCTTTGAAATTTTCAGGAAGCAATCTAAGTGGGGGCATCCCCAAAGAGATTGGTCATTTGAAATCTTTAGACAGATGTTCTTGATTTATCCAAGAACCATCTTTCTGGTCTAATTCTTTCAAGTCTCTCTAAAGTCAGTCGTCTTAGTACATTAGACCTATCAAATAATAGTTAATTTGTCAGGGAAAATTCCACCAGACACTTAACTCCAAACACGTGATGCTACTGCGTATTTTTTGAAATCCTGGACTTTGTGGGGAGCCACTTTCAAAGAAATGCCCTGGTGAAGAAAAACTGACTACTTCTGGAGCTATTGAAGATCATGGTGATGACCAAGAAGATTAAGATCAGTTGATAACCAAAGGATTTCACATTAGCAGTGCAGTCGGCTTTATCATTGCATTTTGGGGATTCTGTTTGGCCCTAATATTCAACAAATCCTAGAGATACAGATAACTCAAGTCATTGAACAAGGCAGAAGATTGGCTTTACGTAATTGTAGTAGTGAACAAGGCAAAACTCCTAAGGATCATCAAGAGCAAATTGGTAAATATTCTCACTCTCTCTTATATGGTTTTTGGAAAAGTTGTTTCTACAGTTTTTGTTGCTTTTCTGAAGTTTATATTTATACACTTTTACCATTGATCATATTATTGATTACCATCTTTGTTAGGAGTTCTGACATCTCATAGGGCAATATAACTTCTCTTCGAACGCATACCATGCTTAACGGAGTGGAGATCTCTTTTGTTGCATGCAATGCATCAGCAGTTTTCTTCATCAAATAATTTGTAATATTTAAGGATTGAACTGCAATTGATCATCATAATTATTGCAGGTTTTCTTATATATGATTGTGCAATGAATTTTCTTTCTTGCTTCTAGCATTCAACCTATAAGGACTATTCTTGGCATGGTGTAATCTGTCATGTTCGTGTGTTTTGGGACTCTGTTGTTGGTATTGTTTCTTTAACTTTGTATTGCTCTTTTAGAATGCTTGGCACATTGTACTGTAATGTGTTTGGTGTCTTGTATTGGAATGCATTTTATTATCATGCTACAATGTGTGTTTGGTTTGCAATGTAGCTTGTGTAGACATTACAAGTATTTTATTTCAAGTTTCATCAGCAATACAAGTAACTTTGAAAAAAGAGATGATCCAAATTTCTCTACTGAAGAGAATAAAAATCACAAATATAGTACATTCTTTGTGTTGATATACCGAACAAATGTCTCCATCAACTAAAACTCATTTGAACAAAGGTTTTTAAATTTGCCAAATTATCACCAAAAGAAAATATGCATCTTACTCCCTTTAAAACAAAAAAAAAAAAAAAAAAGATGAGAGAGAGCAAACTATTATAGAAGTTTAGTATACCCAACTAGGTTAGCAGCCACTGAATAACTCGTCTTGTATCAAATCTCTCACTCTTAAAAATTTAAGGTTTTTTTTATACATTGTGTTTTGCTTTTATTCGCAAAACATATCATACATTTTGAAGGCGTGAGATTACGATTGTGTAAACTTGTAACTCCTCTCAATGAAAACTCGATTTTAACCGCTAAAATAACTAGAATATCCTTAAAAAGAGACAATAAATTTCAAAAACTCTAAAAAGGCAATATAGCCCATTTGGCTCTTTTTGTAAAAACAGTGATTTGGAAAATTTAGTTTGAAAACATTGAGTTGAAAAAAAAAGATTTTGATTTTTTTTTTTTTTTTTTTCGTTTTTAGGGAAGGTCTATGGTGGGGGACGTTACTTTTTCCCCAATGATCGATATAGAACAAATAGCAGCTGTTAACATGTCATTTAATAGTTAATATAGTGATAGGCACACCAATATTTATTGTGAAAACAACTTGTGATTAAGAGAGAATGAAAATAAAATAAAAACAAAAGCATCATTTTATATAGGGCAAATTATTGGATTAGTCCCTAAACTTTTAAGTAAGTGAGAGTTTGATCTCTAAATTTTATTTTTTTTGGTAAAAATACATCTGAATTCTTAAATTGGTGAGAGTTTGATCACTAATATATATATATATATATATATATATATATATATATATTTTGGTCAAAATACCATGCCAACTGTTAAAAAAGGTGTATCTTGGTCATACCATTAATTTTTTAAAGGGGGTGGTGTATGACGGTGGAGTGACATTGATGGAAGAGGTTGTCTCAGCTTGTAAAAAATGACAAAGGATTTCATTTTTTGAACAAAAGTACTATATTATCCTAAAAATTCAATGAGTTCAAAAAATCCCCAACAAAAAATTATCTTTTGTGAATTAAAAAAAAACCAAATCAAAAGTAATAAAAAAAATTTCACAAATAGACAAATAAAAGATGTTTTTTATTTATTACCTTTCATTTTAAACTGATTTGTCTCTTCACAATAAACAACATTTTTGTTCTCTCTTTATCATTTTTTTCCTGGGTTTTAAAGATTTGTGAGTTTTTTTTTTCCAATTTATAAAGATAGTTTTTTTTTTTTATTGCTTTGAGTTTATTTATTATTTAGGGTAACAAAATACTTTTGTTTAAATATAAATATCTATCGTCATACTCTACTAGCCGTGGCGACCTCCCATATTGGTGTCACGCAATCGTCATACCCTCACCTTAATCTGAAATTTAGCATGGGTACCAAAACACACATTTTTTTTAAGAGTTAGGAGTATTTTAACAACAAAAAATAGATTAGGGACTAAAATCTCACTTACTTAAAAGTTAGGGGTACTTTTACCAAAAAAATAAAGTTTAAGGACCAAACTCTTACCTACTTAAAAGTTCAGAAACCAATCCAATAATTAACCCTTTTATTTATTTATTTATGTTTTAAAAAAAGAAAGATGACGAAATTGTCATATTAGAGAATAGAGCTCGGTCAGCTTGCAGATGAGGTTGAGTTGAGCATCAGATTGCCGGCGAGGTTCATATGACTAACATGCTAGAGCCGACGACATCAAAATTTGGAGCAGCTATTGATGGACGGAAGAGAAGCAAGAAAGAGTTGTTCATGGGCAGAGGAGAGGGGTTTTTTTTTTATTTTTTCCTTCTTTT
Organism: Ficus hispida; assembly: GCA_025413025.1. NCBI lineage: Eukaryota > Viridiplantae > Streptophyta > Magnoliopsida > Rosales > Moraceae > Ficus > Ficus hispida. The sequence goes on along the minus strand of CM046362.1, from coordinate 17,361,457 downwards.
TTTTAATTTATTTTTAACCGTGAAAATAATTAGAAAGAATGCCTTAGAACAACAAAAACAAAAAGCTGGATGTGGCACTCCCCTTTCAGGACACTATTGTGCAATTAAATAAGGGCCAGGATAAGAATTTTTCCCCTGATCTTGACAAATGTAACCCTAGTACTGTAAAGACCTTTAGACGTGTCTACAAGTAAGAAAAAATAAATTCTAAACTTCTAATAAAGTAATATAGCCCATCTGGTTCTTGTTCTAAAAACAGTGATTTGGAAAATTAGTATGAAAACATTGAGTTAGAAAAACAGATTTATATATATATATATATATTTAGGGGAGGTCAATGGTGGGGGACATTACTTTTTCCCCAACGATAGAGAACAAATTGCAACCATGCATTAATATATCATTTAATGGTTAAGATGGTTATAGGCATACCATTATCCGTTGTGTGAAAAGAATATATGACTAAAAGGGAGTGAAAATAAAATAAAAACAAAAACATCATTTTATTTTATTTAATTTTATTTAAAAAAAAATACGAGGAGATTGTCATATTAGAGAATAGAGCTTGGTCAGCTTGCTGGCGAGGTTAATATGAGGAGGTGCATCTCACCAAGAGGATTAAGATCCGTTGTTTTTTATTTTTATAATTTTTCTTATTTACTTATTATATTTATTTTTTTTTACTAAAAAATAGTCAAGTGTGAAGGTTTTTTCCCCGCCTAAAGAATTAAGTGTGAAGTTAGTTTCAAAGATATTGTTTCCCACCATTAATTGTTCACTTCTTCTTGAGTGATAAAATAGAACGTTTATCAATGGATGGAAGGGAAGGAAGAAAGAGTTGTTCATGGACAGAGGAGATGGGAGTGGGATACCACCACGAATTAAATTTCCGCATATAGATTTCTTAAATTATTTTGTATCGAGTATATTTATAACTATGTTCTAACGTTTTGGTACTACTAAACTAGTATGAGTGTTTTACGAGAAAAATGACTTTAGACTCTTTTCTTTTAATTTACACGAAGTTATAGTTTTTTAAAATATTATCTAAATATGAATTCGAATAGACTATTTATTAGTTAGAGGTTTTCAATTTCCTCAGTTAAAAATTTTAGTAATTCTAACTTTTGTAGTACGAATATGATTAAAAAAAAATTCTATATTTTTTGAACCCAACATAAATAAGTATTAAGACTAAATTAAATAAGAATAAATAAGCTAGTTGATGGTCTAAACAGTCGGGTCATTACAGAGATGCTGAAAACAATACAACAAAAAGTGCTTTTCACGACATAAAATTTATGACATTTTTTATAAATTGTTGTTAAAAGATCCATACAATAACATTGAAAAGTAAAATGTCGTTAAAAGATCCATACAAGGACATAAAATTTTAAAATGTCATTAAATCCATAATACAACGATGTTGTTTCAAAAAATGTCAGATAATGTTTTTTATTGATAAAAATAGTATCAATTAAAATTGTAATATTTTGACATATCACATCTTCAGTTTAATATTTTTGATACATTTGGGTATTAAACACCAAAAAGATTATAGAGTTTCTCCTAGTTCTTAATTAGTCCAGAACAAAAATATAAATAGAAAATTAATATCAAATGCATATATGATCCAAAAAAATCTAAAAATAAAATGTTCTCAACATTCTCTATGAAAAAAATTTACAAATGATCATTGAACAACAATACCCTCAATGTCCTTTCTCACATAAGGCTCATCGTCATCAACATCGTGATTCTTGAGTTTAGATACATCCTGTGGTGCATATGTTTTGTAAGTGCTCTCATCAAACACATCAAAATCATAGAAACCTCTTGGTGGTGCTTTCATCACAACATACCAACTTGATATATCTTTTTCTCTGGAGTAAAATACTTGTTTCGCCTGTGATGCTAAAATGAATGGATCTCGTTGAAATTGACACATTCCATCATGAAGGTTAACCAATGTGAAGCCTTCTTCTTCTTTTACACCACCCGCAATATTAGCCCAAATGCAATTGAATACAGCCAATCAGAATTTATGATAATCAAGCAATATTATATCCTTTACAATCCCATAATAAGAGACATTTGCAACAATGTGTGCCTTCTCTCTTGAACTAGATCTACAAATTGTCTCTGCTTCTATAAAAACACCATAATCTTGGGTAGATCTTTCAACTTCGAATGTGTGATATTGCTTGCCATTGATAATAAAACCAGAATATGACATGCAATAACGTCTAGGCCCCCGCGCAAAACATCTTAATCTGTCTGAAGCTGTAGTTATTCAAGGGTGGTCTGTACTCTGCAAAATATATAAAACATATTAAATCTTGATAACATAATAGAAATGGAACATAAATAATATGAATTAAAATTATTTTTAATATAACAGATCTTACAAATTTATTTTGTAACCATGAAGAAAATGTCTCCGAATGTATCTTTCGTAGCAAATTAATATCACGGACTAAACGCCTGTCATCATGTTTTAGTTCGTCCATGTGCATTCTATATTTAAATAAGAAAATTTAAAGTATTAATTGAAATATAAATGAAAAATAAATTTTGTTATCTATAAATAAAAAAAAATTAGGATGTTGTTACACTTAACTGAAGATGTGGCTCAACTTCTGCAACGTTAAACAATACGTATCTATGGACAATCTTCAGCATTTCGTCAGTCATCGTTTTTGGATTTCCCTTAGAAATAGGACGTCCCTCTAATATCATCTCATTTTCAAATTCTTCGTTGCGGAAGTGCCTATCACCTACTGCGATATTTTGTTTCAGGTATCCATTGCAGAATTCCACACACTCATCTACAAGATAACACTCTGCTATGCATTCTTCAGGTCGTGAACTATCCCTCACGTAACCTTTGAGTACTTTCATAAACCTAAAGAAAAATACACCCGTATATTGATCAAATTGGCAATGAAAAGCAAATTAATGTATAAAATAACATTAAATAAGTCATAATATCTCTGGATACATCCACCGATATTGCACTGGTCCACACAATCGAACTTCTCGTCCTAAATGAATTGTTAAGTGAATCATGATATCAAAAAAAAAATAGGAGGGAAATATTTCTCCAACATGCATATTGTCTCAATGATTTCGTCTTCTAATGTCTCGATTTTATTTTTATCAACCACACACTGACATATTTCATTGAAAAATGAGCACAACCGAAAGATGGCTCTTCGTACTCCATCTGGAAGAAGTCCTCTTATAGCCATTGGCAATAACTGTTGCATCAGGATGTGATGATCATGAGATTTAAGGCTTGTAAGCTTGCATTCTTCCAAAGATACACATTTTCTAATGTTCGAGCCATAACCATCGGGCAACTTTAAATCAAACAATCTTTCACAAAACAATTGCTTTTCGCTCTCTGACAACCAGTGGGGTGCTGGTGGCAAGTAATGTCCACCTCCTCGTTTTTCTGCATATAATTCTTTCCTTATACCCATGTCCTCTAAATCCTTACGAGATTCGACACCGTCCTTAGTTTTTTCTTTTACATGTAGTATGGTTGAAATGAGACTGTCACAAATATTCTTCTCGGTGTGCATGACATCCAAGTTATGTCGCAAATCTAACTCCTGTGGTCAAACAACATCATAATTTCAATGCAAAACATTGTAGAAAAAATATAATAACTAGGTGGTTATGTTAAATAGAAGTTGATGAGGACTTACCTCCCCATACGGTAGGTCGAAAAACACTGATTTTTTCTTCCACATTTTCATTGGACCAACTTGCTTCTTTTTTCTTTTGTTTTTGCCCTTCAAGCTCTTTTGGCCCTTCGACCTCTTTTTTCCTCTCCTTGGGTCTTTACCCCAATCGTTGACCACATTCTTCAATATCGACGATATATCTTTACCACTTAATGGTCTTGAAGGCCGACGTGTTTCTTTGGTTCCATCAAACCATTTAGTGTTCTTGCGCCATCTGTGATTTTGGGGAAGGAAGCGTCTATGACCCATGTAAACTGTTTTTTTACTATTATGTAAATATAATGATGAAATGTTAGGCCCACACGGAGGACAAGCAAATTCACCCTTTACTGTACATCCTGCCACATTACCATATGCTGGAAAATCATGTATTGTCCACATCAATATAGCTCTCATATTGAACCTCTTATTTGTCAACCCATCAAGTATCTCCACTCCAACATTCCAGAGCTCCTTAAGATCATCAATAAGTGGCTGCAAATAAACATCTATATCATTTCCAGGTTGGTCTGGCCCAGGTATAAGCAGAGTTAACATCAAGTTTTCATGAGACATACATATATCTGGAGGCAAATTGTATACAACTAAAACCACTGGCCAACAACTATATTTAGAACTGAGATTTTTATATGGATTGAATCCATCCGTTGCAAATCCAAGCCTGAGATTTCTTGGTTCAGAAGCAAAATCTGGCCATTTCTGATTAATAGTGTCCCATGCAAATGAATCAACCGGATGTCGCATTTTGCCATCTTGACTAATGTGAGTGTAATGCCACCTCAATTGCTCGGACTTTCCGGGTGAAATGAACATTCTCTGAAATCTTGGTTTTATTGGAAAATAGCGCAATACCTTTGCAGGCACCCCCATTTCCGGTTCATTGGTACATGAATTAATCTTCCAGCGTGAAGCACCACATCTGGGACAGTTGTCCAACTGCTCGTACTCCTTTCTGAATAAGCAACAGTCATTTATGCAAGCATCTATTATTTCATACCCCAAGTTAAACTCCTTTAGAAACTCTTTTACTGAGTATAATGAATCAGGAAGAGTATTATCAGCTGGTAGCATATCATGAAAAAGTTCCATCATCTCAGTAAAAGCGTTGTCGGAGATACCGTTTTTAGCTTTAAGTTTGTATAATGCTATTGTTGCTGATAACTTTGTATACTTTGTACACTTTGGATATAAAGGAGTTTCAGCCTCACTAAAAGATTCTGCAAAATCCTCAGGTACATTTGCATTGCGAGTATACTCCGGACAACTATCGTTAACAAGAAATGTGTCTCGAAACATTCTGCCTGCATTTGACAGTTGACTGCTTTTATTTTGTTCTCCTTCAACGTTTCTTGCGCTTTCCCCATGAACAGACCAAATCTTGTACTGAGGATCAATACCATTGATCACCAAGTATTGGAAAGCAAATGAGATGGTGTGATGTTTTTGATGGTGACTGAAGAATGAGAATGGTGGGGTACATGAGTTGAAGACTTAAAAAGTAGGGCTGACTAGAATTTGAAAGAAAAGATATTCTTGTTACATAAGTAGTGACAAAATTTGTAGGAATTTGCGACATTTTTCTTTTATAAAACACCAGTTATTTCAGTGCCTTTATTTATTTATTTTTCTTTTTTTTTTGTTTCAACTTTAACATGGTTTTTTAGATCAATTTTATGCCCCATTTGGTGGAACTTCTTTGGAAGGAGTTTTACCATTTTATCCAAAACTCTCAATTCTACATTTCACTTTCTCTCTCTTCTATTTAAATAAAATTTTCAAAGACCAAAGTTGTATAAGATTAAAAACTTAGAGACTAAATGAGCAATTTACTATTAAAAAAAAAAAACACTACTAATTTTCCATTATATTATGTCTAAATGACTTCCTGTTAGCGTGCGTGCATATCGGGATTGACCAGAAGACATAAAAACAAAACGGAGTTACCAACTATTTTCCATCACATTATTCTAAAAAAAAAAAAAAAACTACTTTTCATAATTTTTTTTCTTAAGAATAAAAATAAAAATAAAAATAAAAAATTTATAGGTTGGCCTCGCTCTATTTTTTTTTTATTACATCAACTTTTAATGATCTGATTTATAGCTAAGGGCAATTCTGTATGTCGCGCTGTCAATTTCGACATGAATACTTACAATCATTAAAAAAAATTAATCTAACAGTATCCAACAAAAATACCTATCTAAGATAAAAATACAATTCTTATCATAAATTTTCTCTATCTTTTGTTGCCAAGCTACTAATAATATTAGATCAGCTCAAACAAAATAGATTGTAATTTATACGAAAACGCAAAAGAAACTTGAAGCAACTATATGAAATATATGCAAACATAATTTCAATTTCTTTTTTAATTTGACATGATTTTTTTTAGATAAAATTAGGCCTGTTTAGGGGAACTTCTTTAGATGGAGTTTACCTTTTAATCCCAAATTCTCAATTTTACATCTTATTATCTCTTTCTTCCAATTTCAAAAAATTCAAATTTTAAAAGATCATAACTTTCTCATTTCAAATTATAATAAGATGATTCTAGTATCAAAATGATCACAATGATTAGACGAATACAACAATATCAATTTTTTTTTTCTAAACACATTTCAAATTGTTTAACTATTTTCTATATCACCGATTATTTCTAAAAGTCCTATCATCAAACATATATTTTTAATCCAACCTCTAAAACTCCATCTTCAAAAGTCTCCAAACAGCCCTTAATATTAGAAACATACAATACTAACAAATTTAATACATACTGTTGAAAGTTTCGATTCTTAGAATGAGCAAGGAAATAAAAAGTATATGTGGACCTCACTAAGTTATAATTTTCAGACAATTGCTGACTGGAAGAAAACTCATGGGTTCCACTTACGTTCCTCCTCATAAAGACCCTTGTGGTCGATCTATCTCGTGAGAAATGTATGTGCTTTCTTGTGTGCATAAAAAAAATGTAAAACTATAGTTAAGAATGGTACACTCAAATAAAAAGTGATAATCTTGTAAAAAACCCTCACAACAGGATAGTTAATGTTAAAGGATAATTTTCTTATTCAAATGCTAAATTTTAACATTATGACAGAAAATTTGACATTCCTTTGAATTAAATGCTCTTATTGATAGAGTTTTTCTTTTTGTTCTTAGTCAATACAAGAAGAGAGGGAGACAACTGTCTTTTCATTAACGTGCTTGAAACTAGTTTCTTAAAAGGTTTTTTATAGTCAAAATGATTTAAAAGAACATTAAATTTTAAAATATCTTACTGAAACTCTCAAAAATAAGTTTCAAAATCTATTCAGAAGAGTTTTTATTTTTATTTTTTAATTTTTTAATGTCATATATATAGTTGTGGATTTGATTACAAACTCCTCTGTGAGGTTAAAGCTATTCTTATAGATTATCAAAGTAGACTTTAGATCTATGAAATCAAAGGCGACAAATCCATAAAATCTAAGTAGAAAATAAGCTCTACCAAATAGGTTAAACTAGTGTTATGCCCGGGTGTTGCACGGAGAGAGAAGAAAAAACAAAAATGAAACAAATTAACAAATATATAATAAAAACAGTTCATTAAAATATAGAGTAAAATTACATTAAGATTGTTTTTTTAGTATTTACTATTATCATATTAAAGTACATATATTCGTGTTTATATTAAAATATCTGAGTTATATATACAAACAAATATATATAGATATATGTTTATAAACAAAGTCTTGCAACTCAGATAGTTTTTGCTAAGCTATTGTCAACTATGTTTAATCTTCTTCAACTCAGATATATGTTTATATATTTTTGTCTATTTTTTTAAATTTGTTGTTAATTTTATTTTACAACACATGTTATATTATTAAATACATGTCATATTATTAAGAGCAAAAATTTGACAAATATTAAGGAAATATATAAACAAATATGATATTTTTTTCATTTAACTTTAGTTAATTATAATTTATGATATTTTATGAAAATATTAATCTATATTTAAATTTTCTAAGTTTTTTTTTCCATAAAAAAGTTATATTGATTACATTAAACAATAACTGAATTAAGTAATTTATGTTGTTCATAAACTATCAATTTTCTACAATACAGATTCAAAGTAACACATATAGTAAATGAAGGGGGAAAAAATTCCGAGAACCCACAAAAAATATAAAAGCCATTGGAAAATTTACAAAATTGTAAAAGAAAAAAAGAAATTAATTTTCAACAAAAACAAATAACAAAAACTGAAACTCTAAAAAAAAAATCATACAACAACAAAATAAAAAAAAGATTATAAACACAAAAAAAAAAAACCCCTAAAATAAAATCCTGAAAATGCAAAAAAGAAAAAAAAAAAAAAAAAAACCAACCAAGGGAAAAAATGAAGACAATCAGTGAAGATGGTAACAAAAACTGAAAAAAAAACGAAAATATTATACAAATAAAAAAAAACCATAAAATCAAACCCAAAAATCTGAAACAATAAACCCATGAAGGAAAAAAAAAAAAAATCAGTAAACACAATAAGCAAAACCAAGACCTAGAAATTTAAAACCCAAAATGGATGAAATCAATAAACAAACGAATAAAAACCAAGAAATAAAAATAATAACAGAGACCAAAAAAAAAAAACCCTCAAAATAAAAGCCTAGAAATCTGACAAACAAATCCACCATAGGGAATAAAAAAAGCAGGTGAAAATCCGTGAATACAACCACAAAAACTAAGAGGTAGAATCTGAAAATCCAACAAAAAAACCGTCAAATAGATCGCAAAAAATCGAAGAAAATAAACCCACCAGTGAGAAAGAAAATAAATGTAAAGAGAGAAAGAAACAGAGAGGAACGGAGAAGAAGACCAAAAAAATGTAAACAGAGAAAAAAAAGAGAGAGAGAGAGGAGCGAACAAAAAGACCCAAAAAAAATGTAAAGACAGAAAGAGAAAAACAGAAAAGCGAAGAAGAAGATCCAAAAAAATATATATATATAAAGAGAGAGAGAGAAGAAAAAAAAAAGAGCGAAGAAGAAGAACCAAGAGAGAGAGAACCAAAGCAAATTATTCAATAGATCGGATATATCACGTAATTGTGTAATACACCAATCTAATAAAAATTTGACATGTCATTCTTTTGTTTTATTTTTATTTTTATTTTTTTTAATGTACAATATATTAGTTGTCAGCTTAAAACTACCATAAATATGTGATCTAAATCTTATCATAATCAATTTAAATTAAATAAATATCATTTTTTATTTCTATCTTTTAATATATTTAATGAATTTTTGCTTAAAAAAAATTAATTAAGGAACAGTATATGAGGAACCTTCCTCATTCAAACCGTGAGGAAAAAAATTTTGAAAAATAATTTTTTTGAATTCAATATGGTTGGACCTTAAAAAAAAGTTTGTGGATAATGCTTTGAAATTTCAAAGAGTGCATTCAGATATTTAATTTTTGTATTGATTAGTTTGGTTTTTCAAACTCATTTTATATATGCAAAAATTAAATGTCATATATATATTTTTTTGTTTTTAAATTATACTCTATTTTCGTTGATTTTGGGATCAAAATTGTAGTTCTTTTATTTCCTGGAAGCAAAAATTAATTAATGTTTGAAGTGTAAAAAATTATTTATTTTTTCTAAAAAACAAAAATTAATTAATTATATCAAATGATATAAAAAATAATATTAAAATCAACAGATTTTAACAGCATAAAATATCTTCTTCAATTTCCATGATGATAGGTGTGAACTGACTGAGCCTTCAACTTTCTTTTCTTTTCTTTTCTTTTTTCCTTCTTTTTCTTTTGGGAAAGCTCAGAGCCGTCTATTTTTTAAAGCCCAAAAAAAATATAAAGAGAGAGAGAGAGAGAGACAAAGAAGATGACCGAAAAGACAAAGAAAAGACCAAGAAAAGAGAGAGAGAGAAAGACGTGTGCAGAAGAGAGAGAGAGGGAAAAAAAAGGTAGAAAAATAAAGAGACAAAGGAGCAAAAATGTAAAAACAACAAAAGGAGGTCAAAATGGGTATTCCGTTGTGCTGGAAAGGTAGGGAGGATGAATTTAAAGGGTAAATTAGTAATTTTACTGTATGTGAACAGTAAAATTACATCCCTTTAGTATATTACAAGCCTAATGTCCTGCGTTGCACGGTAGCAGGAAAAAAAAAGTTAAAAACAAATTATGAGAATAAATTTAAATATTACTACAATATATTGAAAAAAAAATTTTCTCCTCGGGTAATAGGGAAAAAAAAAAGCCAAGGAAAAAATCCAAGTATAAAACAACAAATTAACTTAGAAAAATAATAATAATAATAAAAGATAATGAAAAAACAGAATGCTAAATGTGTATTATACTTAATTATATAAGTAATATAAATATATACCCAAATACATACATATATATAAACATATATATTACAAAAAAACTAACATAAAAATTTTTTTAAAATATTTTATATTATGCTCAGATCTCAGTAATAGCATCCATTAATGATAGCCATAATACAATTTAACAGCATCTTTAATAGCTACCAAGTAAGATATTTGGGAATGTGTCAAAAAAAAAAAAAAAGAAGAGAAAAAACCGGGGGGCAGGGGTTAGAAATATTTTCATCAACAAAGAGAGAACAGAGAGAGAGCAAATAGGAAAAATAATATCAATAGATAAAAAAAGCAGAAAACTTTTAAAATATTACAATAGTATGAAATCAGCAATATATAATGAATACTATTATATAGTAACAAAATCAAATTTAACACAAATTCCAAACACCCACGGCAACATTAAAAGATGGTCAAACATTATATGTAACATATGCTATCAATAATACCATATTCAGCATCATAGACCAAATTAAAGAAATCTGGTATATACATTATTGTATAGTTAAATAGAGATCATCATAGCATATAAAAACTATGATTCAAAACTTTTTGGTAAAAATATTTAGACCAACAGAACACACAAATCAGAATAGGAGAAAGGAGGGGAAAAAAGAAGAAGAAGAAACACAATATAAAACAATCAACTTATCATATATAACATAATCATATAACCTGTTTGAATAATATTTATAGAACATTTATACATAAAAAGAGAAACAACTGTATACACTGTGAGAACATAAAACGGCAGAGGGAAAAAAAAAACAGTGAGGAAAACAAAAAAATAGAGGGGAAAAAAACAGACAATAAAAAAAATTCATCCCTTTACAATATCATCATAATAATAAACATACTGACAGAATATATAAATCAACAGGAAAATCGAGAAACCAACTACTAACAACATACAAAATGAAAACGGCAATAAAGACTAATTAAAAGGCTTAAATAAATATAGTACCTAGATAACAGAGCAGGTTTGGACAGGAGGCAAATAGGATTCAAACCGAAGCAGTTAAGATGATTTTACAGAAGTTTTAATAGTGTAGGACAGGGGTGAAACAATAAATGAAAAGAATTTGTTTATAAAAGAGAGTTAAGTAAATGAGAAGAGTCGGTGGAAGAGAGATGGACAAATTTTTTGGAGGTAACAGATAAGGGAAATAAATTTTGCATAATGAGTTGCATTAATGATAGAGGTGTAACCGGGAAGATATCTCAATCAAAGTAATGATGAACAGTAACATACAGCCATCTAACAAATCACAAAATCACAACAGGAAAAAAAATAAAACATATAATATAAAAGTATTAAATGTTAAAGACAGCTTTCAAAAACTGTAATCATAACTAGGAGGACCTGGAAGCAACCAGCATTAGATGGAAATTGAAGTTTTGTAAATCTCTTTTAAATATGTAGCATCTTTTTTTTTTTTTTTTCTTTTTTCTTTAAGTTGGTAGAGGTAGTTAAGTTGGTCTATGGTTCATCTATGTTGTACTTGACCGGCCGGTATTTATCTTGTTAATTTAGCATTAATATTAATTAATTAATTAATTAAGAGCTTCCATATCTTTGCAAAATGATTTATGCACCATGTAAAGGATTGGCATTCATTTTGCTTGTAAGCACTTGGAAAAGAGACCCCTTGATGGGATCTTTTTGGTTGGAAAGTAAATTGCAACATCTAATCGGTCTTGTCTACAATCCTTCCTTCTTCAACATTTTTTTTTTTTTTTGAGTATTGATGTAAGTAAGAACACACGTAATCTTGTAAGAGAGATCGATTACGAGGATGTTCAAAAAAAGAATTCATAGTAAATTAATAAGTGAATCGCACTAAGATATAATTTCCAAGAAATTTTAGTGACCGAAAAACAACTTACAACATTTTTTACTTTTTTAAGCATAGCATAATTTAGGATTTAGCTATGTTATATTATTGTTACATTTTTTAATATCAATAATATTTTAAATGTTTTTGGTTGTAGGGTTCGCTTTGTTATAATGGTCTTATTTGTAAGGTTGAGTTTTCAATTTTGTGTGCGAGATAATAAGGACCATTTTTTTGCCTAATAGGATTTTAATTTTTTGTGTTGTTGTCGTTTTGTCTCAAATAACAGAGATGGTTTCTTCACATTTTGAATTGATTAGTTATCTATCAAATTTGTGTGTTTAGTTTTTTTTTTTTAAACCTAATTTATCTTTACACGGAGTATGTGGTGACTATTGTACTACAAAATTCTGGCTCTCAATCAACCGGAAGTTTTCATCGATTAGTGATTTTATCTTATAGAGGTTTATGTGTGATTGATCTTGGTGTATAACTTTTGCGGCTAATATTAATATGAAAGTAATTCTCCATGTCACATTATGAATTTTTAATGTGAACATTTGCACACAACACCGTTAAACAAGCAACAAAGAAAAATGCTAGGTACATCAATTTTAATTCAAACTTTTGAACATCAATTTATGTAACATATGAGTTGTCGTTTTTCTATTGATAAATGTTTAAAATATTATCACATCAATTAATTATATATATTAATTAAATTATAACACGTGAGTAGACATTTAAAAAATTAAGATTAAAGTTTGTGTTACTAATATAACTCGTATTAATTACGATATTTAATGCCACTGAAGCGCGTAAAGTCATTTCTATCACAATTTTCATTTATGTATTTCTTTTTAGGAAAGCTGTGGTACAGTCTATTTTATATACTCTATTGATAAAGCTCATTTTTAAACTGTTTAGATATAATCAAACGGTTGAAAGATTGTTTGTGCATCGGTAACTATAATGCGTCTTACCTCATAATAGATTGGCAAAGAAATTAAATAAATAATTTAAAAAACAAAAGAAATTAAAAAAAGGAAAAACCCAACCATCATCATCAGTGGAAAGTAGGGGGCGCTCCTCGCCAGGGGCTCAACGTTAGCGAGGCTGGGGAGTGGTCCATGGTTGGGTCGAGAAGGGAGGGGTTCATCGTCTGGAGGATGGCGCGTCGCAAGCGACCTGGGTCATAGGTGGAGTGGGATCTGGCCAATCAATGGGATGCTCGCCGAGGACTTGACGTCGATGGGGGTGGACCGTCACCTGGGTTGTGGGCCTTAGGGGGGGGGGGGGGGGGGGGGCTTGTCCTTGGGGCTGGGTGGCGGGGTGGTGACTGGTGAGGGCCTGGGTTGTGGGTGGGCCAGGCTCTGGCCAGCAAGTGGGGGAACGCAACGTCAGTGGGGCTAGGGGGTGGTCCATCATCGGTATCGGGAAGGGAGAGGCTCATCATCTAATTTTTAAATTATTTAAAAAAAAATTTTCTAATTTTTTCAATTATGTTATTATTATAAAATATGATATATTATAATGATCATATCACAATCGTTTGATTATATTTAAACGATTTAAAAATAATCTCTATCTACATGTTATATAAAAAAAAACTACATCATATGTTTATCGTTTCTTTTTACCTTATTTGGCTAGAATTGGGGGAAAAAAGGCAGGGGTTAAAAAACAAAGTTTGGAGGTAAGTGGGTCCCAGAAGTGGGCAAATGGTTGGCCTATGTATTAGTAATATGATTCTCGTGTATACTCGGCAAGTTGAAACTAAGTTTGCTGGTATGTTTTTCTTCAACAGTTGTCCGTTCAAGGATCTTCACCGGTGTAAGTTTTGAGCAAATTTTCCAACTATTTAAAGGGAAACTTGAAAGGGAAAAAAAAGACACAGAATTCTGATATAAAAATAGTGAAGAGAAGTATTTTCTTCAGGTTATCGAAGAGAAAGCGGAGTATTTGGGAAAGGACAAACATTTTAATAGAGACATCAAAGTAAATAAGAAAAAAAAAATATAATGTAATGTAAGATACATGAATGTAAACCTTGTTTTCACCAAAAAAAAAAAAAAAGAATGCAAACCCTGTCTCGAGAATCGATGCCAGACTCTTTTTTTTTTAATGTTTTTTTGGTTGGAATCGATGCTAGACTTTAATTATGGTGAGTGACGTCTTTTGACCTTCTCCAAGCACTTCTACATCAATTTTCTTCTTGCCTTCGACACTTTTTCCATGTCATTGCCTAACAGAAATGTTCTAGGGTTAGTAACAGGATCTAGGGTATAAGCAATAAACATAACTTCCGATTTATTAAAATAATAACAAATACAATATGACATCCAAATACAATATAAATTTTAAACAATTAGTTTAATAATTCAAATAATAATAAACATATTAATAGGATAAAAAAACAGATTGTATGATTGGTGTACCGGTTTAAAATAGAATTTTTAGATTGAAATTTGTTATTTTTTCAAAAGCTAGTTATAATTTTTATTGATTTTTTTTTATAAAAAAATTAGTCTTAAATCTCGTACCTGATGATATCCAACAACCTAAACTTAATTTACTGTGAACGTGAACTTTAGTAACTAAAAATATAAATTCTTGTAAAATAAAATATAAAATAAGAGAAAATCATATTCACTTAAACTATATTTTCTTTTATATAAATTTACATTACTACTAATCAGTTTACATTTTACAATAACTACAATTTGCATAATTAATAATATCAGGAACTGAAATTAAGATTTTACGTAAAAAATTAAATAAAAATTTAAGTCTAAATTGGTCGATCTAACGCATACTAATTTCAAAAATTGTATCAAACCTATTCATATTATAGATATATATATATATATATATATATATATAAGAAATAGGGATTTGATTGTGAGAGTCTGTCTATTTAAAAGTGTAATGATGACTACAAACCTATTCATAGATTATACAAACAAGCATCGGGAACCAGAAGGTCTCTTTATTTCTTTTCAAATTAAAACGAGAGCTTTCTTGGGAAAAAAAAAAGAAAGAAAAAGAAAAAAGTTAAGACCGTTTTATTAAAAAAAATAAAAATAATAATTGATCTAAATGATCATTAAATTCTTTAAGAAGTAATAATTTAATCTTTACTTTTTTTATCATACTAATCTTAAAATCTCTAAAAAAATAACTATTTGATCCTTTCCGTCCACATTCATTAAATTTCTAACGAAATCTTACTAAAATGATTAATTTATATACTAAAATGATTAAAATTCTATCCCCTCCCCTCTTTCTCTACCTCCCCCCTCCCCTGTCTCTATTTTCACCCACCCCCCCTCTCTCTATCTCGGTCTAGACCCCGCCCCCCCTCGAATCCCGATTAGGTTGCCCCTTACTCCCTTTCTCAGTTTCATCACCGTCTCTCGCAGCCATTCGCCCCCTGCAATCCCCACCCCACGACTGGGTTCCCCTTACCTCCATTCGCCACTCCCCCACCAATTCGTGATTTGGGTTTTTGAACCCTTCCCCCACCACGATGCCGATGACCCGCCCCTCTTTCTTTTTGATCTGGTTCACTCCCCCTTCCTCATTTCGCGATCTAGGTATTGGCTCGATCTGGGTTGGTCCCCCCTCGCCCTCCCCTCCTGACTAGGTTTTGAGAAAAGGAGAGAGTGAGAGAAAGAGAGAAAGAAATGAAATGAAACTTTTTTTATGATTTTTTTAATTTTTATTAAATTAATTACTGTTAGATTATTATAATATTCTCACAAATTAACGGATTTAACAAAAAGGAATAAAATTGTTAAAAAATAAGAGTTTACAATCATCTTAATGAAAAAAAAAAAAAAAAAAAACCCAAACCGAACCGTCATTTTTTTAATTAGTTTCCGGATTATTTAAACCAATTATTAAAACATATATACACACATATCGCCATAGATATTTGCTGCCTCACCGTCACAAAGTAAAGAGTAAAGAAAGAGGCCTTGGCAAACTCCAAGCTTTTGCTTGCTTCAACAATGGCTCCCCATGGTCAACGTTTTTCCCCTGTGAATCTTCACTTTAAGAAGAGGGTTTCACCCAACACTCTTCTTGACGACAAGCTTGTAAGTACCCATACATATATACATATATATTCTATATATCATCCTCGTATTTTATTCAACACTTCATACTGGGTGCTCTTTTTTTTTTTTTTTTTTTCATTTAATTCTGCAGCGGATTCCTAGAGATTTCATGAGGAAATATGGAGCAACTATATTTGATCCAGTAGTGATTGAGGTACCAAGCGGGACCCAGTGGGAAATGGGGTTAAGAGAATAGAATGGTGATATTTGGTTGGCCAAAGGCTGGCCAGAATTTGCCCAACACCATTCTTTAGAGAATGGACAGGCATTGTTCTTCAAATACAAAGGTCGCTCTCATTTCGATGTCGTCATTGTTGGTGTTAGTGGATTGGAGATTGATTATCCTATCTTTAATTCCAACCAATTCAATGAATCCGACATCGATGACGGTGACGACGATGACGATGATGTCTCTCCCTGGTTGAAAACAGAGGAGAAATCGGCGCCGCCCTGTTCTCCCACTCGGAATCGAGTGCAAGGAAACTTTGGAGATAATCATACTCAATGTGGGAGTGATGAACTGAAATATGATGATCCAATAAGCAAAACAGATAATTTGCATTGTTCGAAGTCGAAAGAAATGGAAGGCATGCCAATTTTTTTTGATTTTTGGTTTATTCTTAATTGCTAGTTAATGCTTAATTTTTACTTTCGGTTTCGTGTTCTCGGTTTATAATCCATTGCAGTTCAGAGTGATGAGGAGGAACCCAAACCTCGGGTTTCATTGAGTGTAGATGAAAGGAACGAAGCTCTATCTAGGACTAAAGATTTCACCTATCCAATTCCACATTGTAAGGTTGTCATACAAAAAGGGAACTTACATGATAGTTATGACTTGGTAAGCTTTCTTTTTCAAAATTCGTTGTGGTAGTACACAATTTGTTGGCTTGTAGTATTTGATAAATTTGTTTACTTTTTATTCGATGATTTAGGTTTTACCAAAAGATTTTTGGTTGGAACATCTGTATGATAAAACCGGCGATGTCGAGTCTGAAAAACATAAAAACGTTGTTGATGATGCTACTCTTTACGTTTCGCATGGGAGGACTTGGACTGTAATGCTTAATGTCTCGGCGGTTGGCACAAAATCAGTGAGAGTTTCCATTTTGAATAGGGGTTGGAAGGAATTTGCTGAGGATAATAATCTGAAAGTTGGTGATGTTTGTATATTTGAGCTCATTAGTAAAAATGAAATGATTTTCAAAGTCACCATTAACAGATATGGAGATTATCAAAACAGTCAACAGTCACAAGGTAAGTTGAATTACCAATAATTGAGAAAGCCGCCGTGCCTTTCTCATCGTAACACGATTGCTTATTTTTATTAGCCACTTGGTTTCAGCTGACAAGAGTGAAGTTAATCAAGATCAGGCGAAGACAATTCGAAGATTTAAGAGACCAATTACTTCATACAAGGATGAAACCACCTGCAATATGCAATCCATAATAGCACATACTGCCGAGGAAGAATCTAAACGTCGACGCCTAGGAGAAATCGATGTTGAAGCAGGCAAGGAATTAGAGTATGAGAGTTTCAATCTCGGAACAATCTGTAAAAATAAGTACTGAAAGTAGCTCATTTACTGCAGGCCATAAGCTTGGAAACTCAGAATATAAAGATCGGACCAACAGCCAGGTCACGAAGATGCCACCCGCTTTGACAAATCCTTGCTTCAAAGTGGAGCTGCCCGTGTCTTGTGCAAAAAATCTGGTATCTCTGATAGATAAAATGTTCTTTCACAGTAATGGGATTCAAGAATAAGTTTGGCTAGCTTTCTTTTCAATTATGTTTCTCTAGTCAACCGTAAATTAGATGTTATATTATGCAGGTAATTACGGAATTAACATTTATCTTTGTGAGGGTTAATACTGATTTTTCTTTAACCACCTTGTTAATTTTGTGCAGCATGTGCCGAAAAATTTTGCGGCAAAATATTTTAAGCCAGAAACGCAGATTGTAAAACTTAAGGTGGGAAAGGAAATGTGGGAAGTGAAGATGTTATCTTTTTCTGGTAGATACGTTTTCTCTTGTGGATGGTCTGCGTTTGCGATGGCAAACAATCTTCGGCGGGGAATGTTTTGCTCTTTTGAGTTGGTCGGACGGGAACATGGTCATGTCCAGTTTAAGGTTACCATTTACATTTCTGAACCTGCTACTAGTTCCAGTTCATGAGCATTTTTCTAGCAAAGAAGAATACTAAAAGCTCTTGTTTTATATGAAGGCCAAAGTATGGTCATTTTGTAAGGATATTACAAACAGTTTTTGGTCCTTCGTTGCAAACGGTTTAGAGGTCCTTTTATGTCTATGTTTAGAACCTCTGTTTTTTGTTATATCCTCTCAAAGGTCTGGGAAATTGGACTCGACCTGTTTATTTTATGCAAAGCACCTAAAGTGTTTATTTCTTTGTTTTCTGTTTTAATTTTGATATTTTCTTTGGAGTGTTGATTTTTGTTTAATCAGAACCCTATTCTATTTTTAACTAATTTCACAAACAAGTTTTTGTTTTAATTAATTAGTGTTCTTTAGCAAATCTTATTTCCTCCCAAAGGTCTTATTCGAAATTGTGGCGTGAAATGCTCATTTTACCATAAATAAGACGATCGATAGGAGTAAGTTGGGATAAGATTTTTGATATTTCAATTGCTAAATGTGCATAAATTAACACTGAAAATCCTTATGTTTGAATTAGAGCTTTTATTCTTTTTTTTTTTTTTTTTTAAGAAGCTTTGTAGTACCATCAACCATGATTTCTAAGCCACCAAACAACGGCGCTAGTTTTTCGGCTGTTTCAACTCCTCACTTATTCAGGTTGGTTCTTCAGAATACCCTTCGAGACGACACTCTTGTAAGTTGGAACTTTGTTTTTGTTGTTTTTTTTGTTTTTTGTTTTTTGTTTTTTATTGAGAGAGAAGGTCATAACATTTTGCCTCGGATTGAAAGTCCCATGAAAGGTGTTGGTTCTTCTCAGTTCTCATCATCGGGATTCGGGATTGGGATTTGGGATTTGGGATTTGGGACCCACCTTTTATATATTTTCGTATTCCTGCAGACCCCAGATCCCAGAGCCCAATATTCCTTGATATGTTGAAGCTGTCGTGTAACAAGTTCCAGCAAAAAAAAAAAAAAACTTGTGTAATAAGTTTGTGTGTGTATATATATATATAGGCCATATATATCTATTTAGTAATGCCCAGATCTTTTCTTTACCTTTTTTTTATTCTTTGTTGTTGTTATCAGTATTTTTACTTGAAATCAGATGAGAATACTGTAGAAGTTGTATATTCTCTTGAGATGTTTTCTTTTATTTTAATTGTTGTTTCTGTTGTGCAGTTGATTCCAGTAAAGTTTGTGAGGAGATATGGTGAAACTCTGTCCAATCCGGTGTCTGTTAAGCTTCCATGTGGTTCAGAATGGAAAATGGAGTTCAGAAAATTTGATGGCCGGGTTTGTTTACACAAGGGTTGGCCTGAGTTTGTGAAGCACTATTCCATTGCCTTGGGGCACTTTCTAGTTTTTAGATATGAAGGGAATTCTCGATTCCATGTTTTCATTTTTGATAAAACTACAGTGGAGATTGATTATCCCATTAATCCGTCTCATTCCGATGTGCCTAACGGGGAAGAAATCAAAGATGATGAATCTGTTGAAATCTTGGAGAATTTTCCACAGTGTCCTAGAAAAAGAAAGAGCTCTCCTTTACCATATTCTTAGCCTCACAAGAAATTCAGAGTCAGTCCCTTTGGCGAAACCGAGTCAAAAAGTACTCGAAGTTATGAAAAGATAGTTGGGAATTCAATGAGAAATAGAGATTTACAACATTCAAAGTCAATGCAAGGCATGTGAAAATCTTTAATTTTACCTTCAACAAGTAATTGATTCTTTGGTACTTGAACAAATTGTTTTCGTGCAGAGTGGTTTTCTTATATTGTTTATTCTCTATTATCATCTGTAGAGAAATTTCAAGTTTCTGCCGAAGAAGGTGATCATGAAGACAAATCTGTCATGCCAAGATTGAGAAAATCAGAGGTTGAAAACTCTACTTGCAAGGTTGTCATTAAACCGACTCAAGTCGGTGAATACTATGACATGGTAAGCTTTTTATGAAGAATTTTTTAGGCGATTAAAGAAAAACAGCTAGATTCAATTTTCCGATGGCAATTTTTAGTTAAAGGAATGAATCCGATACAGAGAAACTCCCTGCATCTAGCATGAATAGACTTTTTCCACTTCTTAACATGTCTTCTTGCATTGCATTTCTAGTGTTTACCATGGACATTTGCAAGCGAAATTTTCAAGAATCGGTCGCCCTATGGGATATTTGTAATTTCTGATGGACGGACTTGGCCTGTAAAGTTCTGTCGTAGAAGCCGTAATGAAATACGTAGAGGCTGCAGACTTTTAAAAGAAGGTTGGAAGAAATTTGTTGAGGACAACAATTTGAAAGTAGGGGATACTTGTGTCTTTCAGCTGATTGACGGAAACAAGAAGTCATTTAAAGTTTCCATTCTCAAAGCTGATTCAGATAGTCATCCTTCTCGTGGTAAGTAAGGATTATTCTATTTTTCCCAAGGTATTCTATTCAATCCCTATGACTAAAGCAGCTTAGCTTCTCACAGATAAAACCCATTTTTGCGTTTCAGTTGGTGAGCGCCGAACAAATCTGTTGAAGCTGAAGAGAAATGTAAAAGTCAAGACTAAATCTGCTTGTACTAGCAAACATCAAGAGGAAACTAAACGAGGTAAGCATGTCGGTTTAAGACTATCAAGAAAGAGATCTCAAACATGATAACAAAGTGGGATTTACCGACCCTTTTCTGATTTTTTGTACAGTCAAGTTTGGGCATGGCCAGGTCACTTGTATTCCGAAATTTTCAGGAGATTCTAGAGCTTTTGAAGTAGCCAGTAGATTCTCTTCAAAATATCCATTCTACAAAAAGACAATACATTCATCTTCTTGCTTTCATGGTCAGGTAGCATTAGCATTAAGTTTCACCACAGATTATTATGCTTCACACGTGTGTGTTTTTTCATTCATTGTTAGTACCTGATGCTAAGTAAACATATCTCTATTGACGGATTTCAGACATAATGCTTAAAAGTGATTTTGTTCTCGCGATCTTCATTCCTTGTCACATGATTAATTAGATTTAGGATTTAGATTTACATTATCTTGTTATGTGCAGCGAGTACCAGTCGACTTTGCGAGGACTTACTTTGAACGGAAGACACAAACTGTAACACTTCAGATGGGGAAGAACTCGTGGAGTGTGACCATGGTTTACAATTCGCGAGCTTCCTATTATCTCAGTGCTGGGTCGTCAACGTTTGCAAGGAGAATTCTTTGCGTCGGGCTATGTTTGTGTGTATGAGCTGATTGAGGTAAAAACATTTTGCTCAGAGTTACCATCTTTAAGAAGTGATTGGTTGGTCTGGACTGTCTAGTGGTATTGCATTTGGCCAACGGTCAACTG
Organism: Ficus hispida; assembly: GCA_025413025.1. Classification (NCBI taxonomy): domain Eukaryota; kingdom Viridiplantae; phylum Streptophyta; class Magnoliopsida; order Rosales; family Moraceae; genus Ficus; species Ficus hispida. The sequence goes on along the minus strand of CM046362.1, from coordinate 17,339,888 downwards.
TAATACGCTCATTTCGTAAGTATATTGACCAAATTTTGAGCATTCTATATTATGCATTTATGTACTTATATGAGAGTCTATTAACATTGCCTCTTACTAATGAATTCTTCTATTTCTAGTTGTATTTATATGAGAGTCTATTAATATTTTCTTATAATGATTTTCTATTTAGTTACGATAACATTTCTCTTTCTCTCATCACCTTGATTCTTTTCTTATTTAATTTTTATAAAGATCGCATAATTTATAAAATTTGCCTTGTGCACTTTAATTGTTGTGGTTTCTAAACAATTATATTAAGAGATTGCACATAATAATTGGAAAAAAAAAAAAAAGATAACTCATCCCATGTAAGTTGGTATCGAAAAGTTGAGATCCTTACTACTACTTCAAATAATATAATTGTTTAGAAACCACAACAATTAAAGTGCAGAAGGCAAATTTTATAAATTATGGATCTTTATAAGAATTAAATAAGAAAAGAATCAAGGTGATGAGAGAAAGAGAAATGTTTATCGTAACTAGAAAATAGAAGAATTCATTAGTAAGAGATAATATTAATAGACTCTCATATAAATACAACTAGAAAATAGAAGAATTCATTAGTAAGAGGCAATGTTAATAGACTCTCGTATAAGTACATAAATGCATAATATAGAATGCTCAAAATTTGGTCAATATACTTACGAAATGAGCGTATTACAGTTGACCGTTGGCCAAATGCAATACCACTAGACAGTCCAGACTAACCAATCACTTCTTAAAGATGGTAACTCTGAGCAAAATGTCTTTTACTTCAATCAGCTCATACACACAAACATAGCCCAGACGCAAAGAATTCTCCCTTGCAAACGTTGACGACCCAGCACTGAGATAATAGGAAGCTCGCGAATTGTAAACCATGGTCACTCTCCACGAGTTCTTCCCCATCTGAAGTGTTACAGTTTGTGTCTTCCATTCAAAGTAAGTCCTTGCAAAGTCGACTGGTACTCGCTGCACATAACAAGATAATGTAAATCTAAATCCTAAATCTAATTAATCATGTGACAAGGAACGAAGATCGCGAGAACAAAATCACTTTTAAGCATTATGTCTGAAATCCGTCAATAGAGATATGTTTACTTAGCATCAGGTACTAAACAATGAATGAAGAAACACACATGTGTGAAGCATAATAATCTGTGGTGAAACGTAATGCTAATGCTACCTGAACATAAGAGCAAGAAGATGAATGTATAGTTTTTTTGTAGAATGGATATTTTGAAGAGAATCTACTAGCTGCTTCAGAAGCTCTAGAATCTCCTGAAAATTTCGGAATACAAGTGACCTGGCCATGCCCAAACTTGACTGTACAAAAAATCAGAAAAGGGTCGGTAAATCCCACTTTGTTATCATATTTGAGATCTCTTTCTTGATAGTCTTAAACCGACATGCTTACCTAGTTTAGTTTCCTCTTGATGTTTGCTAGTACAAGCAGATTTAGTCTTGACTTTTACATTTCTCTTCAGCTTCAACAGATTTGTTCGGCGCTCACCAACTGAAATGCAAAAAAGGGTTTTATATGTGAGAAGCTAAGCTGCTTTAGTCATAGGGATTCAATAGAATACCTTAGGAGAAATAGAATAATCCTTACTTACCACGAGAAGGATGACTATCTGAATCAGCTTTGAGAATGGAAACTTTAAATGACTTCTTGTTTCTGTCAATCAGCTGAAAGACACAAGTATCCCCTACTTTCAAATTGTTGTCCTCAGCAAATTTCTTCCAACCTTCTTTTAAAAGTCTGCAGCCTCTACGTATTTCATTGCGGCTTCTACGATAGAACTTTACAGGCCAAGTCCGTCCATCAGAAATTACAAATATCCCATAGGGCGACCGATTCCTGAAAATTTCGCTTGCAAATGTCCGTGGTAAACACTAGAAATGCAATGCAAGAAGACATGTTAAGAAGTGGAAAAAGTCTATTCATGCTAGATGCAGGGAGTTTCTCTGTATCGGATTCATTCCTTTAACTAAAAATTGCCATCGGAAAATTGAATCTAGCTGTTTTTCTTTAATCGCCTAAAAAATTCTTCATAACAAAGCTTACCATGTCATAGTATTCACCGACTTGAGTCGGTTTAATGACAACCTTGCAAGTAGAGTTTTCAACCTCTGATTTTCTCAATCTTGGCATGACAGATTTGTCTTCATGATCACCTTCTTCGGTAGAAACTTGAAATTTCTCTACAGATGATAAAAGAGAATAAACAATATAAGAAAACCACTCTGCACGAAAACAATTTGTTCAAGTACCATAGAATCAATTACTTGTTGAAGGTAAAATTAAAGATTTTCACATGGTTTGCATTGACTTCGAATGTTGTAAATCTCTATTTCTCATTGAATTCCCAACTATCTTTTCATAACTTCGAGTCCTTTTTGACTCGGTTTCGCCAATGAGACTGGCTCTGAATTTCTTGTGAGGCTGAGAATATGGTAAAGGAGAACTCTTTCTTTTCTAGGACACTGTGGAAAATTCTCCAAGATTTCAACAGATTCATCATCTTTGATTTCTTCCCCGTTCGGCACATCGGAATGAGACGGATTAATGGGATAATCAATCTCCACCGTAGTTTTATCAAAAATGAAAGCATGGAATCGAGAATTCCCTTCATATCTAAAAACTTGAAAGTGTCCCAAGGCAATGGAATAGTGCTTCACAAACTCAGGCCAACCCTTGTGTAAACAACCCGGCCGTCAAATTTTCTCAACTCATTTTCCATTCTGAACCACATGGAAGCTTAACAGACACCGGATTGGACAGAGTTTCACCATATCTCCTCGCAAACTTTACTGGAATCAACTGCACAACAGAAACAACAATTAAAATAAAAGAAAACATCTCAAGAGTATATACAACTTTTACAGTATTCCATCTGATTTCAAGTAAAAATACTGATACAACAACAAAGAATAAAAAATAAAAAAAGGTAAAGAAAAGATCTGGGCATTACTAAATAGATATATATGGCCTATATATATACACACACACATACTTATTACACAAGTTTTTTTTTTTTTTTGCTGGAACTTGTTACACAACTTACAGCTTCAACATATCAAGGAATATTGGGATCTGGGTCTGCAGGAATACAAAAATATATACCAAATCTAAATCCCAAATCCCGAATCCGATGATGAGAACTGAGAAGAACCAACACCTTT
>CM046362.1:17310799-17336581 GCA_025413025.1 Ficus hispida | reverse complement strand
GAAAGTAGTTTTTTTTTTTTTTTTTAAGAATAATGTGATGGAAAATAGTTGGCAACTCCGTTTTGTTTTTATGTCTTCTGGTCAATCCCGATATGCACGCACACTAACAGGAAGTCATTTAGACATAATATAATGCAAAATTAGTAGTGTTTTTTTTAATAGTAAATTGCTCATTTAGTCTCTAAGTTTTTAATCTTGTGCGGCTTTGGTCTCTGAACATTTTATTTAAATAGAAAAGAGAGAAAGTGAAATGTAGAATTGAGAGTTTTGGATCAAATGGTAAAACTCTTTCCGAAGAAGTTCCACCAAATGGGGCATAAAATTGATCTAAAAAATCATGGTAAAGTTGAAACAAAAAAAAAAAGAAAAATAAATAAATAAAGGCACTAAAATAACTGGTGCTTTATAAAAGAAAAATGTCGCAAATTCCTACAAATTTTGTCACTAGTTATGTAACAAGAATATCTTTTCTTTCAAATTCTAGTCAGCCCCACTTTTTAAGTCTTCAACTCATGTACCCCACCATTCTCATCCTTCAGTCACCATCAAAAACATCACACCATCTCATTTGCTTTCCAATACTTTACCACGCTTTTCTTTTATCCATTAACTAATTCTCTAAATCCCCCGCCCCCAAATTCAAAAAAGTACATGAATAAATTAATAATACTCGCCTATTTTCAAACGAACGAGCATTCAGTTAATTCTTTTTTTTTTTTTTTACTCCTTGCCCATTTTGGAATTCGAAACTTTTTATGGTACTTTTTCAACTTTAAATTTGATCTAATAAATCATATCAAAATGAAAAGTATTTACAAATAACAAAGAACTTAATAACGATTAACAGTTTAAAAATAATTTCCTACTCTTTCTAAGAATTCTTATCATGATAAATATATGATATGCGAATATTGATATCGAGGCTTTGTGGAATGACTAATTATGAGCGTCTCTTGTACTCCATAATGGACAATTATGAGCCGTTGGTAATCAATTATTCTTTCTGGGAAGTAGTTAGAAATTATTAATCCGACAGAATACTCAAAGTCTTCTAAAGCAACCCATGTTTGCAAATTGAGCTTCTATCTGTGTCTCCATAACTGTGTTATATATATATATATATATATAGGAATATTTCATTTACTTGTAACTTTATGTAAAACTATATGTAACATGATACTAGTTTTACAACTATTCTTACAAAAGATAAGTATCACTGAAAAATATTATAATGTAATCAACTGATTGTTACAATGATGTACAAAGAAATATTATAAGTTCGGCTGCTATATATATTATATTTATTTTCCTATATATGCCCATAATCTCATATCCGAAACTTTTACTAAATGGCTATTGTATTTTTTTTTTTTTTTTTTTGTATATTATTAAAACAACAAGTTGATTCTAATTGAATATTTTTCAGTAATACTTGTCATTTGTATTAATAGTTCTAAATAGCACCGTGTTATAAAAGTCTAAATAAAATGTTACAACTACCAGACATATTCAGTTACCGTATTTGAGACATTTCCTACATATATTTACAGTTGCTCTTAGTTTCAAAAGCTTTAATATAAATTATGATAAACTTTGCTTTGTCCTCCTATTTTTAATAATTTGGCATTAAAAATTATATCACACCTAAATATTCCATCAAATTAAAGATATTGGAGTTCAAGTATAACTAGGGGGTTTAATCTTATTTATGCTTAATTTGATGAAAGATTATTTGCAAGTAAGATTAATGTCTTAATTACCCGTAAAATGGCTCTTGATTGAACAACAACAAAAAAGCCCTTTCACGACATTTAAAACATGTCGTAAAACAGATTACATGACATTTTTTAAAAGTCATGGATGGGGTGCCGTGGAAAGTATTACATTTTTTATGACATTTTTTATGTCGTGATCCATGTCGTGAATTCTTTGTCCTCGACATTAAAGTGGTGTCATCTATTACCTTCCGTTTGGTATGTCGTTACATATCACAACAATTAAAAAATGTTATGATTGTTATGTATCACATCAGTTCAAAAATGTCATAATAGATTAGTATCATAGCAGATTTCAAATGTCACGATTAGAAACAATTTTTCGACATTGAAAGAATGTTGTTTTTGGAAAACCATGACATTGGATAAGTGTCATGTATTCTTGAATTAGAAATGGAAAGGTTTATACTTAGTTTTGATGAGGAAAGCTAAAGTACCTATAAACAACACACCATGATCCAGAGATTTTTTTTTTTTTTCATTTTTTCTCTTCCGAAAGGTACCTAAAATCAGAGAGTCGGCATCTATCAGGAGAATAGAAATCTAGAGCCACAAATGCAAATACAGATGTAAAACCGATTTCTTGTTCATAAGAATTCTCACCTAGATAGAATCTAATAAAGATTCAAAAAAATATATATGATAAAACCTTTTTGATTAAAGTAGTAGTGGAGGTTCTGTTTCGGTGCCATTAGAGGGTGTGAATGAGGGCGTTCGATTTGGATCTAGCAGACGATTATGGACGAGGCTCTGTTTTGGAATTGCAAAAACCATTACTAGAAAATTGAAACTTGAAAGCAAATAAATTTGATAAGAGAAATAAATTACCTATGAGCATGTTGGGGGGAGATTCTTGTGTGAAGCAGAGATAAAAGAAACAAGGAATTGGAACAAGAAATTATGTGTTAGTGGGAGTGAGAGCTGTAAACGTGTGTGCAGTTAATATTTAACGAGAAGCACTGTAAAGTTTAAAATGAAAACAAAGCGCCAAAAATTTTATTTTTCACAATCCATTTAAGTGCCAAATCCAAAATTTTCGTTTACCTCCATTTAAGCGCCAACATGTTTTTTTTTTTCCCCCCTTTTTTTTGTCCTTTCTTTCTTTTTTTTTTTTTTTTTTTTTTTTTTCTTAAAGAATAGCAGCACAACACGTTTAAATTAAAAAATAGGTATTTAATTATCTAAAAACAATTATTTTTGTGGTAAGTTATGTAGGTAGTAACGCAACCTTTTCTTTAGGAGATTTTTTTTCGAAGTTCTGTTTTTTTTTTTTTAACTTGTTTTTTCTAAAGGAGTAATCCACGTATAAATATAATTTATAACAAAATACAATTTAAATATAAATTTAATAGTATATATATATATATATATATATATGTGTTGCACTCTTCCGTGCTTATTTTATGTACATTTTTCACATTTTTAAAAATAAAAGAGTTCGAATTTAAAAAGAAAAAATCTTTACAAAATAAAAGAGTCGGAGTTATTTTTTTTAATATTTACTTGGATTAAAATAGTTTGATATGTTCGCAAAAAAAATTTTGTTGTTTATTTATTTATTTTTTTTGAAGCGATATGATTATATGAAGATGTTTTGCATTGTAAAGATTACACATTCAAGATTCAAATTTTATTATTAGGATTTATCATTTCTTTATCTATTTTTTAAGATTTATCTTCATGTTTTGATTTTTAAATTCCTTAGGTTTACCTTTATTATTCAATTTGTTACTATTAGGATTAGGACTTTACTGTTGCCTATATATTGGCTTTGCTTTTAAAATATTATTCAGCTTTTGGTTATATTATTAAAACGTGAGAGTAGTTTTCTTAGGCTACTTTTTTTTTTAATCCTTTGTCTAATTACTGTAATCAATCAAGAAAAGAAATTGACCATTTTAATGCACAAACTCGTAGCAATTGTTAATGCAAGTTTGTTATAACTTACTAAAGTACGCAAAAGGCAAATCTAACCGATAAACGTATCTAACTTAAATATGTTAACAAAAAATTAAGATCCCTATAAATTCAAAAGAAACTACTTGTTTAACATCTAAAGATAGAAACTTTCATAACAGAACCATCTCTCTCAATGAGCTCAAAGACACAAACGTCTCCCACTTTTATAGCATTTTCCTTCACAATTCGACTCCAACCAGCCGAGAACCTCACCCGACGCCTTTCGTCGATCCACAACTTCACCCGCCGTAACCTCCTTGTACGCTGAAGGCACGTCATGAAGCTTTCTGTTCTCTGCCAAGGCATGTAATTTTTCACAAAGTCTCCTGGTATACTCTGTACAAAAGTCGGATTATTTATAGCCTAAAAAAAGGGTCCTCTTTCTTAATTTCTTCTGCTAAAGTCTTTTAAATCACCTTCTCATTTTTCATCTAGTTTGGGACAATTACAAAGATGGTGAAAAGAAAGCCAAGAACTTGTATCTATTGTAAGTTTGTACCAGATATCCATGCCCCACATAAGCAGCCCGCATAACACATTTGAAAGAAGGATGATTCCGAACATATTTATCGGCGGCTCTGATAGCTCCAATTTCCTCTTTGCATGCTTTTCCTTTCGAACCTGAAAGCGATTTCAAAACTAGTAAAGCGGGAATTTTCCAAAATGCGGTAATAATCTTGAAAACATAACGTGGAACGCAACATCTCGATAAAACATGAGGAGAAACTTACCACGCCTAGATTGAGAATGCCCGCGGCCTCGATCACAAAGTTCATCTTCAGTTTCGAGGTCAACTACTTCAACTTTAACTGGATTCGTTCGACTTTTGATGGTTGCATTAGTTTTTGAACTTATTTTCCTAGCAGATGTCACAGCACTACTACTCTTTTGACAGCAATTTTTGCCATAAATTTCAACATAAAATTCTGAATAGGCAAGATAGTGAAAGACAAGAAAGTTTCCTAGCTCTAAACCATGGTCCTTCACAAATTCCTTCCAACCCTTGTTAAAACACAGTCTGTTATTGGAATATCCCACATTAACTTGCCAAAATCTCTCCGTAGGGCTACAAAAAAGGCATTTCCTAGGTATTTTTCCATCAAAATGCTTCACAAAAGCTTGTGGGATTCGCTGAAACATATAGGAAATTATATTAATATTTGAACAATGAATAATACTATTAAAAATCTACTGAAGATTATTTGTCGTATATTGTACATATATATATATAACTAATAAAATCCAAAAAGGAAAAACCAAAAAAAAACCCATTTTAAGCTTCAAAGTTAAGCAACGTATATATAACTACAAAGTTAGAAAAAGAAGACAAGAAAAATGAAAATTACCAGCTGGTTTGAGAAGTCATCAGAAGAATCTTGAAAAAAGAAGGATATCTTTTTGGAGGCTTTGGTTTTCTTCCCATTCTGGATTGTGATCTGCTTCAAACAAATTGCTTCTCTTTCTGAACAAACGGAGTAATAAATGGATTTTTACATTTATTAATTTATTCTGTTAATTAACCTTAAATTTCTTTGGCTTTGGAAATGGTGAATACGCAATTAGTTTACCCCAATTACAGGTTTGGTGCATATTGGAAGAGTACCTTACATTTATGATCAGTGCCTGGACGCAATAAATTAATTAGGTTGAATATAGATGGTAAAAGTTTTCACAATATTTTAATGTGGTACACGGAAAAAGATTTATCTGGGAATCTAAAAACTAAGCAGTTGTTTGTCTATGGGGTTCAAATATAAATTTTTCATTTTTATTTTTATTTTTTTAATAAAAATTAACAAAAATTATAATTAATTTTTGAAAAGTCAACTAATTTCAACATAAAAATTTCATCTCAAACCTGCGTTTCAAACGGAGCTAATTGGTATTCAAAGAAATAGAAAAATGAATAGAATACAAATTAAAAAAAAAATTTAAAAATTCAATTTGAATTAGACTTAAGGTTTGTTCAATAAAGTTTTCTAGAAGTTGTTTTTAGTTTTTTTTAATGCAAAAGCTATTTGTAAAAGTGTTTAAATGATCTATAAGAAATGTTTCTGATCTTCAAAAGCACTTCTTGTCAAAGTTAATTAATTTTTTTTTGTTTTTATAAATGCATATTTTATGAACGCAGTGCAAATCTTTGTAAAAGAATCCCCTAAAACAAAGTCATAGAGAAAAAGGGTGGGACTAAATTCCCTCTAACACAAGTAAATTATTTGTTTCTTATTAAAAAACAAGTAAAATATTTGTTATAACTTAAAATTCATTGCAATGGAATTTTTTAACTATAATCATTAAGAATACAAATATAATAAATTAAAAAACTGACTTGCAAATTAAAAAAATATATATACTCGCAATATACGAGATGAATCCTTTTGATGAAAACGGATCATTAATTGATTTCAGTAATGTTAATTTAATGGGAAAACATATACATGAGGCTAGATAACGAGAAAAACGATTAAGAAACACAAGTCCTCACGTGTTATAGAGAGTTTTCTGATCCGTTTCAATATCTTGATTTTTATCAAAACATTAGTTGTTCCCCATTTAAAATTCTTCGATAAACTTATAAAAATGAAGATCTATATAGCACACATCAATCTTATTGCACCAAGTGTATCACATTAACAAGCATGTAAAAGGCAACCATAACAATCATAACATAAATATTACCGTACACACGTACGACTGCATATTAAAAAAAAAAAAAAACTAGTAGTACTGGTACACATGACTATATATTATCCTCTATTTGTTTTCAAATAAAATTACATATAATTTGGTAATATCGACTGTCAGATAATAATTTTCAGCTAGGCCGCAGCACAAAAGCAATCACCATTTTTGGGCTTCTAACTATAAAAACGCAGATCCCTCGTAATGCTGTTGGATGTCTTCTTTTGCAACTCTTTAAACAACTTGCATGATCCCGACATGCTTCATTTAAAGAAAATAGATCGCATTCTGTCATTTAGATAGACAAATAAAAAAAAAAAAAAGTCAAATTGCATAATGAATAAATAACCTAAATCTTCCTTATGTTTTATTGAAATGTAAGGTTCAAAAAAGACACGATTGCACGAACCATTCCCTTTTTTTTTTTTTTTTTTTTTTAAATCAAGTTTAAAATTGGAAAAAAAAAAAAAAACATTTAAACAACGAGATTAATAGAATTGATCAAACTTAGGGTGCTCTACGGTTTGTTAAAATGATTTTTTCTTTTCGCAATATTTTTGAATTCTTGGAATGTGTATTTTTATTATAAGGTTTTGATCATCACAATTGAAGTTTGTAATATTTGAGTATAATATATACTCTGTTTTTAGTTTGGGATCATGTCTCAGACCAAATTATTTATTTATAACACTCATAAGACTTAATCGAATCTTGTAAGAGAGATGATGTAGGTTATTTTATTTGAGGCATCAAGTGATAATATTTTTATAAAACAATGAAAGGAAATCGTTTGAATTTAAAAAAAAATATATGTCAAAAAAAAAAAAAAAGAATAAGCCATGTGGATGAATGTAAGTTATTGTGTTCAAATAAATACAATGAATGAATCTTATTCATTGGATTCTAGGTTGAAAAAGAATAAACCATTTTTGTTTTTTGTACTAACCACAAAAGACAAATTCTTTACTCTTCCACTTCTTTTTTTGATGAATACTCTTCCACGTCTTTGCATCTATACTAAGACGAACGAGTAGTTTTGTTTTTGTCTTCAATCATAAATGGACAAGTTTTTTGCCGTCAACTTCTTTACTACTGTAATGACCGCCTAATGTAGGCCGTTACTGTGCATATCTTATTGGGATCTATATGTGCCCTAAGGATAGAAAATCAATATTAGGGATTTTCTGTAAATATGACATTTTGATATTAATAAGAGGAGGTTATTCATGTTTAATAAGTTGTGTCCTATTTACTTTCATTTGTTGATTGTATGGTTGAGCAAACATAAAATACTCCTTGACTGTTGGAAATATATCGGATTACCATATGTATACGGGGTATACATAGAAGACATGGTAATTTGATAACAGTCAAAATAAATAGTCCGCAATCGATGGAATAAGATTTGGGGATCTTATTCATGATAAGATTGTACAAGTTGTCTACTTCCTTGGAGGGATGGTTTGTCTTGACCATTGGATTGGTTCCGAGTGGAAACTTTAATGTATACCAGTATTGAGGTATGACATTGGACTGGACCTAAAGTGTTAATTGATTCGGTTTAATAATTCCGTTTATAAGAATCAATGAAGCTTTGATTATCATCCTGTATTAATCTTAATCCTGAAATGATTACTTGAGTTCGTATCCATGACTTATGTACTTTAATGCACTACAGGTGAGACACTGTTAATTTATGGTCAATATACTTGTGTTTTGGGTGCATGACTTATGGATAGAGAAATCAAGATTCATAGATATGGAATCCATAGCTATCTTAACGATAGTACATGTTATCTATTTAAAGGCATTATTCGGGGATTGAAAGATAGTATAACAAGATCTTGGCCATCGGTTTACTTTGTGTTCTCTGATGGTTTACCAATTGTATGATTTTACAATTGGTGGTTCTTTCAATGGAGAATAATGGAACTTTAAGTTAAAATGATTGAAAAGGTAAAACGGAAAAAGTCCTAAATTCAATCATGGATAACATATGGGGATTAAACAAGCGATGAATAAATCATGGAAGAAGCACTGCGTGAGAGAGCTTTCGTAATACGGTATGTAAATAGGAGTTCAGCTTCAAACTTTTAGTGGAATAGTTTTGAAGTTGATAATTGATGAATAATTAATCTGGGATTAATTTTTCACAATTATAGGAGCCTCTTTACATATTTCCATCGGGTCCCTCTATTAGCTCATATAGTTCCATATAGCGTCTCGGGATTTGTTCCTAATGAGATCGGTAAATTTAAATGGAATTTTGTAATGTCTATTAAGACATGTACTCTCTAACATGCAATCCGGAAAATGATTGGACATGTAGGATTTGTGTAGACAAATAATATAATTTGTCAACATGTGATTGGTTAATTTGAATTTTGAAAATAAGATTGTGTTTGAATTATTTAATTTTGGAAAACAAAATTTTTTTCTCCTAATCTAAAAGAGGTGCACGGTTTTAGATAGGTGGAGAGAAGAAAATTTTGTTTCAAAATTGTTCAAATATATTCCTAACATTAAATTATTAATTGATTTAAATAATGGAGATTATTTGATATTTTTTTTATCCTCTAAAAGAGGTGCACGGATTTTTGAGAAATAAAAATTCAAATATTTCATTTATTTAAATTAATTAATATGGTTGATGTTTGTGGAAAATATTAATTCAAACAAGTAAATCTTATTTAAATTCAAAAAGGTTTAAAAGTAATTTGAATCTAGATAGGACTAGGATCTTTTCACTAGTCTAGATTCTTGATTTAAAATTTGAACCACCAATCTATATTTATCCAATAGTGGCCGAATTTTTAGAGGAGATTCTCTCCTTGGAAAAACGTTTCTAGGTTCAATGAATCTAGCCCTAAAGTTGTATGATCTTTTGGTTCAAAATTTATCCAGAAAAATAATTATTAATTATTTTTCAAGTAGGAATTAAATTTTGAAAATGATTAGACTTCTATATAAAGGCTAGGAATTCTTGAAAAACTAATTTTGAGTATTTTTACAAGGGGAAAACGTTTTTTGGAGTGGAAGAAAAATAATTTGGGTTTCTTCTACTTCACAAAATTCGGCTATCTTGTGAGAAAGAAAAAGAGAGAAAATTCCATTGAATCAAAACTTTGAGAAAGGTTAAACCGAGTGATAATTTTCATCAGAGGTTAACCGGTTCCTGTTTTGTAGTTTTGAAGAAAGAAGTTGGATCATATTCTCAACGAGGAACATCGGAATTGAGAAGGAGGGATCTAGACTTCGGAAAGCATTACCGGTCAATTAGATTCATAGAACGTGTGCCCACACACACTCTGAGACGTGGAACTCGAGAATAGTAGAGAAGACACGTTGGTCAAACGCTCTAGTGATTCCGGAATCCGAGAAATAAGGTACGCTTGATCATGAATTTAATTTATTGTTATATGCATCATGAGATTATTTTCGAAACGGCATAAAATTTTTTAAACTTCCGCTGCGCCGTAACTCCGATATCGGATCCGTTTTTTCCAAAATATCTTATCTTACATACTTACTTACGAAAATCAGCCAAAGATTATTATTTTTTTTTATACGGTGCGAACTCACACGAATGATTACGTACTTAGGAACGTTACTAATTAAAGTTCCTTAAACATAAAAAGGACTATACATAATATAGACAAAACGCGTAGAGACCACCATCCCACATTTCACAGCTAGCAGTGCCATGCTCCACCATCTTGCATCAACAATTGATGCTATGTTGCTTACCTACAGTATAAACATAAGACGTGAGCTTTTGCTCAGCAAGTACAACTTAAACATCCGCAAACATAATCATAACTATGCATGAACCAATTATGTTCATTTATACTTTCTTAGCTTATCTTACTATTGGGCCCTTATCTTATCATGAGTGTTCGTACCATGGCATGCTGCTATGGAGTGGTTGGGGCGGCCAGCCCAGTCCAACTCAAACCATAGACCAAACCCCACCTGACGCGGGTCGATACGACACAAGGCAAGCTTGCTTGCCATTTAATTTTCATCATGTCATACTTTTGATCCTATTCTGATCATTTGAATAGTGAACATGCTTCGTGATGCTACACATAATTAAATCATAACTAAATCATAACCATGTTTTAACCATATCATAACCACATCATAAACTTAAACATGTCATACATCATATCATATCATAGCATATAACATATCAGGCAAGTAACACCATAACAAGTCTATATTATAGGCGGAGTTGTACTTACCTCGTATATTATGTCCAATATTACGTTGCTCCAAGTCAGGGCGCAACAACAGACTATCTCCTGCTATACCAAAGGACATATGGTAAGGATCCTGTAAACTATACTTATGAAATGTTGGTAACCTAACCAACATTCATACCTAACCTTAGTTATATGTCCCCCACAAACCAACCTTATGACAATATAATTGGTTACTACAAGTAACCCTAGGGTTTAGGGCCTATCAAACTCGGATCATAACTTGTTAGGTTACTTAAAGTAACCTTGGTTACTAAGCCCTACATATATGAATAGTGTTAGGTTACTATTCCTACCTTGGGCCTAAGCCTTATTAATTTAATTCACATTCCATTAGGTTACCATAAGTAACCCTGGGTTTTAGGCTCAACCAACATACTTAGTATTTTGTTGGGTTATATTGGGTAACCCTTGAGCTTTGGGCCTAATCCAATAACTCTAGTATCCTTTCCGGTTACTGTTGGTTATATCTTGATCCAAAAACTCAATTTCTTTATTTTGGAAAAACTTAATCTCTTAAGTCCGTTTACTTCAAAAATCCTTGTTCAACTTATCAAAATTTATAATCTTATGAGTGGCTCTTATAAAAATTATTAAATGTTGGAAACTGCCTTTGGAATAGTTTCTCACTGCCACTTTATCAGTGTATGTGCATGAATGTCCTTTTCCTACACTGTTTACTGCACAATTTTAGAGTCCAATTTTTATTTAAAAATTTGAGTTGAATCCGAAAAAGTTTTCTTCATGAAAGTTTTGGAGCTTGAGAAACCCTAAAACTTTTGTGTTTTACTCGAGACCCAGTTCGGTCTCTAACCCACTCATATTCCCTGTTGAACTTGCCTAGCAGTGCATAAAGTCTGGGCATGACCAGGTTCGGATTTTTGTAAAAACAAAGACCATTAGAGCTTTATTTTTGAAAGCTGTTTGCGCGCTACCCCCTAGAAATTTCTCTTCTATACAAACTTTTATGTTTTAAGTTTTTTCAAATTCAACCTCTAAGGGCCTCAAAACCGTCTTTCCAGAATACTGTCCAGTTTTACCCGAACTGACAGTTTCTTGCTTAAGTCCATTTTTACGTTCAATTTACACGCACTCTACCTCAAACGGTCGTAATCGTGAGCCTACGACAATCACGCAGTGCTTTCTAATGTAAATCCCATCATCATACCTCCATACAATTCATATACAAACCCTTGGATATTTTGCATCAAAATTAAGGTTTGTAAGTTGGGTTTGCAAAAACATGCATCAATCAAGCAAGTAACTTAATTCAAACCACAACATACATAACCTACAACCCTTAGGCAGATTTGGGGACATATAACTACCTCATAGAACATTCATGTAAAACCCTATAATCATGCTATCAATCACATAACCATGCATAGCTTGAAAATCAAAACCACTTACTTACCTAATCAAGCACAAAACCCATAAATCTAAATTAGGGATTGAAAATTAAATTGAGCTTATGCTCTTACAATTCCGACATTGAAATTACTTAAATTTCCAAAACCAAGTTCAATTGAAAAAAACTTAGAAGTCAAAGAAGATTACCTTAGCCAATCTCAAAGATTGGTGCTAGAATCTTGAATCAAATCTTTTCTCTTTGCCCCTCCCACAACCGGCCTCCCTAGGCTTTGTGGGTTCCAAAATTTTCGGCCTTGGTTGGTGTCTCTCCAAGTTTTCCAACCACCCTACCTTCACTTTTCCTTTCCTTTTTCCTTTCTCTATGCTCGGTTTTTAGGGGGAGATGGTGAGGGAAAATTTTAGCATAGTCTAGTGGTGTTTCTCAATTTTGTGAACCAAAATGAGCTCCCCCCTCCACCTATTTATAGGTGAAAAATATTTTAATTTGTGGATTTATTTTTATTCCAAAATTTGCTCATTAGTCCTTAAACCACAAAAATTTTCTTCCAACCCCTTGTGAGGTGGCCGTCCATCCCTTGGTGAACAAGGAAAGATTACTTTCCTTAATTTTCTTTAATTCAAGAAATGATGTCATTAATCCATGATGAGGTGAAGTCATCTTAAGGCCTCGTTTGGCTTTTCCTTTAAAATACAGTCCATGATCATACTAAAACAGATATTTCTAATACTGTTCTCACTAATGACAGTATTGTTATACTGGACTGCAGTCCAGAATTCATCTGTATAAAGTTGGACTATGTAAAATTTTTTCTTATAGCTTTAAGCTATTTAGCCCTTAATGTCCTAATTAATGTGCTTGATTTTTCTATAGTGGTTTTGAATCTTATTTTTACTATCTTATCCGTGATGACGGTTTTTCACAGTATATTTTCTATACTGTCTGTTCTACAATAGTAAAATCATACTTTGACTTTTCTGGTCAAACTTTGACCAACATAAAATCATAAATTCCTATCATACCTTTTTACTCACAAGGCTATATGCTTAACTAAGCAATTCAATTTGAGTCTTATAAAATCATAAGAACTCATAAAATTTAATAAAAGCCCTAATTGGCTCTTTCATGAATACCTGCACGGTACCGCTCAAATTCCTAAAGGAAATCGTAATATCGTAAAGAGCTAATTATTACAACTACAAGCTTTTATTTCATTGTTGCTTGTTTTATTATTGTTTTTTAATTTTATTTTTTAATATAAATTTTTTTAACTTCTCACAAAATTTTTTTTTTCCCTTTAATTTTTCCTCTTAAAAACATTTCTAAAATATGTTCTTACTTAAATATCTATTCACACATTTTATCGTGATACCATTTTTCTATGTAAAAAAATGCCATTATAAATAGTTTTTAAAATAATTTATGATTATATATATTTTTTCTCAAATATCACTTCTTTTTTTTTTTTTTTTTTGAAAACCACTATTTAAGTTTTTCAACCATATGGCAATTCCTCTTTTAGAAGTGGAAATAGCTCTTTTAATTTATTGTTCTTCAACCACTTACACGCAAAATTTTTTTTTTGCTTTTGTTTTTATTATAGGGATTTATGGGTAAATAACCTTCTTTTAATAATTTTTTTAGTAAACGAATAAATTTTTATAAAATTAGAAAAATGACAGCTCAAAAAAAAAAAAAATCAATCAGTACTTTATCTAGTCAATCATTAATTTACAATGGTTCATCAATGAGTGATCTATATTTTTCACTGATTAATTATAGTGAATCAACAATTGACCACATTCAATCATTGATTGATTATGTTGATCACTAAGTAACGGTCATTTTGTTAAATAAAAACATTTAGGCTATATCTTTAAATAAGTATTTAAAACAGTCTAATTACCTAATTTTTTTTATTTTTTTTATGCTGTATTCATAATATTTATTATTTAAATATTTCATTCAAACTACACATTTTGATTTTCATAAGAGTTCGTTCAAAATACACATTTTAGTTTTCATAAAATTCTTACATTTTATATTCATCATCATCACCGTCGTTATCATCATCACCGTCACCGTTATCGTCATCGTCATCGTCATTGTTTTTCCTTGTTTTCATAAAATAATTAACTTTAAATTTCGTATTATTTTATATTAGTATTTTGAAAACTTCATTGTACAAATTTTAATTTAGAAAAACAATAATAGATTGCTTATATTTACTCATTTTTACATTTCTATATTTTGAGATATAAATGTTAAACTTGCTTAAATTTAACTGAAATTATCAATTAATAGTAACATATTTATTTATTCATTTTCATAGATAAATAATTAGAAAAAGAAATTATTTTTATATAGTGGAACAGTATTAATCGTATCAAATTTCAAATATTTTTATATATTAAAAAAAAAGACAAACAAACAAAAACAAAACAAAACAACAAAATGGGGATCCCTCATATAAGTCTTTTATCTTTACTAGTTACAACTAAAAAAAATAGAATAATACTTCTACAATGTCATTCGTCCACATTTTTAAAAGCATGTTTTTATTTTTTGTTTTCTATACTTTTATCGGACGTCCCTCACACTAGAATAATTACTTGGAAAAGGCAACAAATCATGAAGAATTAAAAAAAAAATTAATAAGAATAATAACACCTGTCACCTAAAATTACTATATTGAAGTAATAGTTTAAGCATGCCTCTTTAGCTTTTCAACAAGAAAAACTTACTATTATGTTCCTTGCCAGGGATCTCTCACGGCAACTAGAAAAGCCAGTAACTTAGAAAATACTACATGGCATTTAGAACTGGAACTACATGACCTATATATATA
Source organism: Ficus hispida (assembly GCA_025413025.1). Taxonomy (NCBI): domain Eukaryota; kingdom Viridiplantae; phylum Streptophyta; class Magnoliopsida; order Rosales; family Moraceae; genus Ficus; species Ficus hispida. Next base: position 17,321,686 of record CM046362.1, on the reverse strand, counting down.
ATAAAATATATAGTAACTTCGAAAAGTGAGCAAAGCAAATCAAGGTGAGTAACATCATAAATCACCTTTTAACGTCTAATCATGCCTCTTTAGTAATTCAGCTCGAGAACTATAATATTATTGTAACGCCGAGCTTAATTAATTTAAAATAATTAAGTTTAATAAATATGTTTAGTATCTTATTAATATTATGATTAAGTGCTCATTAGTAGTTATGTTAATCTTTTTATATGAAATGTGTGTTTTTTTTTTAAAGAATTTATGTATTACAGAAATTGTTTAACTACATTTTTTTAAGTAACCGTGCAGATGAGAGTTGACAAACACCGGAAGTGAAGTTGATCGATGTGCTTAGTCCATGAGATTGTTTGTATATGAATGGTAATCTAAAGTTGTAGAATATACTTTAAATGAAGTTTATCAAAATTTTCTATAGACTTATTTGCAAAGAAAATATATTTTAAGGATCTAGCATAATTTTAGATTCTTTTGGGCATTTTATGTAATTTTTAAAAATTAGTTTTGCTGCTGTCTTTATAATTGTTTTACAGCTGTCTTTGGTGTTATTTAGCTGTTTTAATCAAAATCCTCTTCTTCCTTTCACCATTTGTTCGTGACGGTTCTATGTGCTAAAAAGAAAAAAAACGCAAAATACCATAGAACTCCAACAACTGCTCTTCTCCATCATAGGACCATCTCCCCCTCCTAAACCACAAAACAAATCAAGACTAAGCTTCATTCAAAAACTGATTCTCGGATTCTAGCAAATACCCAATTTTCTTCCAAGCTAGTTGAGCTCAAAGTGGAGTTTGGCATCATTTTTGAAGTCCGAATCTTATAAGCTATCTAAGGTCAGTTTAAATTAGGATTTTTAATGGATTTTGAAGCTAATCGAAGCTGGAAATGTGAGGTTTTAATTTGGGTGTGATTTGAATTACTTGAGATAGTTTTATGTTAAAGTGTGATGTGATTTTTCATTTAAATGTGTAACTTCTGATTTTTTTCAAGATGTTTGATGGTTCTATGTTATTTGAGATGAAAAGCACTGTGGGGTCTGAATGGAAAAGAGATTTGATTGTTTTTAATGTATTTTATGAAGTGACATAGAAGGTGTTTGTGAAAAGGTTTGACTGAGATTTCTAAAACAGGGTAGTAGAATTTCGAGTTTCATTTCTCAGCTTATACCCTGTATTTGAAGCTGAAATTTTGTAAAGTTAAAGTATACATATGGATCTTGCTCCCCACAAAATTTCACATGAAAATGTTATAAACGGATTTTTGGTGAATTTTCAAAAGTTAGGTTCTGTAGCTGGAAATTGGTGGGAAGCCACTAGGTAAAGAATTTGTTTGTATTTGTCCTAAAGGATCTTAAATTGTCTAAAACGTTGAAAAGTGATACTATAATGCATATATTACTATTTTATATGTCTGGTAATGGATTGAAGATGCTTTTAAATGCAAAATGACTTAATCATTGATCTTAGGACAAGCCGATCAACTTTCTCGATACGGTGGAGTCAATTTCCCTACGGAAGTTCAATTTTAAAGAGGTAAGTAGGAATTTTACTTACTGTGTCATAGAAACTTAAAAAAAGTATATGATATAATGTTTTAATGTTTTTGACAAATGTTTCCCTTCATTGGAAAAGGTATGATTTGCAAGTAGGAAAGTATGGTTTATTGAAAGCTTTTATGACATATTTATAATGTTTTAAAGGTTTGCAAAATTCTAGATGTGGCTTATGAAATGATGGGAATATCTATGGAATGTGTAACTCCATTATAATGATGTCATTGGGACTGATTGATACCCACGGATGGGTCCCGAAAGGGACATGACTGATACCAACGTTTGGGATCCCAATGACAGTAATGAAAGTGTTTGGCCAAACCTAAAGGAAATGAATGGTAAATGATTCTATAATTTAAGCCCAATTTGTGCCATATCTCAAGGGTGTTCATGTTATATTTTAAATGTTGATTTGGATTTCTATTTGCTGTAAGAAGATTCGAAATTCATCGAAAACTATATTTTTGATACAGATTAAAGTTTAAAGGTTCTTTTTTATTTAACTATGTTCCGCTTACTGGGCTTTTAGCTCACCTTAAAGTTTCATAGCACAGGTGAGGAAGAAAAGAATGAGGAAGCAACATAGTAGCGGGCTGAAGCTCTTTTGGAAACCTGATGTCATGGAACCTATGTACATACTAAACTAAAAGTTGTTTCATGAAAAATGATTATCAAAGAACTCTGTGGGCTAAAGTAGAAAAGTTTTGATTTGAGATAGTGTTAATAATTTTGGATAATTGTAATATTGACTCTTCATATTTTGACTAAACTATGATGAAGAGTCTGTAAATATTCTATATCAATCTCTTATCATACAACTATCTTGGTTTTGATCTATGTTTCTGTGTTATAGTAAATTTCATAAATGTACGAGTTAGTGACATGTTCTAGTTAAGTTTAGTTAAAAGCTAAACTGGCTAGGAGGTGTCACAATTTGTGAGTCATATATTATGGAATTTATCTTTTAATAATGGTTGGTACTTAATATCACGGGTGTCTTTTAGTATTATTCTAAAGAGTACCATCAAATGGTTTTTTTTTTAAACATATTTGTTTACAAAATCCTATTCTAAGAGATTCAAACACTTAGAAATCAGAGTCATGAACTTATAGAACATGCATAGCTTGTCTTGTTTACATAATTCTATAAAGGATATTCAACCAACCATATCTACAATAAAATTCTTCTTCAAAGATTTTCATCCGAAAAGGATTTTCGATTCCAAGTACTATCCCACAGTACAGATGTTGGCTAAAAAAACAGTTCATAAAATCCTCGATTTTAATCCATGTCTAGCTAACTTACCAACTGTAATTTTCCAAAACCACAATAAATGATATAATGCAAGAAAAAAAAATCTATCTGAACAACCGATATAGGAAAATTAAATCACCTAATTAAACCACATGAATTGGTAAACTACCAAAAACGACAATAACCTTTGAAACGACACAAAACTTTTATTTTTTACTTAACGGACGCACAACTTAAAAACGAGAATGACCCAAATATACGACAAGTCAACCTCCATGAACGTATATAACCACCTAGATGGATGATAGAGAGAGACCATAAAAGACAATAACAATAATTAAAACGACAAAGTTCCTATCAAACGGTATTAAATGCAAAAATGGCGACAAGTAACAAAGAACAACGACACAAATAAAAGAAAAACGACAGTAACTTGGAAAAAGGACTAAATTATAAAAAACAGCAGAGACCATTAAAAACGATAACAATCGAATAAAACCACAACATCTCAGATAAACGACACGGAGTAAGAACATTTGAAGGAAAAATAAATAAATAATTTGGAATAGGGTAATTTAAATAAATTGGAATAGGAGAAGTTCCACTAATTACCCTCTTAATGAGTTTCATTGAACTAAAAATCATTGAAATACTATTTGAAGCTAGGATCTAAATAAGGTCGATGAAATTATAGGCTTGGAAGGTCACGGGAAAGGCAATCAATACATCTAGATTTATAAGCATATCTTTATTCTACTACTTTAGCTAAAAATTGATCAACATTTTACTTAAATCAACAAATCATTTATCAATTATCAAAAAAAAAATTCTATCAAATATCAAATTCACGGAAGTCAATTTTTAAAATATATACAGTACTATTTACAATTTTAATAAAATTATATCAACATTTTACTTAAATCAACAAATAATTTATCAAATATCAAATTCACGATAGTCAATCTTTTAAAATATATACAATATTTACAATTTTAATAAAAATAAAAAATATTTACTTCCAAAATACATACATTATTTACAAAATAAAAATAAAAAATATTTACTTAAAATATAGGCTTTAAATTGTTTCTTTTACCGTTCTTTGGGAAACAAATAAAACGACAACCTTTGTTAAAGTGACGCTCTTGTGTATCCCGCTCTATTATATTTTCCGTACAACCTGGCCTGAAACCGATAGATTACCCAAATTTCATGGCCTAAAAAAAAAAAAAAAAGGCGGCCTCAACCAAAAGAATTTCCCATATATATATTTTTGGAATGAATTTCCCATGATTTTTCCATCAATAAATAAAAATAAAAATAAAAATAAAAATAAATATCTTCCGGCTGTTCATATTCCAGTATTTAATGGAGCGAAAGAAAGAAAAATAGAAGAAAGAGAAGCTTTCTTTGTTGGCAAATATCAGGCCAAAGAAAGTCTCGGAACATTTTTTTTTTTTTAAGAAGCTTTGTAGTACCATCAACCATGATTTCTAAGCCACCAAACAACGGCGCTAGTTTTTCGGCTGTTTCTACTCCTCACTTCTTCACGGTGGTTCTTCAGAATACCCTTCGAGACAACACTCTTGTAAGTTGGAACTATGTTTTTGTTGTTTTTTGTTTTTTTTTTGTTATTTATTTATTTTTTTTGGGAGAGAGAAGGTCATAACATTTTGCCTCGGATTGAAAGTCCCATGAAAGGTGTTGGTTCTTCTTAGTTCTCATCATCGGGATTCGGGATTTGGGATTTAAGATTTGGGATTTGGGACCCAGCCTTTTATATATTTTCGTATTCCTGCAGACCCCAGATCCCAGAGCCCAATATTCCTTGATATGTTGAAGCTGTAAAGTTGTGTAACAAGTTCCAGCAAAAAAAAAAAACTTGTGTAATAAGTTTGTATGTGTGTATATATGTAGGCCATATATATCTATTTAGTAATGCCCAGATCTTTTCTTTACCTTTTTTATATTTTTTTATTCTTTGTTGTTGTTATCAGTATTTTTATTTGAAATCAGATGAGAATACTGTAAAAGTTGTATGTACTCTTGAGATGTTTTCTTTTATTTTAATTGTTGTTTCTGTTGTGCAGTTGATTCCAGCAAAGTTTGTGAGGAGATATGGTGAAACTCTGTCCAATCCGGTGTCTGTTAAGCTTCCATGTGGTTCAGAATGGAAAATGGAGTTGAGAAAATTTGACGGCCAGGTTCGTTTACACAAGGGTTGGCCTGAGTTTGTGAAGCACTATTCCATTGCCTTGGGGCACTTTCTAGTTTTTCGATATGAAGGGAATTCTCGATTCCATGCTTTCATTTTTGATAAAACTACGGTGGAGATTGATTATCCCATTAATCCGTCTCATTCCGATGTGCCTAACGGGGAAGAAATCAAAGATGATGAATCTGTTGAAATCTTGGAGAATTTTCCACAGTGTCCTAGAAAAAGAAAGAGCTCTCCTTTACCATATTCTCAGCCTCACAAGAAATTCAGAGCCAGTCCCATTGGCGAGACCGAGTCAAAAAGGACTCGAAGTTATGAAAAGATAGTTGAGAATTCAATGAGAAATGGTAGTAGTGCTGTGACATCTGCTAGGAAAATAAGTTCAAAAACTAATGCAACCATCGAAAGTCGAACGAATCCGGTTAAAGTTGAAGTAGTTGACCTCGAAACTGAAGATGAACTTTGTGATCGAGGCCGCCGGCATTCTCAATGTAGGCATGGTAAGTTTCTCCTCATGTTTTATCGAGATGTTGCGTTCCACGTTATGTTTTCAAGATTAGTACCGCATTTTGGAAAATTTCCGCTTTACTAGTTTTGAAATCGCTTTCAAGTTCGAAAGGAAAAGCGTGCAAAGAGGAAATTGGAGCTATCAGAGCCGCCGATAAATACGTTCGGAATCATTCTTCTTTCAAATGTGTTATGCGGGCTGCTTATGTGGGGCATGGATATTTGGTATAAACTTACAATAGATACAAGTTCTTGTCTTTCTTTTCACCATCTTTGTAATTGTCGCAAACTAGATGAAAAATGAGAAGGTGATTTAAAAGACTTTAACATAAGAAATTAAGAAAGAGGACCCTTTTTTTAGGCTATAAATAATCCGACTTTTGTGCAGAGTATACCAGGAGACTTTGTGAAAAGGTACATGCCTTGGCAGAGAACAGAAAGCTTCATGAAGTGCCTTCAGCATACAAGGAGGTTATGGCGGGTGAAGTTGTGGATCGACGAAAGGCGTCGGGTGAGGTTCTCGGCTGGTTGGAGTCGATTTGTGAAGGAAAATTCTATAAAAGTGGGAGATGTTTGTGTCTTTGAGCTCATTGAGAGAGATGGTTCTGTTATGAAAGTTTCTATCTTTAGATGTTAAACAAGTAGCTAGTTTCTTTTGAATTTATAGGGATCTTTTTTGTTAACATATTTAAGTTAGATATGTTTATCGGTTAGATTTGCCTATTGCGTACTTTAGTAAATTATAACAAACTTGTTTTAACAATTGCTACGAGTTTGTGCATTAAAATGGTCAATTTCTTTTCTTTCACTACGTTGAGATTGCTGAAGTTTATGGGAAAACTTGTTGCCAAAAAGAAGTTTGGAACAGCTCCTACGAAAAATGTTACAGGAACTGACCTTAAAATTGAAGGCGGTGTTTGGTTTTGTTTTCAGGTGTTCTTAGAAATGTTTTCACACATCTTTTGAAGTGCGACAAATAAGAAAATGTTCTATAAATAATTAACATTTGTTTGGTAAATGCTTTGCTAACGAACACTCCGGAAGATTCTGTTCCGTGCCTTTTCAAGGTGAAGTTTATCATGGAAATTCTCATTTTTTAACTGTTTAGATATAATCCAGTGTCTGTTAAGCTTCCATGTGGTTCAGAATGGAAAATGGAGTTGAGAAAATTTGACGGCCGGGTTTGTTTACACAAGGGTTGGCCTGAGTTTGTGAAGCACTATTCCATTGCCTTGGGGCACTTTCTAGTTTTTAGATATGAAGGGAATTCTCGATTCCATGCTTTCATTTTTGATAAAACTATGGTAGAGATTGATTATCCCATTAATCCGTCTCATTCCGATGTGCCTAACGGGGAAGAAATCAAAGATGATGAATCTGTTGAAATCTTGGAGAATTTTCCACAGTGTCCTAGAAAACGAAAGAGCTCTCCTTTACCATATTCTCAGCCTCACAAGAAATTCAGAGCCAGTCCCATTGGCAAAACCGAGTCAAAAAGGACTCGAAGTTATGAAAAGATAGTTGGGAATTCAATGAGAAATAGAGATTTACAACATTCAAAGTCAATGCAAGGCATGTGAAAATCTTTAATTTTACCTTCAACAAGTAATTGATTCTTTGGTACTTGAACAAATTGTTTTCGTGCAGAGTGGTTTTCTTATATTGTTTATTCTCTTTTATCATCTGTAGAGAAATTTCAAGTTTCTGCCGAAGAAGGTGATCATGAAGACAAATCTGTCATGCCAAGATTGAGAAAATCAGAGGTTGAAAACTCTACTTGCAAGGTTGTCATTAAACCGACTCAAGTCGGTGAATACTATGACATGGTAAGCTTTCTTATGAAGAATTTTTTAGGCGATTAAATAAAAACAGCTAGATTCAATTTTCCGATGGCAATTTTTAGTTGAAGGAATGAATCTGAAACAGAAAAACTCCCTGCATCTAGCATGAATAGACTTTTTCCACTTCTTAACATGTCTTCTTGCATTGCATTTCTAGTGTTTACCACGGACATTTGTAAGCGAAATTTTCAAGAATTGGTCGCCCTATGGGATATTTGTAATTTCTGATGGACGGACTTGGCCTGTAAAGTTTTGTCGTAGAAGCCACAATGAAATACATAGAGGCTGCAGACTTTTAAAAGAAGGTTGGAAGAAATTTGCTGAGGACAACAATTTGAAAGTAGGGGATACTTGTGTCTTTCAGCTGATTGACGGAAAGAAGAAGTCATTTAAAGTTTCCATTCTCAAAGCTGATTCAGATAGTCATCCTTCTCGTGGTAAGTAAGGATTATTCTATTTCTCCCAAGGTATTCTATTCAATCCCTATGACTAAAGCAGCTTAGCTTCTCACATATAAAACCCATTTTTGCGTTTCAGTTGGTGAGCGCCAAACAAATCTGTTGAAGCTGAAGAGAAATGTAAAAGTCAAGACTAAATCTGCTTGTACTAGCAAACATCAAGAGGAAACTAAACTAGGTAAGCATGTCGGTTTAAGACTATCAAGAAAGAGATCTCAAACATGATAACAAAGTGGGATTTACCGACCCTTTTCTGATTTTTTGTACAGTCAAGTTTGGGCATGGCCAGGTCACTTGTATTCCGAAATTTTCAGGAGATTCTAGAGCTTCTGAAGCAGCCAGCAGATTCTCTTCAAAATATCCATTCTACAAAAAGACTATACATTCATCTTCTTGCTTTCATGGTCAGGTAGCATTGGCATTAAGTTTCACCACAGATTATTATGCTTCACACGTGTGTGTTTCTTCATTCATTGTTTAGTACCTGATGCTAAGTAAACATATCTCTATTGACGGATTTCAGACATAATGCTTAAAAGTGATTTTGTTCTCGCGATCTTCATTCCTTGTCACATGATTAATTAGATTTAGGATTTAGATTTACATTATCTTGTTATGTGCAGCGAGTACCAGTCGACTTTGCGAGGACTTACTTTGAACGGAAGACACAAACTGTAACACTTCAGATGGGGAAGAACTCGTGGAGTGTGACCATGGTTTACAATTCGCCAGCTTCCTATTATCCCAGTGCTGGGTCGTCAACGTTTGCAATGGAGAATTCTTTGCATCCGGGCTATGTTTGTGTGTATGAGCTGATTGAGGTAAAAGACATTTTGCTCAGAGTTACCATCTTTAAGAAGTGATTGGTTAGTCTGGACTGCCTAGTGGTATTGCATTTGGCCAACGGTCAACTGTAATACGCTCATTTCGTAAGTATATTGACCAAATTTTGAGCATTCTCTATTATGCATTTATGTACTTATACGAGAGTCTATTAACATTGCCTCTTACTAATGAATTCTTCTATTTTCTACTTGTATTTATATGAGAGTCTATTAATATTATCTCTTACTAATGAATTCTTCTATTTTCTAGTTACGATAAACATTCCTCTTCCTCTCATCACCTTGATTCTTTTCTTATTTAATTTTTATAAAGATCGCATAATTTATAAAATTTGCCTTGTGCACTTTAATTGTTGTGGTTTCTAAACAATTATATTATTTGAAGTAGTAGAAAGGATCTCAACTTTTCGATACCAACTTACATGAGATGAGTTATCATTTTTTTTTCAATTATTATTGCAATCTCTTAATAGGAATTGACATAACAATTCATTCAACCTCTATCAACAAAGGTATAACAACTTATGTTTTACATGAATTGAAATTAAAAATAGGGATTAGAGCGTGGCTCCCTAATAATATTATTCTATGAAAGCACTTATTTCGCCATTGTCCAATCTAATGACACTTGGCATGTATAAATTTAATTTTTCACCTATATTTATCTTATTTCACATAGATATATATATATATATATATTTATATATGTATGTTACAGATTTATCATAATTAAAAGAGGCATGACTAGGAATTAAAATGATAATTACCATTTTCCCCTTGAGTTTTTTGATTTTCCAAAAAGGCATGATTAGGCGTTAAATAATTGTCAGAACGAGTTACTTATAAGGTTTATAATTGTGATACCCCCTAGTCAGTTTAGCTTTTAACTAAACTTAACTAGAACATGTCATTAACTCATACATTTATGAAATTTACTATAACACAGAAACATAGATCAAAACCAAGATAGTTGTATGATAAGAGATTGATATAGAATATTTACAGACTCTTCATCATGGTTTAGTCAAAATATGAAAAGTCAGTATTACAACTATCCCAAATTATTAACACTATCTCAAATCAAAACTTTTCTACTTTAGCCCACAGATTTCTATATTTTGAGATATAAATGTTAAACTTGCTTAAATTTAACTGAAATTATCAATTAATAGTAACATATTTATTTATTCATTTTCATAGATAAATAATTAGAAAAAGAAATTATTTTTATATAGTGGAACAGTATTAATCGTATCAAATTTCAAGTATTTTTATATATTAAAACAAACAAACAAACAAACAAAAACAAAACAAAACAACCAAATGGGGATCCCTCATATAAGTCTTTTATCTTTACTAGTTACAACTAAAAAAATAGAATAATACTTCTACAATGTCATTCGTCCACATTTTTTATTTTTTGTTTTCTATACTTTTATCGGGCGTCCCTCACACTAGAATAATTACTTGGAAAAGGTAACAAATCATGAAGAATTAAAAAAAAATAATAATAACACCTGTCACCTAAAGATCCCACTTTCGAAAAGGCAACAAATCATAGAGTATATTGAAGTAATAGTTTAAGCATGCCTCTTTAGCTTTTCAACAAGAAAAACTTACTATTATGTTCCTTGCCAGTGATCTCTCACGACAACTAGAAAAGCCAGTAACTTAGAAAATACTACATGGCATTAAGAACTGGAACTACATGACCTATATATATAATAAAATATATAGTAACTTCGAAAAGTGAGCAAAGCAAATCAAGGTGAGTAACATCATAAATCACCTTTTAACGTCTAATCATGCCTCTTTAGTAGTTCAGCTCGAGAACTATAATATTATAAACCTTATAAGTAACTCGTTCTGACAATTATTTAACGCCTAATCATACCTCTTTGGAAAATCAAAAAACTCAAGGGGAAAATTGTAATTATCATTTTAATTCCTAGTCATGCCTCTTTTAATTATGATAAATCTATAATATACATATATATATATAAAATATATATATATATCTCTCTCTCTCTCTCTGAACTAAGATAAATGTAGGTGGAAGATTAAATATATCCATGCCAAGTGTCATTAGATTGGACAATGGCGAAATAAGTTCTTCCATAGAATAATATTATTAGGGAGCCACACTCTAATCCCTATTTTAATTTCAATTCATGTAAAACGTAAGTTGTTGTA
>CM046362.1:17257452-17310699 GCA_025413025.1 Ficus hispida | reverse complement strand
GGTTACTCGTGGAACACCAGCTGGATGCAAGGATTTGCCCTGATTTTTGCGGGCTGGATTGGAGGAGCAGCTTGAAGGGGAGATCTGGGCTGGAACACGGGCCTGGATTTTCGGGCTGTAGTTGGCTGTAGCAAGAGAAGAAGCAGCTGCGCGGGCTTGGCTGAGAATCTGGCCCGAGATTCGCGGGCTGACTTCTCGGGCTGGAGCAACTGAAGCTGGATTGGAGGAGCAGCTGCACGCACGTGGAGGAAGAGTTGAGGCTGGGTGTGCGGGCTTGGGCCACTCTCTGGGTTGGGGCTGTGCCTGCTGAAAAAAGGAAAAGGAAAAAAAGGAAAAAGAAAGAATTAAAACAAATAATAAATATTTCTAAGTAAAATATTATGAAAATCCTTATTTAAAATGTGATTTATTTAATAAATTATATAAATAAAAATACATTTTTATGCATTTATCATGGGGCCTAGTAGCATTTAATGTATATCAAATTACAGGTTTACCCTCATATCCTACAAGCTCAAATATCCCTCTCCCTCACATGGCCTAAATTTTTTTCAAACCAACATCTACAGTGTTTTAGAGAGAGAAAACTGAAATATAGAGAGAAAGAGTTAGCACCTACCGGAAACCTTTTTTTTTTTTTTTTTTTTTTTTTTTTCATTTTTCCTCCTAGCCTCCCACCCATTTTAAAACCCAAATCTTCATATAATAGAGAGAAACTTCATCTAAAGAGAGAAACTTCCATTTAGAGAGAGAAACTTCCGTCAAAAGTTTTTTTTTTTTTAAATCTAACATTTTTAGCCATTTTTGAGTAAAGGTCATTCCTGTTATGACCACCTGGTCATAATAGTTATGACCTAAGTTTAAAAAATTTAAAAAAAAACTAATATTTTTGGTTATTTTTTAGTACAGGACATAACAGTGTGGTTATGACCGGGTGGTCAAAATGGTTATGACCTTTACTCAAAAATAGCCAAAAATGTTAGATTAAAAAAAAAAGAACTGGTCATAATGGTTATGACCGGGTGGTCATAATGGTTATGACCTTTACTCAAAAATGACCAAAAATGTTAGATTTAAAAAAAAAAAAAAACTGGTCATAACGGTTATGACCGGGTGGTCATAATGGTTGTGACCTTTACTCAAAAATGACCAAAAATGTTAGATTAAAAAAAAAACTGGTCATAATGGTTATGACCGGGTGGTCATAATAGTTATGACATTTACTCAAAAATGCCCAAAAATATTAGATTTAAAAAAAAAAAAACTAGTCATAACGGTTATGACCGAGTGGTCATAATGGTTATGACCTTTACTCAAAAATGACCAAAAATAACGGTTATGACCGGGTGGTCATAGTAGTTATGACCTTTGCTCAAAATGGCCAAAAATATTAGATGAAAAAAAAAACTGGTCATAACGGTTATGACCGGGTGGTCATAATGGTTATGACCTTTATTAAAAATGACCAAAAATGTTAGATTTAAAAAAAAAAAAAATGGTCATAACGTTATGACCGGGTGGTCATAATGGTTATGACCTTTACTCAAAAATGACCAAAAATGTTAGATTAAAAAAAAAAAACTGATCATAACGATTATGACCGGTGATCATAATAGTTATGACCTTTACTAAAAAATGACCAAAAATTTTAGATTTAAAAAAAAAAAAAACTAGTCATAATGGTTATGACCGGGTGATCATAATGATTATGACATTTATTCAAAAATGACAAAAAATGTTAGATTTAAAAAAAAACTGGTTATAATTGTTATGACCACCTGGTCATAATGGTTATGACCTTTACTCAAAAATGACTAAAAACGTTAGATTTAAAAAAAAAAAACTTTCGATGGAAGTTTATCTCTCTAAATAGAAGTTTCTCTCTTTAGATGGAAGTTTCTCTCTATTATATAAATTGGGTTTTAAAATGGGTGGGGAGCTAGGTGAAAAAGTGAAAAAAAAAAATAATAATAAGATTCCGTGGGTGGTAACTCTTTCTTTCTCTAGATTTCAGTTTTCTCTCTCTAAAATACTGTAGATGGTTTGAAAAAAATTTTTAGGCCATGCGAGGGAGAGGGATATTTGAGCTTGTAGGAGATGAGGGTAAACCCATAATTTGATATACATTAAATGCTATTGGGCCCCACATTAAGTACTGTAATGAAGGAAAAAAAGTGATACTATTTTTAATAATAAAATTTCTACAGTGCTATTAATGAAATTAACCCTTTTCTTTATTGCTTGTTTAACGGTGTTGTGTGCAAATGTTCACATTAAAAATTCATAATGTGACACGGAGAATTACTTTCATATTAATATTAGTCGCAAAAGTTATACACCAAGATCAATCACACATAAACCTCTGTAAGACAAAATCTCTAATAATCGATGAAAATTGAGAGTCAGAATTTTGTAGTACAACAATAGATGAACCATAGACCAACTTAACTACCTCTACCAACTTAAAAAAAAAAAAAAAAAAAAAAACATGCTACATATTTAAAAGAGATTTACAAAACTTCAATTTCCATCTAATGCTGGTTGCTTCCAGGTCCTCCTAGTGTTAAAACCACACCTTGAAGATCACTTCTAAGGCTTGGTTCTTTGGGCAGAGACGATGAACTGGCTCGGAAGAAGGGGAACGTCCGAGCCGCTTGATGTGGGAAGCTCTGGCCAGACCCCAGACCGGCGCTCTTCATTGGCTGCTGGAAAAGCCTTAAGCGCGGTTCAGGGTGGTTCGAGTGGTTCGGTAATGTTTGAGCCATAGCAGCGTGTGGATTTTGCGCGAGAATTGGACCTCTTGGGACCGGTCCTAGTCCCTGTTTGGCAAAAGTTTAAGAGTTGCATAAAGGCGTTAGCTTCTGCTTGCAAATGTGGAAACATTGATCAAGTTTTGTAACAAGCATTCGGGTTTTTGAAGCTTACCGTGCAAACAAGACTCCTCTGAATAGCTTTCCATTGACAGTTGTGGTCATTAGATAACCTGAGTCGAATGCTCCGTCTACTTTGCCTCGAACCTCAGCACCAATCTATGGACAAAGCAAAGCATCTCAAAATGAATTCTAACAATAACTAGAATTACGAAACTAATAATAGAATTACGAAACTAAGTATAGTGCAATTTACCCCCATTTTGAACAGGCCTGCATCCAAGAGCTTCTGTCCTGAAATTGCATACTATTTCTATCATGTTGCTACTTGGTAGAGAATGACATTCTCCTAAAAGGTGAAGATCATTTTGGCATTCTTTGGACTGCATTTACAGATTCTTTCTGCTTACTTGGAAGTACTGTGAGACTTGTCATTGCTTGGATCTCATTCAATTTCTGAAACAATGAAATCTTGAGAGCCTGTGGCTGAATCGCACTTTCTGTGTCGCTGTCTGCTCTGATCAGATAGTGATGGAGATGGCTATGGGAAAGTGAAGAGAGTGTCCTCTGCTCCGATCGACATCCCATGTTTTTGCAGTTGTGGTTCTTCTCCTCTTTGATGTAAAGTACGTATCTATATATAAAAGCCGAGTTTATACACATCCATTACAAGGAGGATGAGATTTAAGTGCCTACTTTAACCAGCCTGAATCCAATGGAAACACGCTTGCTTTCTAATTCGGTTCGTAGCTCTCTCTCTTCACTACTACATTATTCCCCAAAGCATCGTTTTCTGCGTCAACAAATATCGTAATTTCCCTCTTTAGTATACAAATTATGTCATGAACTAGAGTCTAAAGCTTGAAACTTTTAATACCCAACTTTCTTACAATGTTATTCCATCTCTTGAGGACTTCTCTTATCCTGCTGTTCCAATGGTTCCAAAGATTTTGCACATGGAAATGTTGTAACGGCCGTTGGGATCGATGCTCCGCTCCTAGCTAGCTGCAACACCAATAACTCATTGAGTGGACGCTCATCCTCCCCACACCTAAAAGTTCAAACCACCAACGAAGACCAAGTATAATGGAAATTAACGTTAGGTAAGTGACTAAGAATTCACGTCATAGTTAAACGAAGGAAATTACCCACCATAGATAGCGATATCAAGGTCCATAACAATAGCTGTATGAGAGAACCGCCCTTGTGGCTGTTGGCCTCATATATCAAGCTGTGTCCAAGAGCAAGTGCTCAAGTCTAGGATCCAGACATCATTGTAGTAATGTTTGTCTCCAACCCCACCAATGACATATCTTGGAGGTCTTCCGAAATGTCTCGCTCACATCAACCCGTTCAATATACGCTCACATCAACACCGAGCTTAATTAATTTAAAATAACTAAGTTTAATAAATATGTTTAGTATTTATTAATATTATGATTAAGTACTCATTAGTAGTTATGTTAATCTTTTTATATGAATGTGTGTTTTTTTAAGAATTTATGTATTACAGAAATTGTTTAACTAAGTACATTTTTTTAAGTAACCGTGCAGATGAGAGTGACAACCACCGGAAGTGAAGTTGATCGATGTGCTTAGTCCATGAGATTGTTTTATATGAATGTAATCTAAAGTTGTAGAATATACTTGAAATGAAGTTTATCAAAATTTTCTATGGACTTATTTGCAAAGAAAATATATTTTTAAGGATTTAGCATAATTTTAGATTCTTTGGGTATTTTATGTAATTTTAAAAGTTGGTTTTGCTGCTGTCTTTCTAATTGTTTTACAGCTGTCTTTGGTGTTATTTAGCTATTTTAACCAAAATCCTCTTCTTCCTCACACCATGGTTCCATACGGTTCTCAGTGCAACAAAAAAAAAAAAAAAAAAACAAACAAAAACAAAACGCAAAATACCACAGAACTCCAACAATTGATCTTCTCCATCATAAGACCTTCTCCTCCTCCTAAATCACAAAACAAATCAAGATTAAGCTTCATTCAAAAACTGATTCTCGGATTCCAGCAAATACCCAATTTTCTTTCAAGCTAGTTGAGCTCAAAGTGGAGTTTGTCATCATTTTGGAGTCCGAATCTTATAAGCTATCTAAGGTCAGTTTAAATTAGGATTTTTAATAGATTTTGAAGCTAATCGAAGCTGGAAATGTGAGATTTTAATTTGGGTGTGATTTGAATTACTTGAGATAGTTTTATGTTAAAGTGTGATGTGATTTTCATCTAAATGTGTAACTTCTGATTTTTTTCAAGATGTTTGATGGTTTTATGTTATTTGAGATGAAAGGCATTGTGGGGTCTGAATGGAAAAGAGATTTGATTGTTTTTAATGTATTTTATGAAGTGGCATAGAAGATGTTGTGAAGAGGTTTGACTGAGATTTCTAAAACAGGGCAGTACAATTTCGAGTTTCATTTCACAGCTTATACCCTGTATTTGAAGTTGAAATTTTGTGAAGTTAAAGTATACATATGGTCTTGCTCCCACAAAATTTCACATGAAAATGTTATAAAACGGATTTTTGGTGAATTTTCAAAAGTTAGGTTCTGTAGCTGGAAATTGGTGGGCAGCCACTAGGTAAAGAATTTGTTTGTACTTAGAATTTGTCCTAAGGATCTTAAATTGTCTATAATGTTGAAAAGTGATACTATAATGCATATATTCCTATTTCATATGTCTGGTAATGGATTGAAGATGCTTTTAAATACAAAATGACTTGATCATGGATCTTAGGACAAGCCAATCAACTTTCTCGATACGGTGGAGTCAATTTCCCTACGGAAGTTCAATTTTAAAGAGGTAAGTAGGAATTTTACTTATTGTGTCATAGAAACTTAAAAAAGTATATGATATAATGTTTTAATGTTTTTGACAAATGTTTCCCTTTATTGGAAAAGCTATGATTTGCAAGTAGGAAAGTATGGTTTATTGAAAGCTTTTATGACATGTTTATAATGTTTTAAAGGTTTGCAAAATTCTAGATATGGCTTATGAAATGATGGGAATATCTATGGAATGTGTAACTCCATTATAATGATGTCATTGGGACTGACTGATACCCATGGATGGGTCCGAAAGGGACATGATTGATACCAACATTTGGGATCCCAATGACAGTAATGAAAGTGTTTGGCAAAACCTAAAGGAAATGAATGGTAAATGATTCTATAGTTTAAGCCCAATTTGTGCCATATCTCAAGGGTGTTCATGTTATGTTTTAAATGTTGATTTGGATTTCTATTTGCTGTAAGAAGATTCGAAATTCATTGAAAACTATATTTTTGATACAGATTATAGTTTAAAGGTTCTTTTTTATTTAACTATGTTCCGCTTACTGGACTTTTAGCTCACCTCAAAGTTTCATGGCATAAGTGAGGAAGAAAAGAATGAGGAAGCAACATGGTGGCGGGCTGAAGCTCTTTTAGAAACCCGATGTCATAGAACCTATGTACATACTAAACTAAAAGTTGTTTCATGAAAAATGATTATCAAAGAACTTTGTGGGCTAAAGTAGAAAAGTTTTGATTTGAGATAGTGTTAATAATTTGGGATCGTTATAATACTGACTCTTTATATTTTGACTAAACTATAATGAAGAGTCTGTAAATATTCTATATCAATCTCTTATCATATAACTATCTTGGTTTTGATCTATGTTTCTGTGTTATAGTAAATTTCATAAATGTATGAGTTAGTGATATGTTCTAGTTAAGTTTAGTTAAAAGCTAAATTGGCTAGGGGGTTTCACAATTTGTGAGTCATATATTATAGAATTTATCTTTTAATAATGGTTGATACTTAATATCACAGGTGTCTTTTAGTATTATTCTAAAGAGTACCATCAAATGGTTTTTTTTTTTAAACATATTTGTTTACAAAATCCTATTCTAAGAGATTCAGACACTTAGAAATCAGAGTCACGAACTTATAGAACATGCAGAGCCTGTCTTGTTTACATAATTCTATAAAGGATATTCAACCAACCATATCTACAGTAAAATTCTTCTTCAAAGATTTTCATCCGAAAAGGATTTTCGATTCCAAGTACTATCCCACAGTACAGATGTTGGCTAAAAAACAGTTCATAAAATCCTCGATTTTAATCCATGTTTAGCTAACTTACCAACTGTAATTTCCAAAACCACAATAAATGATATAATGCAAGAAAGAAAAATCTGTCTGAACAACCGATATAGGAAAATTAAATCACCTAATTAAACCACATGAATTGGTAAACTACCAAAAACGACAATAACCTTTGAAACGATACAAAACTTTTATTTTTTACTTAACGGACGCACAACTTAAAAACGAAATTGACCCAAATATACGACAAGTCAACCTCCATGAATGCGAATAACCACCTAGATGGACAATAGAGAGAGACCATGAAAGACAATAACAATAATTAAAACGACAGCGTTCCTATCAAACGGCATTAAATGCAAAAATGACGACAAGTAACAAAGAACAACGACACAAATAAAAGAAAAACGACAGTTACTTGGAAAAAGGACTAAATTATAAAAAACAGCAGAGACCATTGAAAACGATAACAATCGAATAAAACCACAACATCCCAGATAAACGACACAGAGTAAGAACATTTGAAGGAAAAATAAATAAATAATTTGGAACAGGGTAATTTAAATAAATTGGAATAGGAGAAGTTGCACGAATTACCCTCTTAATGAGGTTCATTGAACTAAAAATCATTGAAATACTATTTGAAGCTAGGATTTAAATAAGGTCGATGAAATTATAGGCTTGGAAGGTCACGGGAAAGGCAATCAATACATCTAGATTTATGAGCATATCTTTATTCTACTACTTTAGCTAAAAATTGATCAACATTTTACTTAAATCAACAAATCATTTATCAAATTATCAAAAAAAAAAATTCTATCAAATATCAAATTCACGGAAGTCAATTTTTAAAATATATGCAGTACTATTTACAATTTTAATAAAATTATATCAACATTTTACTTAAATCAACAAATAATTTATCAAATATCAAATTCACGATAGTCAATCTTTTGAAATATATACACTATTTACAATTTTAATAAAAATAAAAAATATTTACTTCCAAAATATATACATTATTTACAAAATAAAAATAAAAATTATTTACTTAAAATATAGGCTTTAAATTGTTTCTTTTACCGTTCTTTGGGAAACAAATAAAACGACAACCTTTGTGAAAGCGACGCTCTTGTGTATCCCGCTCTATTATATCTTCCGTACAACCTGGCCTGAGACCGATAGATTACCCAAATTTCATGGCCTAAAACAAAAAAAAAAAAGGCCGCCTCAACCAAAAGAATTTCCCATATATATATTTTTGGAATGAATTTCCCACGATTTTTCCATCAATAAATAAAAATAAATATCTTCCGGCTGTTCATATTCCAGTATTTAATGGAGCGAAAGAAAGAAAAATAGAAGAAAGAGAAGCTTTCTTTGTTGGCAAGTATCAGGCCAAACAAAGTCTCGGAACATTTTTTTTTTTTTAAGAAGCTTTGTAGTACCATCAACCATGATTTCTAAGCCACCAAACAACGGCGCTAGTTTTTCGGCTGTTTCTACTCCTCACTTCTTCACGGTGGTTCTTCAGAATACCCTTCGAGACAACACTCTTGTAAGTTAGAACTTTTTTTTTGTTGTTTTTTGTTTTTTGTTTTTTGTTTTTTTTTTGAGAAAAGTCATAACATTTTGCCTCGGATTGAAAGTCCCATGAAAGGTGTTGGTTCTTCTCAGTTCTCATCATCGGGATTCGGGATTTGGGATTTGGGACCAGCCTTTTATATATTTTCGTATTCCTGCAGACCCCAGATCTCAGAGCCCAATATTCCTTGATATGTTGAAGCTGTAAAGTTGTGTAACAAGTTCCAGCAAAAAAAAAAAAAAACTTGTGTAATAAGTATGTGTGTGTATATATATAGGCCATATATATCTATTTAGTAATGCCCAGATCTTTTCTTTACCTTTTTTTATTTTTTATTCTTTGTTGTTGTTATCAGTATTTTTACTTGAAATCAGATGAGAATACTGTAAAAGTTGTATATACTCTTGAGATGTTTTCTTTTATTTTAATTGTTGTTTCTGTTGTGCAGTTGATTCCAGTAAAGTTTGCGAGGAGATATGGTGAAACTCTGTCCAATCCGGTGTCTGTTAAGCTTCCATGTGGTTCAGAATGGAAAATGGAGTTGAGAAAATTTGACGGCCGGGTTTGTTTACACAAGGGTTGGCCTGAGTTTGTGAAGCACTATTCCATTGCCTTGGGGCACTTTCAAGTTTTTAGATATGAAGGGAATTCTCGATTCCATGCTTTCATTTTTGATAAAACTACGGTGGAGATTGATTATCCCATTAATCCGTCTCATTCCGATGTGCCGAACGGGGAAGAAATCAAAGATGATGAATCTGTTGAAATCTTGGAGAATTTTCCACAGTGTCCTAGAAAAAGAAAGAGTTCTCCTTTACCATATTCTTAGCCTCACAAGAAATTCAGAGCCAGTCCCATTGGCGAAACCGAGTCAAAAAGGACTCGAAGTTATGAAAAGATAGTTGGGAATTCAATGAGAAATAGAGATTTACAACATTCAAAGTCAATGCAAACCATGTGAAAATCTTTAATTTTACCTTCAACAAGTAATTGATTCTTTGGTACTTGAACAAATTGTTTTCGTGCAGAGTGGTTTTCTTATATTGTTTATTCTCTTTTATCATCTGTAGAGAAATTTCAAGTTTCTACCGAAGAAGGTGATCATGAAGACAAATCTGTCATGCCAAGATTGAGAAAATCAAAGGTTGAAAACTCTACTTGCAAGGTTGTCATTAAACCGACTCAAGTCGGTGAATACTATGACATGGTAAGCTTTGTTATGAAGAATTTTTTAGGCGATTAAAGAAAAACAGCTAGATTCAATTTTCCGATGGCAATTTTTAGTTAAAGGAATGAATCCGATACAGAGAAACTCCCTGCATCTAGCATGAATAGACTTTTTCCACTTCTTAACATGTCTTCTTGCATTGCATTTCTAGTGTTTACCACGGACATTTGCAAGCGAAATTTTCAAGAATCGGTCGCCCTATGGGATATTTGTAATTTCTGATGGACGGACTTGGCCTGTAAAGTTCTATCGTAGAAGCCGCAATGAAATACGTAGAGGCTGTAGACTTTTAAAAGAAGGTTGGAAGAAATTTGCTGAGGACAACAATTTGAAAGTAGGGGATACTTGTGTCTTTCAGCTGATTGACAGAAACAAGAAGTCATTTAAAGTTTCCATTCTCAAAGCTGATTCAGATAGTCATCCTTCTCGTGGTAAGTAAGGATTATTCTATTTCTCCCAAGGTATTCTATTGAATCCCTATGACTAAAGCAGCTTAGCTTCTCACATATAAAACCCTTTTTTGCATTTCAGTTGGTGAGCGCCGAACAAATCTGTTGAAGCTGAAGAGAAATGTAAAAGTCAAGACTAAATCTGCTTGTACTAGCAAACATCAAGAGGAAACTAAACTAGGTAAGCATGTCGGTTTAAGACTATCAAGAAAGAGATCTCAAATATGATAACAAAGTGGGATTTACCGACCCTTTTCTGATTTTTTGTACAGTCAAGTTTGGGCATGACACACAAACATAGCAAAAATGTCTTTTACCTCAATCAGCTCATACACACAAACATCAAGAGGAAACTAAACTAGCAAAATGTCTTTTAGGGAGAGACATTTTGCTATGATGTTTGTGTGTATCAAACTAGCAAACTAAACTAGCAAACTAAACTAGCAAAATGTTTGTGTGTATGAGCTGATTGAGGTAAAAGACATTTTGCTAGTTTAGTTTCCTCTTGATGTTTGTGTGTATGAGCTGATTGAGGTAAAAGACATTTTTGCTATGTTTGTGTGTCATGCCCAAACTTGACTGTACAAAAAATCAGAAAAGGGTCGGTAAATCCCACTTTGTTATCATGTTTGAGATCTCTTTCTTGATAGTATTAAACCGACATGCTTATCTAGTTTAGTTTCCTCTTGATGTTTGCTAGTACAAGCAGATTTAGTCTTGACTTTTACATTTCTTTTCAGCTTCAACAGATTTGTTCGGCGCTCACCAACTGAAACGCAAAAATGGGTTTTATCTGTGAGAAGCTAAGTCGCTTTAGTCATAGGGATTGAATAGAATACCTTGGGAAAAATAGAATAATCCTTACTTACCACGAGAAGGATGACTATCTGAATCAGCTTTGAGAATGGAAACTTTAAATGACTTCTTGTTTCCGTCAATCAGCTGAAAGACACAAGTATCCCCTACTTTCAAATTGTTGTCCTCAACAAATTTCTTCCAACCTTCTTTTAAAAGTCTGCAGCCTCTACGTATTTCATTACGGCTTCTACGACAGAACTTTACAGGCCAAGTCCGTCCATCAGAAATTACAAATATCCCATAGGGCGACCGATTCTTGAAAATTTCGCTTGCAAATGTCCATGGTAAACACTAGAAATGCAATGCAAGAAGACATGTTAAGAAGTGGAAAAAGTCTATTCATGCTAGATGCAGGGAGTTTCTCTGTTTTGGATTCATTCCTTCAACTAAAAATTGCCATCGGAAAATTGAATCTAGCTGTTTTTCTTTAATCGCCTAAAAAATTCTTCATAAGAAAGCTTACCATGTCATAGTATTCACCGACTTGAGTCGGTTTAATGACAACATTGCAAGTAGAGTTTTCAACCTCTGATTTTCTCAATCTTGGCATGACAGATTTGTCTTCATGATCACCTTCTTCGGCAGAAACTTGAAATTTCTCTACAGATGATAAAAGAGAATAAACAATATAAGAAAACCACTCTGCATGAAAACAATTTGTTCAAGTACCAAAGAATCAATTACTTGTTGAAGGTAAAATTAAAGATTTTCACATGCCTTGCATTGACTTTGAATGTTGTAAATCTCTATTTCTCATTGAATTCCCAACTATCTTTTCATAACTTCGAGTACTTTTTGACTCGGTTTCGCCAAAGGGACTGGCTTTGAATTTCTTGTGAGGCTAAGAATATGGTAAAGGAGAGCTCTTTCTTTTTCTAGGACACTGTGGAAAATTCTCCAAGATTTCAACAGATTCATCATCTTTGATTTCTTCCCCGTTAGGCACATCGGAATGAGACGGATTAATGGGATAATCAATCTCCACTGTAGTTTTATCAAAAATGAAAACATGGAATCGAGAATTCCCTTCATATCTAAAAACTAGAAAGTGCCCCAAGGCAATGGAATAGTGCTTCACAAACTCAGGCCAACCCTTGTGTAAACAAACCCGGCCGTCAAATTTTCTGAACTCCAATTTCCATTCTGAACCACATGGAAGCTTAACAGACACCGGATTGGACAGAGTTTCACCATATCTCCTCACAAACTTTACTGGAATCAACTGCACAACAGAAACAACAATTAAAATAAAAGAAAACATCTCAAGAGTATATACAACTTCTACAGTATTCTCATCTGATTTCAAGTAAAAATACTGATAACAACAACAAAGAATTAAAAAATTAAAAAAAGGTAAAGAAAAGATCTGGGCATTACTAAATAGATATATATGGCCTATATATATATATACACACACAAACTTATTACACAAGTTTTTTTTTTTTTTTTTTTGCTGGAACTTGTTACACGACAGCTTCAACATATCAAGGAATATTGGGCTCTGGGATCTGGGGTCTGCAGGAATACGAAAATATATAAAAAGGTGGGTCCCAAATCCCAAATCCCAAATCCAGAATCCCGATGATGAGAACTGAGAAGAACCAACACCTTTCATGGGACTTTCAATCCGAGGCAAATGTTATGACCTTCTCTCTCAATAAAAAACAAAAAACAAAAAACAAAAAACAAAAAACAACAAAAACAAAGTTCCAACTTACAAGAGTGTTGTCTCGAAGGTTATTCTGAAGAACCAACCTGAATAAGTGAGGAGTTGAAACAGCCGAAAAACTAGCGCCGTTGTTTGGTGGCTTAGAAATCATGGTTGATGGTACTACAAAGCTTCTTCGAAAAAAAAAAAAAAAAAAAAGAATAAAAGCTCTAATTCAAACATAAGGATTTTCAGTGTTAATTTATGCACATTTAGCAATTGAAATATCAAAAATCTTATCCCAACTTACTCCTATCGATCGTCTTATTTATGGTAAAATGAGCATTTCACGCCACAATTTCGAATAAGACCTTTGGGAGGAAATAAGATTTGCTAAAGAACACTAATTAATTAAAACAAAAACTTATTTGTGAAATTAGTTAAAAATAGAATAGGGTTCTGATTAAACAAAAATCAACACTCCAAAGAAAATATCAAAATTAAAACAGAAAACAAAGAAATACACACTTTAGGTGCTTTGCATAAAATAAACAGGTCGAGTCCAATTTCCCAGACCTTTGAGAGGATATAACAAAAAACAGAGGTTCTAAACATAGACATAAAAGGACCTCTAAACAGTATGCAACGAAGGACCAAAAACTGTTTGTAATATCCTTACAAAATGACCATACTTTGGTCTTCATATAAAACAAGAGCTTTTAGTATTCTTCTTTGCTAGAAAAATGCTCATGAACTGGAACTAGTAGCAGGTTCAGAAATGGTAACCTTAAACTGGACATGACCATGTTCCCGTCCGACCAACTCAAAAGAGCAAAACATTCCCCGCCGAAGATTGTTTGCCATCGCAAACGCAGACCATCCACAAGAGAAAACGTATCTACCAGAAAAAGATAACATCTTCACTTCCCACATTTCCTTTCCCACCTTAAGTTTTACAATCTGCGTTTCTGGCTTCAAATATTTTGCCGCAAAATTTTTCGGCACATGCTGCACAAAATTAACAAGGTGGTTAAAGAAAAATCAGTATTAACCCTCACAAAGATAAATGTCAATTCCGTAATTACCTGCATGATATAACATCTAATTTACGGTTGACTAGAGAAACATAATTGAAAAGAAAGCTAGCCAAACTTATTCTTGAATCCCATTACTGTGAAAGAACATTTTATCTATCAGAGATACCAGATTTTTTGCACAAGACACGGGCAGTTCCACTTTGAAGCAAGGATTTGTCAAAGCGGGTGGCATCTTCGTGGCCTGGCTGTTGGTCCGATCTTTATATTCTGAGTTTCCAAGCTTATGGCCTGCAGTAAATGAGCTACTTTCAGTACTTATTTTTACAGATTGTTCCGAGATTGAAACTCTCATACTCTAATTCCTTGCCTGCTTCAACATCGATTTCTCCTAGGCGTCGACGTTTAGATTCTTCCTCGGCAGTATGTGCTATTATGGATTGCATATTGCAGGTGGTTTCATCCTTGTATGAAGTAATTGGTCTCTTAAATCTTCGAATTGTCTTCGCCTGATCTTGATTAACTTCACTCTTGTCAGCTGAAACCAAGTGGCTAATAAAAATAAGCAATCGTGTTACGATGAGAAAGGCACGGCAGCTTTCTCAATTATTGGTAATTCAACTTACCTTGTGACTGTTGACTGTTTTGATAATCTCCATATCTGTTAATGATGACTTTGAAAATCATTTCATTTTTACTAATGAGCTCAAATATACAAACATCACCAACTTTCAGATTATTATCCTCAGCAAATTCCTTCCAACCCCTATTCAAAATGGAAACTCTCACTGATTTTGTGCCAACCGCCGAGACATTAAGCATTACAGTACAAGTCCTCCCATGCGAAACGTAAAGAGTAGCATCATCAACAACGTTTTTATGTTTTTCAGACTCGACATCGCCGGTTTTATCATACAGATGTTCCAACCAAAAATCTTTTGGTAAAACCTAAATCATCGAATAAAAAGTAAACAAATTTATCAAATACTACAAGCCAACAAATTGTGTACTACCACAACGAATTTTGAAAAAGAAAGCTTACCAAGTCATAACTATCATGTAAGTTCCCTTTTTGTATGACAACCTTACAATGTGGAATTGGATAGGTGAAATCTTTAGTCCTAGATAGAGCTTCGTTCCTTTCATCTACACTCAATGAAACCCGAGGTTTGGGTTCCTCCTCATCACTCTGAACTGCAATGGATTATAAACCGAGAACACGAAACCGAAAGTAAAAATTAAGCATTAACAAGCAATTAAGAATAAACCAAAAATCAAAAAAAATTGGCATGCCTTCCATTTCTTTCGACTTCGAACAATGCAAATTATCTGTTTTGCTTATTGGATCATCATATTTCAGTTCATCACTCCCACATTGAGTATGATTATCTCCAAAGTTTCCTTGCACTCGATTCCGAGTGTGAGAACACGGCGGCGCCGATTTCTCCTCTGTTTTCAACAAGGGAGAGACATCATCGTCATCGTCGTCACCGTCATCGATGTCGGATTCATTGAATTGGTTGGAATTAAGGATAGGATAATCAATCTCCAATCCACTAACACCAACTATGACGACATCGAAATGAGAGCGACCTTTGTATTTGAAGAACAATGCCTGTCCATTCTCTAAAGAATGGTGTTGGGCAAATTCTGGCCAGAGCCTTTGGCCAACCAAATATCACCATTATATTCTCTTAACCCCATTTCCCACTGGGTCCCGCTTGGTACCTCAATCACTACTGGATCAAATATAGTTGCTCCATATTTCCTCATGAAATCTCTAGGAATCCGCTGCAGAATTAAATGAAAAAAAAAAAAAAAAGAGCACCCAGTATGAAGTGTTGAATAAAATACGAGGATGATATATAGAATATATATGTATATATGTATGGGTACTTACAAGCTTGTCGTCAAGAAGAGTGTTGGGTGAAACCCTCTTCCTAAAGTGAAGATTCACAGGGGGAAAACGTTGACCATGGGGAGCCATTGTTGAAGCAAGCAAAAGCTTGGAGTTTGCCAAGGCCTCTTTCTTTACTCTTTACTCTGTGACGGTGAGGTAGCAAATATCTATGGCGATATGTGTGTATATATGTTTTAATAATTGGTTTAAATAATCCGGAAACTAATTAAAAAAATGAGGGTTTGGTTTTTTTTTTTTTTTTTTTTTTTCCCCAGAAAGCTGTCGTTTTAATTTGAAAAGAAATAAAGAGACCTTTTGGTTCCGATACTTATTTGTTTGTATAATCTATTAATAGGTTTGTAGTCATCATTATACTTTTACATAGATAGACTCTCACAATTAAATCCCTATTTCTTTTATATATATATATATATAATATGAATAGGTTTGATATAATTTTTGTAATTAGTATGCATTAGATCGACCAATTTAGGCTTAAATTTTTACGTATAAAATCTTAATTTCGGTTTTTGATATTATTAATTATGCAAATTGTAGTTATTATAAAATATAAACTGATTAGTAATAATGTAAATTTATACAAAAGAAAAGAAAATATAGTTTAAGTGAATATGATTTTGTCTTATTTTATATTTCATTTTACAAAAATTTATATTTTTAGTTACTAAAGTTCACGTTCACACAGTAAATTAAGTTTAGATTATTGGATATCATTAGGTACGAGATTTAAGACTATTTTTAAAAAAAAATTAATAAAAATTATAATTAATTTTTAAAAAATAATAAATTTCAATATAAAAATTCTATTTTAAACCGATACACCAATCATACAATCTGTATTTTTATCATATTAATATGTTTATTATTATTTGAATTATTAAACTAATTGGTGGAATCTGAGCGAGAGACAGAGGAGTCAGCAATGAAAGACCCCCGGGCTTTCCGATTAAACGACAATCAATCAGTGTCGTTTGATAATGTGGCAGACATATCGGACGGTTGACAGCGACCGCCTTTTCTCCTCTCTCTCTTTCTCTCGCGCGCGATTCGCTAGGGTGGAGAAGAGAAAGAGAGATTTTTTATCTCTGTCCAGATTATCCCCCTCGATTCTCTCGACCTTTTGCCCACTTCTGGGACCCAATTACCTCCAAACTTTGTTTTTTTACCCCTGCCTTTTTTCCCCTTAATTCTAGCCAAATAAGGTAAAAAGAAACGATAAACATATGATGTAGTTTTTTTTTATATAACATATAAGTAGAGATTATTTTTAAATCGTTTAAATATAATCAAATGATTGTGATATGATCATTATAATATATCATATTTTATAATAATAACATTATTGAAAAAATTAGAAATTTTTTTTAAAAAATTTAAAAATTAGATGATAAGTCTCTTCCTTCCCGATACTGATGATGGACCACCCTTTAGCCCCACCGACGTTACATTCCCCCACTTGCTGGCCAGAGCCTGCCCCACCCACAACCCAGGCCCTCACCAGTCACCACCCCGTTCCTCAGGCCCAATGACAAGCCCCCCCCCCCCCCCCCCCCCCTCTCTTAAGGCCCACGACCCAGGTGACGGTCCACTCCATCGACGTCAAGTCCTCGGCGAGCATCCCATTGATTGGCCAGATCCACTCCACCTATGACCCAGGTCACCTGCGATGTGCCATCCTCCAGACGATGAACCCCTCCCTTCTCGACCCCAACCACGGACCACTCCCCAGCCTTGCTAACGTTGAGGCCCCGGCGAGGAGCGCCCCCCTACTTTCCACTGATGATGATGGTTGGGTTTTTCCTTTTTTTAATTTCTTTTGTTTTTTAAATTATTTATTTAATTTCTTTGTCCATCTATTATGAGGTAAGACGCATTATAGTTACCGATGCACAAACAATCTTTCAACCATTTGATTATATCTAAACAGTTTAAAAATGAGAATTTCCTTGATAAACTTCACGTTGAAAAGGCATGGAACAGAATCTTCTGGAGTGTTCGTTAGCAAAGTATTTAACAAACCAATGTTATTTATAGAACATTTTCTTATTTGTCGCACTTCAAATTAAAAGACGTGTGAAAACATTTCTAAGAACACCTGAAAACAAAACCAAACACCGCCTTCAATTTTAAGGTCAGTTCCTGTAACATTTTTTGTAGGAGCTGTTCCAAACTTCTTTTTGGCAACAAGTTTTCCCATAAACTTCAGCAATCTCAACGTAGTGAAAGAAAAGAAATTGACCATTTTAATGCACAAACTCGTAGCAATTGTTAAAACAAGTTTGTTATAACTTACTAAAGTACGCAAAAGGTAAATCTAACCGATAAACGTATCTAACTTAAATATGTTAACAAAAAAGATCCCTATAAATTCAAAAGAAACTACTTAATTGTTTAACATCTAAAGATAGAAACTTTCATAACAGAACCATCTCTCTCAATGAGCTCAAAGACACAAACGTCTCCCAATTCTATAGCATTTTCCTTCACAAATCGACTCCAACCAGCCGAGAACCTCACCCGACGCCTTTCGTCGATCCACAACTTCACCCGCCATAACCTCCTTGTACGCTGAAGGCACGTCATGAAGCTTTCTGTTCTCTGGCAAGGCATGTACCTTTTCACAATGTCTCCTGGTATACTCTGCACAAAAGTCGGATTATTTATAGCATAAAAAAAGGGTCCTCTTTCTTAATTTCTTCTTTTAAAGTCTTTTAAATCACCTTCTCATTTTTCATCTAGTTTGGGACAATTACAAATATGGTGAAAAGAAAGACAAGAACTTGTATCTATTGTAAGTTTGTACCAAATATCCATGCCCCACATAAGCAGACCGCATAACACATTTGAAAGAAGGATGATTCCGAACATATTTATCGTCGGCTCTGATAGCTCCAATTTCCTCTTTGCATGCTTTTCCTTTCGAACCTGAAAGCGATTTCAAAACTAGTAAAGTGGAAATTTTCCAAAATGCGGTACTAATCTTGAAAACATAACGTGGAACGCAACATCTCGATAAAACATGAGGAGAAACTTACCACGCCTAGATTGAGAATGCCCGCGGCCTCAATCACAAAGTTCATCTTCAGTTTCGAGGTCATGAACTACTTCAACTTTAACCGGATTCGTTCGACGTTCAATGGTTGCATTAGTTTTTGAACTTATTTTCCTAGCAGATGTCACAGTACTACTACTCTTTTGACAGCAATTTTTGCCATAAATTTCAACATAAAATTCTGAATAGCCAAGATAGTGAAAGACAAGAAAGTCTCCAAGCTCTAAACCATGGTCCTTCACAAATTCCTTCCGACCCTTGTTAAAACACAGTCTGTTATTGGAATATCCCACATTAACTTGCCTAAATCTCTCCGTAGGGCTACAAAAAATTAGGCATTTCCTAGGTATTTTTCCATCAAAATGCTTCACAAAAGCTTGTGGGATTCGCTGAAACATATAGGAAATTATGTTAATATTTGAACAATGAATAATACTATTAAAAATCTACTGAAGATTATTTGTCGTATATTGTACATATATATATAACTAATAAAATCCAAAAAGGAAAAACCAAAAAAAAAAAACCCATTTTAAGCTTCAAAGTTAAGCAACGTATATATAACTACAAAGTTAGAAAAAGAAGACAAGAAAAATGAAAATTACCAGCTGGTTTGAGAAGTCATCAAGAAGAATCTTGAAAAAAGAAGGATATGTTCTTGGAGGCTTTGGTTTTCTTCCCATTCTGGATTGTGATCTGCTTCAAACAAATTGCTTCTCTTTCTGAACAAACGGAGTAATAAATGGATTTTTACATTTATTAATTTATTCTGTTAAATAACCTTAAATTTCTTTGGCTTTTGAAACGGTGAATACGCAATTAGTTTACCCCAATTTAATTAATGTGGACGGAAAGGATCAAACAGTTATTTTTTTAGAGATTTTAAGATTAATACGATAAAAAAAATAAAGATTAAATTATCACTTTTTAAAGAATTTAATGATCATTTAGATAAATTATTATTTTTATTTTTTTTAATAAAAACGGTCTTAATTTTTTTTTCTTTTCCTTTCCTTTTTTTTTTCCCAAGAAAGCTGTCCTTTTAATTTGAAAAGAAATAAAGAAACCTTCTGGTCCCGATGTTTGTTTGTATAATCTATGAATAGGTTTGTAGCCATCATTATACTTTTAGATAGACAGACTCTCATAATCAAATCCCTATATCTTATATATATATATATATATATATATATCTATAATATGAATAAGTTTGATACAATTTTTGTAATTAGTATGTGTTAGATCGACCAATTTAGGCTTAAATTTTTATTTAAATTTTTTCGTTAAATCTTAATTTCGGTTCCTGATATTATTAATTATGTAAATTGTAGTTATTGTAAAATGTAAATTGATTAGTAGTAATGTAAATTTATACATAAGAAAATATAGTTTAAATGAATATAATTTTCTCTTATTTTATATTTCATTTTACAAGAATTTATATTTTTAGTTACTGAAGTTTACGTTGACAGTAAATTAAGTTTAGATTGTTGGATATCATCAGGTACGAGATTTAAGACTAATTTTTTTTAAAAGCCAATAAAAATTATAACTAGCTTTTGAAAAAATAATAAATTTCAATCTAAAAATTCTATTTTAAACTGGTACACCAATCGTACAATCTGTATTTTTATCCTGTTAATATGTTTATTATTATTTGAATTATTAAACTAATTGTTTAAGATTTATATTGTATTTGGATGTCATATTATATTTGTTATTATTTTAATAAATCGGAAGTTATGTTTATTGCTTATACCTTAGATCCTGTTACTAACCCTAGAACATTTTTGTTAGGCAATGACATGGAAAAAGTGTCGAAGGCAAGAAGAAAATTGATGTAGAAATGCTTGGAGAAGGTCAAAAGACGTCACTCACCATAATTAAAGTCTAGCATCGATTCCACCCAAAAAAACCTTAACAAAAAAAAAAAAAAAAGTCTAGCGTCGATTCTCGAGACAGGGTTTGCATTCATTTTTTTTTTTTTTTTTTGTGAAAACAAGGTTTACATTCATGTATCTTACATTATATTACATTTTTTTCTTATTTACTTTGATGTCTCTATTAAAATGTTTGCCCTTTTCCAAGTACTCCGCTTTTTCTTCGATAACCTGAAGAAAATACTTCTCTTCACTATTTTTATAATTCGGTTTCGTAGGCTCTCTCTCTCACTACTACATTATTCCCCAAAAGCATCGTTTTCTGCGTCAACAAATATCGTAATTTCCCTCTATGGTATACAAATTATGTCATGAACTAGAGTCTAAAGCTTGAACTTTAATACCCAACTTTCTTACCATGTTATTCCCATCTCTTGAGGACCTTCTCTTATCCTGGTTCCAATGGCTTCCAAAGATTTTGCACATGGAAATGTTGTAACGGCCGTTGGGATGCTCCGCTCCTAGCTGCAACACCAATAACTCATTGAGTGGACGCTCATCCTCCCCACACCTAAAAGTTCAAACCACCAACGAAGACCAAGTACTTATAATGGAAATTAACGTTAGGTAAGCGACTAAGAATTCACGTCATAGTTAAACGAAGGAAATTACCCGCCATAGATAGCGATATCAAGGTCCATAACAATAGCTGTATGAGAGAACCGCCCTTGTGGCTGTTGGCCTCGTATATCAAGCTGTGTCCAAGAACAAGTGCTCAAGTCTAGGATCCAGACATCATTGTAGTAATGTTTGTCTCCAATCCCTCCAATGACATATCTTGGAGGTCTTCCCGAAATGTCTCGCTCACATCAACCCCGTTCAGTACGTATACATATCTCTATCTAGTTTTCATAATTTCTGCTTATTTTTCTTTGCGTTCACACATCTTATCAAAATTTCTTGACGTCTTTCAAACGAACAAGCATTCACTTAGTTCTCTCTTCTTTTTTTTTTTTTTTTTTTAAATCCCCCTTGCCCAATTTGGAATTCCAAACTTTTATGGTGCTTTTTCGACCTTAAATTTGATCTAATAAATCATATCAAAATAAAAAGTATAATTATAAATATCAAAGAACTTAATAACGATTAACGGTTTAAAAATAATTTCCTACTCTTTCTAAGAATTCTTATCATGATAAATATATGATGTGCGAATATTGATATCAAACCTTTGTGGAATGACTAATTTTGAGCGTCTCTTGTACTTCATAATGGTCAATTATGAGCCGTTGGCAATCAATTATTCTTTCAGGAAGTAGTTAGAAATTATTAATCTGACAGAATACTCAAAGTCTTCTAAATCAACCCCATATGTATGCAAGTTGAGCTCCTATTTGTGTCTCCATAAATGTGTTATATATATGTACATAGGATATTTCATTTACTTGTAACTTTATATAGAACTATGTGTAACATTATATTATTTTTGCAACCATTCTTATAAAAAATAAGTATTACTAAAAAAATATTATAATGTAATCAACTTATTGTTACAGTGATGTACACAGAAATATTTCAAGTTTGGCAGCTAAATATATCATATGTATTTGCCTATATATACCTATACTCTCATATCCGAAACTTTTATTAAATGGCTATTGGATTTTTTTTTTTTCCGTATATTATTAAAACAACCAATTGATTCTAATTTAATATTTTTAGGTGATACTCGTTCTTTGTATTAATATTTCTAAATAATACCGCATTATAAAATTCTAAATAAAATATAACAACTAAACCTATCCAGTTATCGAATTTGAGACATTTCCTACATAATATTTTTTTGTGATACTCGTTCTTTGTATTAATATTTCTAAGTAATACCGCGTTACAAAATTCTAAATAAAATGTAACAAGTAAACCTATCCAGTTACCGTATTTGAGACATTTCCTACATATATTTATAGTTGCTTCTATTTTCTAAAAATTATGATAAACTTTGCCTTATCCTCCTATTTTTAATAATTTGGCATTAAAAATTATATCACACCTAAATATTCCATCAAAAGATATTGGAGTTCGAGTATAGCTAGGGGGTTTAATCGTATTTATGCTTAATTTGTTGAAAGATTATTTGCAAATAAGATTAATATCTTAATTACCCGTAAAA
Source organism: Ficus hispida (assembly GCA_025413025.1). NCBI lineage: Eukaryota > Viridiplantae > Streptophyta > Magnoliopsida > Rosales > Moraceae > Ficus > Ficus hispida. The sequence goes on along the minus strand of CM046362.1, from coordinate 17,287,903 downwards.
TGGCTCTTGATTGAATTATGCTTGCTTTCAGCACCTCGATTTAAACAAATCCAATATTCGAGCGCTGATTAATTGAGCATGTAGTTTGCTCCAAAATAGTCAAGCAACAAGTTGGCTATTAATGTGATGCAAAGTCATTTAGAAAATAACGTATGGAAAGTAGTTGGCAACTAATAATAAATGGACTTTGTATCGCTTTGGTTCCAGGTCTAATAATCGGATACGCACGTACATATTATAATATACTAAAGGGGTATAATTTTAATGTTCATACACAGTAAAATTACTAATTTACTCTTTAAATTCGTCCTCCCGACTTTCCAGCACAGCAGAATACTCATTTTGACCTCTTTTTATTGTTTTTACGTTTTTATTCTTTGTCTCTTTCTCTTTCCACCTTTTTTTTCCCTCTCTCTCTTTTTTCTGCGCACGTCTTTCTCTCTCTCTCTTTTCTTTGTCTTTTCTTTGTTTTTCAGTCATCTCCTTTGTCTCTCTCTCTCTCTATATATTTTTTTTGGGCTTTAAAAAATAGACGGCTCTGAGCTTTCCCAAAAGAAAAAGAAGGGAAAAAAAAAAGAAAAGAAAAGAAAGTTGAAGGCTCAGTCAGTTCACACCTATCATCATGGAAATTGAAGAAGATATTTTGTGCTATTAAAATTTGTTGATTTTAATATTATTTTTATATCATTTTATATAATTAATTAATTTTTGCTCTTTAGAAAAAATAAATAATTTTTTACACTTCAAACATTAATTAATTTTTGCTTCCAGGAAATGAAAGAACTACAATTTTGATCCCAAAATCAACGAAAATAGAGTATAATTTAAAAACAAAAAAAAAATATGACATTTAAATTTTGCATATATAAAATGAGTTTGAAAAACCAAACTAATCAATACAAAAATTAAATATCTGAATGCACTCTTTGAAATTTCAAAGTATTATCCACAAACTTTTTCTTAAGGTCCAAACCATATTGAATTCAAAAAAATTATTTTTCAAAATTTTTTTCCTCACAGTTTGAATGAGGAAGGTTCCTCATATATTGTTCCTTAATTACTTTTTTTTAAGCAAAAATTCATTAAATATATTAAAAGATAGAAACAAAAAAATGATATTTATTTAATTTAAATTGATTATGATAAGATTTAGATCACATATTTATGGTAGTTTTAAGTTGACAACTAATATATTGTACATTAAAAAAAATAAAAATAAAACAAAAGAATGATATGGAAAAATGACATGTCAAATTTTTATTAGATTGGTGTATTACACAATAACGTGATATATCCGGCCTATTGAATAATTTACTTTAGTTCTCTCTCTTGGTTCTTCTTCTTCCCTCTTTTTTTTCTCTCTCTCTCTTTATATATATATATTTTTTGGATCTTCTTCTTCGCTCTTCTGTTTTTCTCTTTCTGTCTTTACATTTTTTTGGGTCTTTTTATTCGCTCCTCTCTCTCTCTTTTTTTCTCTGTTTACATTTTTTTGGTCTTCTTCTCCGTTCCTCTCTGTTTCTTTCTCTCTTTACATTTATTTTCTTTCTCACTAGTGGGTTTATTTTCTTCGATTTTTTACGATCTATTTGACGGTTTTTTTATTGGATTTTCATATTCTACCTCTTGGTTTTTGTGGTTGTGTTCACGGATTTTCACCTTCTTTTTTTGATTCCCTATGGTGGATTTGTTTGTCAGATTTTTAGGCTTTTATTTTGGGGGTTTTTTTTTGGTCTCTGTTATTATTTTTATTTCTTGGTTTTTATTCGTTTGTTTATTGATTTCATCCATTTTGGGTTTTAAATTTCTAGGTCTTGGTTTTGCTTATTGTGTTTACTGATCTTTTTTTTTTTCCCCCTTCATGGGCTTATTGTTTCAGATTTTTAGGGTTTGATTTTAGGGTTTTTTTTATTTGAATAATATTTTCATTTTTTTCAGTTTTTGTTACCATCTTCAGTGATTGTCTTACTTCATTTTTTCCCTTGGTCGGGGGTTTTTTTTTTTTTTTTTTTTTTTTTACTTTTTTGCATTTTCCGGATTTTATTTTAGGGTTTTTTTTTTTTTTTTTTGTGTTTATTGTCTTTTTTTTTTTTATTTTGTTGTTGTATGATTTTTTTTTTTAGACTTTCAGTTTTTGTTATTTGTTTTTGTTGAAAATTAATTTCTTTTTTTCTTTTACAATTTTGTAAATTTTCCAATGGCTTTTATATTTTTTGTGGGTTCTCGAAATTTTTCCCCCCTTCATTTTCTATATGTGTTACTTTGAATCTGTATTGTAGAAAATTGATAGTTTATGAACAACATAAATTACTTAGTTCAGTTATTGTTTAATGTAATCAATATAACTTTTTTATGGGAAAAAAAAACTTAGAAAATTTAAATATAGATTAATATTTTCATAAAATATCATAAATTATAATTAACTAAAATTAAATGAAAAAAAATATCATATTTGTTTATATATTTCCTTAATATTTGTCAAATTTTTGCTCTTAATAATATGACATGTAATCTAGTTTAACCTATTTGGTAGAGCTTATTTTCTACTTAGATTTTATGGATTTGTTGCCTTTGATTTCATAGATCTAAAGTCTACTTTGATAATCTATGAGAATAGCTTTAACCTTACAGAGGAGTTTGTAATCAAATCCACAACTATATATATGACATTAAAAAATTTAAAAATAAAAATAAAAAATCTTCTGAATAGATTTTGAAACTTATTTTTGAGAGTTTTAGTAAGATATTTTAAAATTTTAATGTTCTTTTAAATCATTTTGACTATAAAAAACCTTTCAAGAAACTAGTTTCAAGCACGTTAATGAAAAGACAGTTGTTTCCCTCTCTTCTTGTATTGACTAAGAACAAAAATAAAAACTCTATCAATAAGAGCATTTAATTCAAAGGAATGTCAAATTTTCTGTCATAATGTTAAAATTTAGCATTTGAATAAGAAAATTGTCCTTTAACGTTAACTATCCTGTTGTGAGGGTTTTTTACAAGATTATCGCCTTTTATTTGAGTGTACCATTCTTAACTATAGTTTTATATTTTTTTTTTATGCACAAAAGAAAGCACATACATTTCTCACGAGATAGATCGACCACAGGGGTCTTTATGAGGAGGAACGTAAGTGGAACCCATGAGTTTTCTTCCAGTCAGTAATTGTCTGAAAATTATAACTTAGTGAGGTCCACATATACTTGTTTTTTTCCTTGCTCATTCTAAGAACCGAAACTTTCAACGGTATGTATTAAATTTGTTAGTATTGTATGTTTATAATATTAAGGGCCGTTTGGAGACTTTTGAAGATGGAGTTTTAGAGGTTGGATTAAAAATATATGTTTGATGATAGGACTTTTAGAAATGATCGGTGATATAGAAAATAGTTAAACAATTTGAAATGTGTTTAGAAAAAAAAAATTGATATTGTTGTATTCGTCTAATCATTGTGATCATTTTGATACTAGAATCATCTTATTATAATTTGAAATGAGAAAGTTATAAACTTTTAAAGTTTGAATTTTTTGAAATTGGAAGAAAGAGATAATGAGATGTAAAATTGAGAATTTGGGATTAAAAGGTAAAACTCCATCTAAAGAAGTTCCCCTAAACAGGCCTAATTTTATCTAAAAAAATCATGTCAAATTAAAAAAGAAATTGAAATTATGTTTGCATATATTTCGTATAGTTGCTTCAAGTTTCTTTTGCGTTTTCGTATAAATTAAAATCTATTTTGTTTGAGCTGATCTAATATTATAATTAGTAGCTTGGCAACAAAGGATAGAGAAAATTTATGATAAGAATTGTATTTTTATCTTAGATAGGTATTTTTGTTGGATACTGTTTGATTAATTTTTTTTAATGATTGTAAGTATTCATGTCGAAATTGACAGCGCGACATACATAATTGCTCTTAGCTATAAATCAGATCATTAAAAGTTGATGTAATAAAAAAAAATAGAGCGAGGCCAACCTATAAATTTTTTATTTTTATTTTTATTCTTAAGACAAAAAATATGATGAAAAGTAGTTTTTTTTTTTTTTTTTTTAAGAATAATGTGATGGAAAATAGTTGGCAACTCCGTTTTGTTTTTATGTCTTCTGGTCAATCCCGATATGCACGCACACTAACAGGAAGTCATTTAGACATAATATAATGCAAAATTAGTAGTGTTTTTTTTTAATAGTAAATTGCTCATTTAGTCTCTAAGTTTTTAATCTTGTGCGGCTTTGGTCTCTGAACATTTTATTTAAATAGAAAAGAGAGAAAGTGAAATGTAGAATTGAGAGTTTTGGATCAAATGGTAAAACTCTTTCCGAAGAAGTTCCACCAAATGGGGCATAAAATTGATCTAAAAAATCATGGTAAAGTTGAAACAAAAAAAAAAAAAGAAAAATAAATAAATAAAGGCACTAAAATAACTGGTGCTTTATAAAAGAAAAATGTCGCAAATTCCTACAAATTTTGTCACTACTTATGTAACAAGAATATCTTTTCTTTCAAATTCTAGTCAGCCCCACTTTTTAAGTCTTCAACTCATGTACCCCACCATTCTCATCCTTCAGTCACCATCAAAAACATCACACCATCTCATTTGCTTTCCAATACTTTACCACGCTTTTCTCTTATCCATTAACTAATTATCTAAATCCCCCCGCCCCCAAATTCAAAAAAGTACATGAATAAATTAATAATACTCGCCTATTTTCAAACGAACGAGCATTCAGTTAATTCTTTTTTTTTTTTTTTACTCCTTGCCCATTTTGGAATTCGAAACTTTTTATGGTACTTTTTCAACTTTAAATTTGATCTAATAAATCATATCAAAATGAAAGTATTTACAAATAACAAAGAACTTAATAACGATTAACAGTTTAAAAATAATTTCCTACTCTTTCTAAGAATTCTTATCATGATAAATATATGATGTGCGAATATTGATATCGAGGCTTTGTGGAATGACTAATTATGAGCGTCTCTTGTACTCCATAATGGACAATTATGAGTCGTTGGTAATCAATTATTCTTTCTGGGAAGTAGTTAGAAATTATTAATCCGACAGAATACTCAAAGTCTTCTAAAGCAACCCATGTTTGCAAATTGAGCTTCTATCTGTGTCTCCATAACTGTGTTATATATATATATATATATATATAGGAATATTTCATTTACTTGTAACTTTATGTAAAACTATATGTAACATGATACTAGTTTTACAACTATTCTTACAAAAGATAAGTATTACTGAAAAATATTATAATGTAATCAACTGATTGTTACAATGATGTACAAAGAAATATTATAAGTTCGGCTGCTATATATATTATATTTATTTTCCTATATATGCCCATAATCTAATATCCGAAACTTTTACTAAAGGCTATTGTATTTTTTTTTTTTTTTTTTGTATATTATTAAAACAACAAGTTGATTCTAATTGAATATTTTTCGGTAATACTTGTCATTTGTATTAATAGTTCTAAATAGCACCGTGTTATAAAAGTCTAAATAAAATGTTACAACTACCAGACATATTCAGTTACCGTATTTGAGACATTTCCTACATATATTTACAGTTGCTCTTAGTTTCAAAAGCTTTAATATAAATTATGATAAACTTTGCTTTGTCCTCCTATTTTTAATAATTTGGCATTAAAAATTATATCACACCTAAATATTCCATCAAATTAAAGATATTGGAGTTCAAGTATAACTAGGGGGTTTAATCTTATTTATGCTTAATTTGATGAAAGATTATTTGCAAGTAAGATTAATGTCTTAATTACCCGTAAAATGGCTCTTGATTGAACAACAACAAAAAAGCCCTTTCACGACATTTAAAACATGTCGTAAAACAGATTACATGACATTTTTTAAAAGTCATGGATGGGGTGCCGTGGAAAGTATTACATTTTTTATGACATTTTTTATGTCGTGATCCATGTCGTGAATTCTTTGTCCTCGACATTAAAGTGGTGTCATCTATTACCTTCCGTTTGGTATGTCGTTACATATCACAACAATTAAAAAATGTTTGATTGTTATGTATCACATCAGTTCAAAAATGTCATAATAGATTAGTATCATAGCAGATTTCAAATGTCACGATTAGAAACAATTTTTCGACATTGAAAGAATGTTGTTTTTGGAAAACCATGACATTGGATAAGTGTCATGTATTCTTGAATTAGAAATGGAAAGGTTTATACTTAGTTTTGATGAGGAAAGCTAAAGTACCTATAAACAACACACCATGATCCAGAGATTTTTTTTTTTTTTTCATTTTTTCTCTTCCGAAAGGTACCTAAAATCAGAGAGTCGGCATCTATCAGGAGAATAGAAATCTAGAGCCACAAATGCAAATACAGATGTAAAACCGATTTCTTGTTCATAAGAATTCTCACCTAGATAGAATCTAATAAAGATTCAAAAAAATATATATGATAAAACCTTTTTGATTAAAGTAGTAGTGGAGGTTCTGTTTCGGTGCCATTAGAGGGTGTGAATGAGGGCGTTCGATTTGGATCTAGCAGACGATTATGGACGAGGCTCTGTTTTAGAATTGCAAAAACCATTACTAGAAAATTGAAACTTGAAAGCAAATAAATTTGATAAGAGAAATAAATTACCTATGAGCATGTTGGGGGAGATTCTTGTGTGAAGCAGAGATAAAAGAAACAAGGAATTGGAACAAGAAATTATGTGTTAGTGGGAGTGAGAGCTGTAAACGTGTGTGCAGTTAATATTTAACGAGAAGCACTGTAAAGTTTAAAATGAAAACAAAGCGCCAAAAATTTTATTTTTCACAATCCATTTAAGTGCCAAATCCAAAATTTTCGTTTACCTCCATTTAAGCGCCAACATGTTTTTTTTTTCCCCCCTTTTTTTTGTCCTTTCTTTCTTTTTTTTTTTTTTTTTTTTTTTCTTAAAGAATAGCAGCACAACACGTTTAAATTAAAAAATAGGTATTTAATTATCTAAAAACAATTATTTTTGTGGTAAGTTATGTAGGTAGTAACGCAACCTTTTCTTTAGGAGATTTTTTTTCGAAGTTCTGTTTTTAACTTGTTTTTTCTAAAGGAGTAATCCACGTATAAATATAATTTATAACAAAATACAATTTAAATATAAATTTAATAGTATATATATATATATATATATATGTTGCACTCTTCCGTGCTTATTTTATGTACATTTTTCACATTTTTAAAAATAAAAGAGTTCGAATTTAAAAAGAAAAAGATATTTACTTGGATTAAAATAGTTTGATATGTTCGCAAAAAAAATTTTGTTGTTTATTTATTTTTTTTTTTTTGAAGCGATATGATTATATGAAGATGTTTTGCATTGTAAAGATTACACATTCAAGATTCAAATTTTATTATTAGGATTTATCATTTCTTTATCTATTTTTTTAAGATTTATCTTCATGTTTTGATTTTTAAATTCCTTAGGTTTACCTTTATTATTCAATTTGTTACTATTAGGATTAGGACTTTACTGTTGCGCGCCTATATATTGGCTTTGCTTTTAAAATATTATTCAGCTTTTGGTTATATTATTAAAACGTGAGAGTAGTTTTCTTAGGCTACTTTTTTTTTAATCCTTTGTCTAATTACTGTAATCAATCAAGAAAAGAAATTGACCATTTTAATGCACAAACTCGTAGCAATTGTTAATGCAAGTTTTTTATAACTTACTAAAGTACGCAAAAGGCAAATCTAACCGATAAACGTATCTAACTTAAATATGTTAACAAAAAATTAAGATCCCTATAAATTCAAAAGAAACTACTTGTTTAACATCTAAAGATAGAAACTTTCATAACAGAACCATCTCTCTCAATGAGCTCAAAGACACAAACGTCTCCCACTTTTATAGCATTTTCCTTCACAATTCGACTCCAACCAGCCGAGAACCTCACCCGACGCCTTTCGTCGATCCACAACTTCACCCGCCGTAACCTCCTTGTAGGCTGAAGGCACGTCATGAAGCTTTCTATTCTCTGTCAAGGCATGTAATTTTTCACAAAGTCTCCTGGTATACTCTGTACAAAAGTCGGATTATTTACAGCCTAAAAAAAGGGTCCTCTTTCTTAATTTCTTCTGCTAAAGTCTTTTAAATCACCTTCTCATTTTTCATCTAGTTTGGGACAATTACAAAGATGGTGAAAAGAAAGCCAAGAACTTGTATCTATTGTAAGTTTGTACCAGATATCCATGCCCCACATAAGCAGCCCGCATAACACATTTGAAAGAAGGATGATTCCGAACATATTTATCGGCGGCTCTGATAGCTCCAATTTCCTCTTTGCATGCTTTTCCTTTCGAACCTGAAAGCGATTTCAAAACTAGTAAAGCGGGAATTTTCCAAAATGCGGTAATAATCTTGAAACATAACGTGGAACGCAACATCTCGATAAAACATGAGGAGAAACTTACCACGCCTAGATTGAGAATGCCCGCGGCCTCGATCACAAAGTTCATCTTCAGTTTCGAGGTCAACTACTTCAACTTTAACTGGATTCGTTCGACTTTTGATGGTTGCATTAGTTTTTGAACTTATTTTCCTAGCAGATGTCACAGCACTACTACTCTTTTGACAGCAATTTTTGCCATAAATTTCAACATAAAATTCTGAATAGGCAAGATAGTGAAAGACAAGAAAGTTTCCAAGCTCTAAACCATGGTCCTTCACAAATTCCTTCCAACCCTTGTTAAAACACAGTCTGTTATTGGAATATCCCACATTAACTTGCCAAAATCTCTCCGTAGGGCTACAAAAAAGGCATTTCCTAGGTATTTTTCCATCAAAATGCTTCACAAAAGCTTGTGGGATTCGCTGAAACATATAGGAAATTATATTAATATTTGAACAATGAATAATACTATTAAAAATCTACTGAAGATTATTTGTCGTATATTGTACATATATATATATATAACTAATAAAATCCAAAAAGGAAAAACCAAAAAAAAAACCCATTTTAAGCTTCAAAGTTAAGCAACGTATATATAACTACAAAGTTAGAAAAAGAAGACAAGAAAAATGAAAATTACCAGCTGGTTTGAGAAGTCATCAAGAAGAATCTTGAAAAAAGAAGGATATCTTTTTGGAGGCTTTGGTTTTCTTCCCATTCTGGATTGTGATCTGCTTCAAACAAATTGCTTCTCTTTCTGAACAAACGGAGTAATAAATGGATTTTTACATTTATTAATTTATTCTGTTAATTAACCTTAAATTTCTTTGGCTTTGGAAAAGGTGAATACGCAATTAGTTTACCCCAATTACAGGTTTGGTGCATATGATCAGTGCCTGGACGCAATAAATTAGGTTGAATATAGATGGTAAAAGTTTTCACAATATTTTAATGTGGTACACGGAAAAAGATTTATCTGTGAATCTAAAAACTAAGCATTTGTTTGTTTACGAGGTTCAAATATAAATTTTTCGATCATGTTTTTTATCTTTTCTGAAAAAGTTTTTTTGTCTTTTCTGAAAAAGTCAATAAAAATTACTATTTAAACTTAAAAATCTCAACTCAACTCAAACTCAACTCATTCACCAAACACTCCCTTAAATTTCTTTGGCTTTGGAAATGGTGAATACGCAATTAGTTTACCCCAATTTAATGAATGTGTACGGAAAGGATCAAACATTTACTTTTTTAGAGATTTTAAGATTAGTACGATAAAAAAAATAAAGATTAAATTATCACCTTTTAAAGAATTTAATAATCATTTAGATTAATTATTATTTTTTTTTTTAATAAAAACGGTCTTAATTTTTTTTCTTTTTTTTTCTTTTTTTTTTTCCCAAGAAAGCTGTCATTTTAATTTGAAAAGAAATAAAGAGACCTTCTGGTTCCCGATGCTTGTTTGTATAATCTAAGAATAGGTTTGTAGCCATCATTACACTTTTAAATAGATAGACTCTCACAATCAAATCCCTATTTCTTTTATATATATATATATATATATATATATATATCTATAATATGAATAGGTTTGATACAATTTTTGTAATTAGTATGCGTTAGCTAGACCAATTTAGGCTTAAATTTTTATTTAAATTTTTACGTAAAATCTTAATTTCGGTTCCTGATGATATTATTAATTATGCAAATTGTAGTTATTGTAAAATGTAAACTGATTAGTAGTAATGTAAATTTATATAAAAGAAAATATAGTTTAAGTGAATATGATTTTCTCTTATTTTAGATTTCATTTTACAAGAATTTATATTTTTAGTTACTGAAGTTCACGTTTACAGTAAATTAAGTTTAGGATGTTGGATATCATCAGGCATGAGATTTAAGACTATTTTTTTTTAAAAAAAAAACCAATAAAAGTTATAACTAGTTTTTGAAAAAATAACAAATTTCAATCTAAAAATTATATTTTAAACTGGTACACCAATCATACAATCTGTATTTTTATCCTATTAATATGTTTATTATTATTTGAATTATTAAACTAATTGTTTAAGATTTATATTGTATTTGGATGTCATATTGTATTTGCTATTATTTTAATAAATCGGAAGTTATTTTTATTGCTTATACCCTAGATCCGGTTACTAACCCTAGAACATTTCTGTTAGGCAATGACATGGAAAAAGTGTCGAAGGCAAGAAGAAAATTGATGTAGAAGTGCTTGGAGAAGTTCAAAAGACGTCACTCACCATAATTAAAGTCTAGCATCGATTCTAGCCAAAAAAACATTAAAAAAAAAAAGAGTCTAGCGTCGATTCTCAAGACAGGGTTTGCATTCTTTTTTTTTTTTTTTTTGGTGAAAACAAGATTTACATTCATGTATCTTACATTACATTACAATTTTTTATTTATTTATTTTGATATCTCTATTAAAATATTTGTCCTTTTCTAAGTACTCTGCTTTCTCTTTGATAACCTGAAGATCCTTGAATGGACAACTGTTGAAGAAAAACATACTAGCAAACTCAGTTTCAACTTGCCGAGTATACACGAGAATCATATTACTAATACATAGGCCAACCATTTTTCGAAATGGTGACGAGTTGTACAACGTTGGCGATGGGACCCACTGGAGTTCCGTAGGATGGGAGGCTTTGCCTTTGCCTTTGCCTTCGCCTTTGGTGGAATCTGAGCGAGAGACAGAGGAGTCAGCGAAGTCGATGACGTCAGTGGCAGAAGGCAAAGGACGAAACGATAAAGAAAGAGAGAGAGAGGTCACGTCAAGCAAACGACAAGACGTGTGATGCGATGAAAGACCCCCGGGCTTTCCGATTAAACGGCAATCAATCAGTGTCGTTTGATAATGTGGCAGACATATCAGACGGTTGACAACGACCGCCTTTTCTCCTCTTTCTCTTTCTCTCTCTCTCTCGCGTGCGATGTGAGGGGGTAGAGAAGAGAAAGAGAGATATTTTGTCTCTGTCCAAATTACCCCCCTTGATTCTCTCCACCTTTTGCCCACTTCTGGGACCCACTTACCTCCAAACTTTGTTTTTTTACCCTTGCCTTTTTTTCTCCTAATTCTAGCCAAATAAGGCAAAAAGAAAGGATAAACATATGATGTAGTTTTTTTTTATATAACATATAAATAGAGATTATTTTTAAATCATTTAAATATAATCAAACGATTGTGATATGATCATTATAATATATCATATTTTATAATAATAATATTATTGAAAAAATTAGGAAATTTATTTTTAAAGAATTTAAAAATTAGATGATGAGTCTCTCCCTTCCTGATACTGATGATGGACCACCCCCTAGTCCCACCGACGTTGCCTTCCCCCACTTGCTGGCCAGAGCTTGCCCCATCCACAACCCAAGCCCTCACCAGTCACCACCCCGCCCCCCAGCCCCAATGACAGGCCCCCTCCCCTTAAGGCCCACGACCTAGGTGACGGTCCACCCCCATCGAGGTCAAGTCCTCGGCGAGCATCCCATTGATTGGCCAAATCCCACTCCACCTATGAACCAGGTCGCCTGCGACGCGCCATCCTCCAGAAGATGAACCACTCCCTTCTCGACCCCAACCACAGACCACTCCCCAGCCTCGCTAACGTTGAGCCCTTGGCGAGGAGCGCCCCCTACTTTCCACTGATGATGATGGTTGGGTTTTTCCTTTTTTTAATTTCTTTTGTTTTTTAAATTATTTATTTAATTTCTTAGTCAATCTATTATGAGGTAAGACGCATTATAATTACCGATGCACAAACAATCTTTCTACCGTTTGATTATATCTAAACAGTTTAAAAATGAGTTTTATCGATAGAGTATATAAAATGAACTGTACCACAGTTTTCCTAAAAAGAAATACATAAATGTAAAAATTGTGATAGAAACGACTTTACGCGCTTTAGTGGTATTAAATATCGTAATTAATACGAGTTATATTAGTAACATAAACTTTAATCTTAATTTTTTAAATGTCTACTCACGTGTTATAATTTAATTAATATATATAATTAATTGATGTGATAATATTTTAAACATTTATTAATAAAAAAAAATAACAACTCATATGTTACATAAGTTGATGTTCAAAAGTTTGAATTAAAGTTGATGTACCTAGCATTTTTCTTTAGGGTTAATTTCATTAATAGCACCTGTAGAAATTTTATTATTAAAAATAGTAACACTTTTTTTTTTCCCTTCATTACTAGCACTTAATGTGGGGTGATTACGCCCAAATGTGTACAAAAACAAGCGGTCGATTGTAGTACAATTAGGACGGTCGATCCCACGAGGAGGTGATAAAAACAAGCAAAGAAATATTAGCGGAACAAAAACGTTAGAGAAGTAAACAATCAAATAAGAAAAAAGAAGAAGTATTTTTGTGATTTTGAAACAAATTTAATGACAGCGTAATTTAAAAATAAAGAAAACTCAATAATCAAAAGTGGTAAAGCATCGAGAATCCCCTATATGTTTCATGTACCTAATTGGATTTTGATTCATAAAATAACTCAATTGAAAGTTTCACATCCCAAACAATCAATCGGAAAATAAAGATTTGAAAAACTTGTGGATTAAAATTTATTTGAGTGAATAAAATTCTTATGTGAAGAACTAATAAAAATTATCTTATAAGAAATCCAAAAACGACAATATACCATAAGCAATATTGCAGTAAAAGACTACTTATAAAATAACGCTATCAATATATTTTATCATTTAACAATTCACATAAAAAGAGCTTGACTAGGTTTATATAAAAGCTGACAATAAAATATATTGATATGAGAGAGAAATAAGATGAAAGAAAAATTATTTACTCAAATGTATAAACTTTACAAACCATTGGAGAATCAAAACCCAAATAAATTCACTACACATCTAGGATCATCTCTAGCCTCACCAAAGAACTCTAGCCTAGTATGCAATTCATCTCACAAAGTTCTAACAAGAAAATATGAGATGAAAAATAAAACAATACTAAAAACTCAGCTAAAAATCAATGGAAAAACTATATTTTCGTCCTCTTGAGGAGCCCTCATTATATAGGCCCGAATCCAACAAGCTAGGGAGGATTTTTGGCCAACAAATCCGCTAACCAGATTGGTAGATCAGCCGGTTACTCGTGGAACACCAACTGGATGCAAGGATCTGGCCCTGATTTTCGTGGGCTGGATTGGAGGAGCAGCTGGAAGGGGAGATCTGGGCTGGAACACGGGCCTGGAGTTTCGGGCTCCAGTTGGCTGTAGCAAGGAAGAAGCAGCTGCGTGGGCTTGGCTGAGAATCTGGCCCGAGATTCGCGGGCTGACTTCTCGGGCTGGAGCAACTGAAGCTGGATTGGAGGAGCAGCTGCACGCACGTGGAGGAAGAGTTGAGGCTGGGTGTGCGTGGGCTTGGGCTGGGTTGGGGCTGTGCCTGCGGAAGAAAGGAGGGAAAAAGGAAAAAGAAAGGAAAAAGAAAGAATTAAAACAAATAATAAATATTTCTAAGTAAAATATTATGAAAATCCTTATTTAAAATGTGATTTATTTAATAAATTATATAAATAAAAATACATTTTTATGCATTTATCACAACCCCCAACCAGCTTATTGCTAGTCCCTAGCAATTCAAGCGTAAGAAAAATCAAGTCAAGCTGAAAATTCAAATCAAAACCTGCAAAATCATCCAAGTACTCAACCCAAACACCAGCAAGAAATCAGAAAGTGCTATCAAACTACTTCAGTCATTACTCCAGAGTTGTGTGTGTGTGTGTGCACCAAACCGTATCCTTCTTACCACAATCCATAACACAAATAGCATCAAAAAAAAATTCATCAAGAAAAAGTCTCAACTCCATTACCTCACGGGTGTTGGAAATGTTTTAGTGCAGAGGTTTTCACTCATGGAGTTGGAAAGAAATCAGTCAACACTCAAATGAGAGAAGGCATTTTAAGGACAAGCTAATAAACAAATATTGATCAAATGATAGGTGACTCAAATACTCGGAACATTACACCACTTATACCATAAACTAGCTTTTGGGATTTCATTTGGATAAAATAGAAAATTACATAAACAACGAGCCGTCAAACAACTTTTTTTATTTTATATTTATTTTTTTATTTATTTATTTATTTTTTATTTTTTTAACAAGAGACATCATGCTTAATGGAACAAATATAGTAATGAATTCTTTTGACTGCTATGCAGCACCATATGAGATCAAACTAAATGAATGATGTAAGGCTCTATTACAAAAAATCAATTCTATCTAACCAAAAATCATCCTTCAAGCAAAAGTACAAGTTAAGTAGTGGTGTTCCAAATAGTGATTGTACCAATTTGAAAGATCAATAAAAGTTCAAAAAGCTGTTTTCTCAACTCTCACAACTCACCAAAAAAAATAAAACACTTAAACTCGAGAATTTTTCTCAACTAAATATGTTAACAACCATCTTACCACAAGGTTTAACATGTGCACAAAAAGAACTTTGGAAATCATTTCTTAATAGTCGAGATAACAAAAACTGACTCAAACCGAACATTTTGAAATCACACTTAGGTAACTTTGTAAAAATTTTGATCCAAAATCTAAAATGACCGAAATTAAACTCACGCATGAATATGCCCACCACCCCCAACCAAAAATCAGACAGTGTCCTCAATGTCTAAAAAGATGTACAAATGTGAAGAAGACAGGGAAAGAGAACACCTGGTTGATGACGATAGGAACAGAGATATGCAACCTGATCTGATTCTTCAAAACACACAGACAAATATAAAAACACATAAAAACAAATCAAAAATAAAAGCACACAAAACACACAAAAAGAAACAAACAAAACAAAAATATGATACAAAAAGAGTTGGAAGCAAACTACTTATAAACTGGGGCCGCAAGAATGATTTCTTCAGCCTGGCTTACTCGTTCAATGTAGTGCTTCAATCTCTGACCATTGACTCTGAAAATTCTCCCATCGCTTGGGTCCTTGACTTCAACAGCACCATTGGGAAAGACTTGTTTCACCACAAATGGACCAGTCCACTACGACCTTAACTTACCTGGGTGGAGATGCAGACGGGAGTCATAAAGGTGCACCCTCTGATTTGGCTCGAAGTTCTTCCTCAAAATTTGCTTGTCATGAGCCACCTTCATTCTAGCCTTGTAAATCTTGGAGTTATTATATGCATCATTTCTTAACTCCTCAATTTCTGACAGCTGGAGCTTGCGATGTATACCTGCAGCACTGAGATCAAAGTTAAGGGCTTTGACAGCCCAATAAGCCTTATGTTTAAGCTCTACAGGTAAATGACAGGCTTTTCCAAAGACAAGCCTGTAAGGAGACATCCCAAGGGTGGTTTTGTAAGCAGTGCGATATGCCCAAAGTGCATCGGAAAGGCGCATGGACCAATCTTTGCGGTCGGGGTTTACCGTCTTTTCCAAAATTTGCTTAATCTCTCGATTTGCCAGCTCAGCTTGACCATTAGTTTGAGGGTGATAAGTGGTTGAAACTTTGTGGATCACACCATATTTACGCATCAGGGCCTCGAAAGAACGATTGCAGAAATGTGTGCCTTGATCACTGATGATAGCGCGAGGTGTACCAAACCTAGATAGCACATTCTCTTTCAAGAACTTTACAACTGTCGCATTATCATTGGTTCGACACGGCACGGCTTCTACCCATTTTGAAACGTAATCCACAGTGAGGAGAATGTAGAGGTAACCAAAAGAAGATGGAAAGGGTCCCATAAAATCTATCCCCCAACAATCAAATATCTCTATCACAATAATTGGGTTCAAAGGCATCATATGGCGACGGGACAAAGCACCTAACTTTTGGCACCTTAGACAAGATCGACAAAACTCATTAGTGTCTTTAAATAAAGACCGCACTGTAAGATTTTTGCAGTAGTCTTCTTCACGGAGAAGTGACCCCCACATGCATCGTTATGGCAAAAGTGTAAAACACTATGAATTTCATCGTCAGGAATGCATCGCCTTATGATCTGGTCGGGGCAGTATTTGTAAAGGTACGGGTCATCCCAGTAGAAATTACGTACCTCGACCAAGAATTTATGCTTATCTTGAGCACTCCAATCAGCAGGAAGTTCCCCAGTCACCAAGTAATTGACGATGTGAGTGTACCAAGGTAGCTTGGTGACAGCGAATAGATGTTCGTCGGGGAAATCATCTCGGATGGCAGGACCGTCGGCGGGGTCACTAAACTCAAGTCGAGAAAGATGGTCCGCCACAACGTTTTCGACTCCTTTCTTGTCCTTGATTTTGATGTCAAATTCCTGCAGCAAGAGGATCCACCTAATCAATCGCGCCTTGGCATCCTTTTTAGAAAGGAGATACTTAAGAGCTGCATGATCTGTGAAGACGGTGATGGGTGAACCAATCAGATATGCATGGAACTTGTCAAGTGCAAACACAACAGCGAGCAACTCTTTCTCAGTGGTTGAGTAGTTCAATTGAGCATTATTCAGAGTGCGGCTTGCGTAATACACTACAAAGGACTTCCCCTCTCTTCTTTGACCAAGGACTGCCCCAACAGCATGGTTACTTTCGTCACACATAATCTCGAATGGTAAGCTCCAATCCGGTGACTGAATAATGGGGGCAGTAGTCAACTTTACCACAAGCGTTCGGAAGGCATCCTCACACTCTTGCGTCCACTCAAAAATGGCATCTTTGGCTAGGAGATTACATAATGGACGAGAAATCGTAGAAAAATTCTGTATGAACCTCCTATAGAAACCAGCATGCCCAAGTGATTGACTTGGGAGTGGGCAATTTAGAGATAAGTTCAATCTTAGACTGATCGACCTCAATCCCTTTCTCAGAAACAACATGCCCCAAGACTATGCCTGATGATACCATGAAATGACACTTCTCCCAGTTAAGCACGAGTCCTTTTTCTTCACATCTTGTCAGAACAGCTTCTAAGTTGAGAAGGCACAAGTCAAAGGAATTGCCGAAGATGGTCAAGTCATCCATGAACACTTCCATACATTTCTCGACCATGTCGCTGAAAATGCTCGTCATGCACCTCTGAAAGGTGGCCGGTGCGTTGCACAGTCCGAATGGCATACGCCGGAAGGCATAAGTACCAAAAGGACAGGTAAAAGTAGTCTTGTCTTGATCCTCCAATGCAATCTCGATATGATAATATCCTGAGAAGCCATCAAGAAAGCAGTAGAAAGGATGACCAGCCACACGTTCTAGGATTTGGTCGATGAACGGAAGCGGGAAATGATCCTTGCGGGTGGAAGCATTCAGCTTTCGGTAGTCAATGCACATGCGCCAACCCGTAACTGTCCTTGTGGGGACAAAAGCCCCTTTTTCATTCTCTACTACTGTCACCCCCGATTTCTTGGGCACTACCTGAGTTGGACTAACCCACTTGCTATCGGCAACCGGATAGATGATCCCTGCATCCAGAAGCTTCAAGACCTCATTCTTCACAACTTCTTTCATCGTTGGGTTTAGTCTCCTTTGGGGATCCCTTCGTGGAACAGCCCCGTCTTCCAAATTGATGTGATGGGAGCAAATTAAGGGGCTAATACCCTTAATGTCAGCAATCGTCCAACCTAACGCAGCTTTGTGCTTTCGCAGCATGTCGACTAACAGCTGTTCTTGTGATGCATCTAGTTTAGATGAAATAATAACAGGAAAGGTATCACCAGCTCCTAGGAAGACATGTTTCAAACCCTTAGGCAATTGAGCCAGCTTAAGTGTTGGGATTTCTTCAGTGGATGGTTTTGGCTTTTCTTTTTCTCGAGGAAGCTCTTCAAAACGCGGTTGCCAAAACTTGGTTCCTCTGCCTTGTGCGTCTTTATAGATGGTAGCGTTGTTGGCCAACTCACAAGGACCGGAACTTTCAAAGTCAGAATTGTGGAGGAGTTCATCAAGATTATCGAAATCACTGTATAGTCGAACCTCCTCCGAGACGAGTGTGTCGATCAGAAATGTTTGGTGACACTCGTCATCATCATGTGGCTGCTTCGCAATGTGGAAAACATTTACCTCCAAGGTCATGTTCCCGAAAGATATCTTCATGAGACCATTCCTACAGTTAATTAAAGCATTGGCTGTAGCAAGGAACGGTCTACCGAGGATGATGGGAATCTTGAATTCCATGCTTACTACAGATTGGGTGTCTAGGACAAGGAAATCAACGGGGTAATAAAACTTCTCAACTTGAACTAGAACATCCTCAACTATACCCCGAGGCTTCTTGATCGAACGATCGGCTAGTTGCAAAACCACAGATATGGGCTTAATCTCTCCAAGACCGAGTTGCGAGTAAATGGAGTAAGGCATGAGATTGACGCTCGCTCCAAGGTCGAGCAAAGCTTGGCCGAATTCCTGAGTCCCAATTTGGCACGAGATGGTGGGAAAACCAGGATCTTTGTACTTCGGCGGCGCCTTCCTCGATCACCGCACTCACTTGTTCCGTCAAGAAGGCAGTCTTCTTAACGTGGTGCTTCCTTTTGGCGGGGCATAAATCCTTAATGACTTTGGCATAAGCCGGCACTTGCTTGATCACATAAAGCAAAGGAAGATTAATCTTTACTTGAGTCAAATGCTCTAGGATCTCACTTTGACGATCCAGAACTTTCTCAGCAGATCGCAGAGCTTGGGGGAAAGGCACCTTTACTGGAAGTTCAATTGACTCAGCTATCTTGGGGACGACTTCTTGACTACTTGAAGTGACAGTAGTTCTTGATGGTTCATTCGAAATCTTGCCACTACGAGTGGTGATGGCATTGACCTCCTTGATGTTTTGACCTGCAGAGTTGGAGGTTTGTGCCATGTGTTGCCCCGTGAGGTTGGATTGAGCTTGTGAAGGAAACTTGCCTCGTTCTTGAACAGTCAGGACACCAGTCAGCTTTGTGATTTGGCTCTTCATCTCTTTACTTTCTTCCACCATTTGCGTGAAAAATGATTCAAACTTTTGGTTCATCCTAGTCTGTGCCTCCATGAAAGATTGCAAGGTATTCTCGAGAGAACTCCTCGGCGGTTGTGCATGATACTGAGGTGCAGAATTTGCCTTTGGTGGTTGTGTTTGATTGGAATCTCTTCAACTGAAGTTTGGATGGTTCCTCCAGCCAGGATTGTACGTGTTAGAGAAAGGCTTGTTGTATGCCCCTAAGGCATTACAGTGCTCTTCGTAACTCCCTCTCATTTCACTATAAACAAGACAATCCTTAGCTAAATGTTCCAACCCTCCACAAACGAAGCACGGCTCTTGCGACTCTGCCCTTGCGACCATGTGGATTCCTTTACCTTCCTTGGTTTTGAGGGCCTCAATATGTCTTGTCAAAGACTCGATTTGGGCCTTGAGGTTATCCTCTTCCCTTAGTTGGTAGACTCCAGCAGGTCGAGAACGACTAGTGCTGTCAGTAGCACTTGGTCCAGTCCATGTGTGGGCTTTCTCGGCTAGCTCGTTGAGATACTCGAAAGCGTCTTCGGGATCCTTCTGGAGAAACTCACCATTGCACATCATCTCCACAAATTGACGCTCTCGGATTGTGAGTCCTTCGTAGAAATAACTGACGAGGCGCCAACTCTCGTAACCATGGTGGAGGCATTGATTCAACAAATCTTTAAACCGCTCCCAGACTTGATAGAGAGTTTCATTGTCCTTCTGAGTAAAGGTCGAGATCTGTCGTTTAAGACCATTAGTCTTATGGTGTGGGAAATACTTGTTGAAGAATACAGTTATCTCTTCCCGTGTTCCAATAGACCTAGGTCGCAAAGAATACAACCAGCTTTTGGCTTTGTCTTTCAGAGAAAATGGAAAAAATTTTAATCGCACAGAATCTGCAGTCTCAGCTCGGTTGTGGAAAGTTGCCACCACCTCGTCAAACTCCCGAATATGCACGTACGGATTTTCGCTTTCTAACCCGTGAAAGGTCGGCAAAAGTTGAATCATACCCGGCTTGAAATCCAAATTCGGCAAATTAGGTGGAAATATTATACATGATGGTGTGGCCGTACGCGTACGGTGAAGGTAGTCGTTCAACGTCTTTTGTTAGACCTCCTCGTTTTGAGCCATCGCAAATGGATTTGGAATTGCTAAAGCGTTTGGAGATGGAGGAAAGCTAGACGTAGAAGAAGAAACTTCGCTAGGGTCTTCAGGTCTTCTTGCGAATCTCCCTAGTTCGTTTCTATAACGATTCATTCACCTTGAGCGTTTAATTTTTTTTTATTTTTTTATTTTTATTTTTTATTTTTATTTATTATTATTATTATTATTATTATTATTATTATTATTGGAAACAAAGACAACTTTTACAAAAACAACAATAGTGTAAAACGGCGAATCGCAGTCTCTAAGAATGTTCCCAGGAAAGATTGGTGGGGCGAGGCCTCCTTAAAAACCAACCTCCTAGACAGAACTCCCTTAGTTCGTACTTTCCAACATTTCCACACAATTGCTTGCAAGATTTATTAAATTTTATGACGTATTTTATGAAATGTTAGATGTTAGATATTAGTATCCTAAGTTAATACTATACTAAAATAATAATAATAATAATAAATAAAAATGAAAACTAGCAAACTGATCAACTAGATATAACGAAACTAATTAGAAATAATAATAATAATGATAATAAAACAAGTGGAAAGAAAAAAAAATGAACAGTAATTTTTTTTTAAAATTAAAATTCAACCGAAAGAGAAAGGGAGAAAAAAAATGCAATCAAATAGAACACATAATGAACACTCTTCTCTCTTTTTTTTTTTATTTTTTTTATTTTTTAAATACGTAAAAGAATAAAAACGGAATATATAACAAAAGCAGACAAATGGACAAAATTAAAGCAACAATACCACAAAAACTAACTAACGTAGTAATAATAATAATAATAATAATAATAATAATAATTAAAATAAATTAAATATATAAATTAAATAAATAAATAAAGAAGAATAAAAATAATAAATAAATAAATAAAAATTAAATATTTATATATATCTATATATACCAGTGAACTACGCAAATTTAAACACAATATATATATATATATATATTTTTTAAATGTAAAAATAATAAGGAAAATAAAATAAAATTACTTACCTCTTGGCAAAATATCTACTGAACAATCTTGCTTCTTGACACCTCCCCGGCAACGGCGCCATAATTTGATTACGCCTAAATGTGTACAAAAACAAGCGGTCGATTGTAGTACAATTAGGACGGTCGATCCCACGAGGAGGTGATAAAAACAAGCAAAGAAAGATTAGCGGAATAAAAACGTTAGAGAAGTAAACAATCAAATAAGAAAAATGAAGAAGTATTTTTGTGATTTTGAAACAAATTTAATGACAGCGTAATTTAAAAATAAAGAAAACTCAATAATCAAAAGTGGTAAAGCATCGAGAATCCCCTATATGTTTCATGTACCTAATTGGATTTTGATTCATAAAATAACTCAATTGAAAGTTTCACATCCCAAACAATCAATCGGAAAATAAAGATTTGAAAAACTTGTGGATTAAAATTTATTTGAGTGAATAAAATTCTTATGTGAAGAACTAATAAAAATTATCTTATAAGAAATCCAAAAACAACAATATACCATAAGCAATATTGCAGTAAAAGACTATTTATAAAATAACGCTATCAATATATTTTATCATGCAACAATTCACATAAAAAGAGCTTGACTAGGTTTATATAAAAGCTGACAATAAAATATATTGATATGAGAGAGAAATAAGATGAAAGAAAAATTATTTACTCAAATGTATAAACTTTACAAACCATTGGAGAATCAAAACCCAAATAAATTCACTACACATCTAGGATCATCTCTAGCCTCACCAAAGAACTCTAGCCTAGTATGCAATTCATCTCACAAAGTTCTAACAAGAAAATATGAGATGAAAAATAAAACAATACTAAAAACTCAGCTAAAAATCAATGGAAAAACTATATTTTCGTCCTCTTGAGGAGCCCTCATTATATAGGCCCGAATCCAACAAGCTAGGGAGGATTTTTGGCCAACAAATCCGCTAACCAGATTGGTAGATCAGCCGGTTACTCGTGGAACACCAGCTGGATGCAAGGATTTGGCCCTAATTTTCGCGGGCTGGATTGGAGGAGCAGCTTGAAGGGGAGATCTGGGCTGGAACACGGGCCTGGATTTTCGGGCTGTAGTTGGCTGTAGCAAGGAAGAAGCAGCTGCGCGGGCTTGGCTGAGAATCTGGCCCGAGATTCGCGGGCTGACTTCTCGGGCTGGAGCAACTGAAGCTGGATTGGAGGAGCAGCTGCACGCACGTGGAGGAAGAGTTGAGGCTGGGTGTGCATGGGCTTGGGCCACTCTCTGGGTTGGGGCTGTGCCTGCTGAAGAAAGGAGGGAAAAAGGAAAAAGAAAGAATTAAAACAAATAATAAATATTTCTAAGTAAAATATTATGAAAATCCTTATTTAAAATGTGATTTATTTAATAAATTATATAAATAAAAATACATTTTTATGCATTTATCATGGGGCCTAGTAGCATTTAATGTATATCAAATTATAGGTTTACTTTCATATCCTACAAGCTCAAATATCCCTCTCCCTCACATAGCCTACAAATTTTTTTCAAACCAACATCTACAGTGTTTTAGAGAGAGAAAACTGAAATATAGAGAGAAAGAGTTAGCACCTACCGGAACCTTTTTTTTTTTTTTTTTTTTTTTTTTTTTTTTTCATTTTTCCTCCTAGCCTCCCACCCATTGTAAAACCCAAATCTTCATATAATAGAGAGAAACTTCTATCTAAAGAGAGAAACTTCCATTTAGAGAGAGAAACTTCCGTCAAAAGTTTTTTTTTTTTTTTTAAATCTAACATTTTTAGCCATTTTTGAGTAAAGGTCATTCCTGTTATGACCACCTGGTCATAATAGTTATGACCTAAGTTTAAAAAATTTAAAAAAAAACTAATATTTTTGGTAATTTTTTAGTATAGGACATAATAGTGTGGTTATGACCGGGTGGTCAAAATGGTTATGACCTTTACTCAAAAATAGCCAAAAATGTTAGATTAAAAAAAAAAGAACTGGTCATAATGGTTATGACCGGGTGGTCATAATGGTTGTGAGCTTTACTCAAAAATGACCAAAATGTTAAATTTAAAAAAAAAAAAACTGGTCATAACGGTTATGACTGGGTGGTCATAATGGTTGTGACCTTTACTCAAAAATGACCAAAAATGTTAGATTAAAAAAAAAAAAACTGGTCATGATGGTTATGACCGGGTGGTCATAATAGTTATAACCTTTACTCAAAAATGCCCAAAAATATTAGATTTAAAAAAAAAAACTGGTCATAACGGTTATGACCGAGTGGTCATAATGGTTATGACCTTTACTCAAAAATGGCCAAAAATAACGGTTATGACCGGGTGGTCATAGTAGTTATGATCTTTGCTCAAAAATGGCCAAAAATATTAGATGAAAAAAAAAACTGGTCATAACGGTTATGACCGGGTGGTCATAATGGTTATGACCTTTATTCAAAAATGACCAAAATGTTAGATTTAAAAAAAAAAAAAAACTGGTCATAACGGTTATGACCGGGTGGTCATAATGGTTATGACCTTTACTCAAAAATGACCAAAAATGTTAGATTAAAAAAAAAACTGATCATAACGATTATGACCGGGTGATCATAATAGTTATGACCTTTACTCAAAAATGACCAAAAATTTTAGATTTAAAAAAAAAAAAAAAACTAGTCATAATGGTTATGACCGGGTGGTCATAATGATTATGACATTTACTCAAAAATGACAAAAAATGTTAGATTTAAAAAAAAACTGGTCATAATGGTTATGACCACCTGGTCATAATGGTTATGACCTTTACTCAAAAATGACTAAAAACGTTAGATTTAAAAAAAAAAAAACTTTCGATGGAAGTTTATCTCTCTAAATAGAAGTTTCTCTCTTTAGATGGAAGTTTCTCTCTATTATATAAAGATTTGGGTTTTAAAATGGGTGGGGAGCTAGGTGAAAAAGTGAAAAAAAAAATAATAATAATAAGATTCCGGTGGGTGGTAACTCTTTCTTTCTCTAGATTTCAGTTTTCTCTCTCTAAAATACTGTAGATGGTTTGAAAAAAATTTTTAGGCCATGCGAGGGAGAGGGATATTTGAGCTTGTAGGAGATGAGGGTAAACCCATAATTTGATATACATTAAATGCTACTGGGCCCCACATTAAGTACTCGTAATGAAGGAAAAAAAAGTGATACTATTTTTAATAATAAAATTTCTACAGGTGCTATTAATGAAATTAACCCTTTTCTTTATTGCTTGTTTAACGGTGTTGTGTGCAAATGTTCACATTAAAAATTCATAATGTGACACGGAGAATTACTTTCATATTAATATTAGTCGCAAAAGTTATACACCAAGATCAATCACACATAAACCTCTGTAAGACAAAATCTCTAATAATCGATGAAAATTGAGAGTCAGAATTTTGTATTACAACAATAGATGAACCATAGACCAACTTAACTACCTCTACCAACTTAAAGAAAAAAAAAAAACAAAAAAAAACATGCTACATATTTAAAAGAGATTTACAAAACTTCAATTTCCATCTAATGCTGGTTGCTTCCAGGTCCTCCTAGTGTTAAAACCACACCTTGAAGATCACTTCTAAGGCTTGGTTCTTTGGGCAGAGACGATGAACTGGCTCGGAAGAAGGGGAACGTCCGAGCCGCTTGATGTGGGAAGCTCTGGCCAGACCCCAGACCGGCGCTCTTCATTGGCTGCTGGAAAAGCCTTAAGCGCGGTTCAGGGTGGTTCGAGTGGTTCGGTAATGTTTGAGCCATAGCAGCGTGTGGATTTTGCGCGAGAATTGGACCTCTTGGGACCGGTCCTAGTCCCTGTTTGGCAAAAGTTTAAGAGTTGCATAAAGGCGTTAGCTTCTGCTTGCAAATGTGGAAACATTGATCAAGTTTTGTAACAAGCATTCGGGGTTTTTGAAGTTTACCGGTGCAAACAAGACTCCTCTGAATAGCTTTCCATTGACAGTTGTGGTCATTAGATAACCTGAGTCGAATGCTCCGTCTACTTTGCCTCGAACCTCAGCACCAATCTATGGACAAAGCAAAGCATCTCAAAATGAATTCTAACAATAACTAGAATTACGAAACTAATAAATAGAATTACGAAACTAAGTATAGTGCAATTTACCCGCATTTTGAACAGGCCCTGCATCCAAGAGCTTCTGTCCTGAAAATTGCATACTATTTCTACTCATGTTGCTACTTGGTAGAGAATGACATTCTCCTAAAAGGTGAAGATCATTTTTGGCATTCTTTGGACTGCATTTACAGATTCTTTCTGCTTACTTGGAAGTACTGTGAGACTTGTCATTGCTTGGAATCTCATTCAATTTCTGAAACAAATGAAATCCTTGAGAGCCTGTGGCTGAATCGGCGACTTTCTGTGTCGCTGTCTGCTCTTGATCAGATAGTGATGGAGATGAGCTATGGGAAAGTGAAAGAGAGTGCTCCTCTTGCTCCGAATCGACATCCCATGTTTTTGCAGTTGTGGTTCTTCTCCTCTTTGGATGTAAAGTACGTATCTGATATATAAAAGCCGAGTTTATACACATCCATTACAAGAGAGGATGAGATTTAAGTGCCTACTTTAACCAGCCTGAATCCAATGGAAACGACCGCTTGCTTTCTAATTCGGGTTCGTTGGCTCTCTCTCTCTCACTACTACATTATTCCCCAAAAGCATCGTTTTCTGCGTCAACAAATATCGTAATTTCCCTCTTTAGTATACAAATTATGTCATGAACTAGAGTCTAAAGCTTGAACTTTTAATACCCAACTTTCTTACAATGTTATTCCCATCTCTTGAGGACCTTCTCTTATCCTGCTGGTTCCAATGGCTTCCAAAGATTTTGCACATGGAAATGTTGTAACGGCCGTTGGGATCGATGCTCCGCTCCTAGCTAGCTGCAACACCAATAACTCATTGAGTGGACGCTCATCCTCCCCACACCTAAAAGTTCAAACCACCAACGAAGACCAAGTTATAATGGAAATTAACGTTAGGTAAGTGACTAAGAATTCACGTCATAGTTAAACGAAGGAAATTACCCACCACAGATAGCGATATCAAGGTCCATAACAATAGCTGTATGAGAGAACCGCCCTTGTGGCTGTTGGCCTCATATATCAAGCTGTGTCCAAGAGCAAGTGCTCAAGTCTAGGATCCAGACATCATTGTAGTAATGTTTGTCTCCAACCCCACCAATGACATATCTTGGAGGTCTTCCCGAAATGTCTCGCTCACATCAACACCGAGCTTAATTAATTTAAAATAACTAAGTTTAATAAATATGTTTAGTATTTTATTAATATTATGATTAAGTGCTCATTAGTAGTTATGTTAATCTTTTTATATGAAATGTGTGTTTTTTTTAAGAATTTATGTATTACAGAAATTGTTTAACTAAGTACATTTTTTTAAGTAACCGTGCAGATAAGAGTTGACAACCACCGGAAGTGAATTTGATCGATGTGCTTAGTCCATGAGATTGTTTTATATGAATGGTAATCTAAAGTTGTAGAATATACTTGAAATGAAGTTTATCAAAATTTTCTATGGACTTATTTGCAAAGAAAATATATTTTTAAGGATTTAGCATAATTTTAGATTCTTTTAGGTATTTTATGTAATTTTTAAAAGTTGGTTTTGCTGCTGTCTTTCTAATATTTTACAGCTGTCTTTGGTGTTATTTAGCTATTTTAACCAAAATCCTCTTCTTCCTCACACCATGGTTCCATACGCTTCTCAGTGCAACAAAAAAAAAAAAACAAAACAAAACAAAAACAAAACGCAAAATACCACAGAACTCCAACAATTGATCTTCTCCATCATAAGACCTTCTCCTCCTCCTAAATCACAAAACAAATCAAGATTAAGCTTCATTCAAAAACTGATTCTCGGATTCCAGCAAATACCCAATTTTCTTTCAAGCTAGTTGAGCTCAAAGTGGAGTTTGTCATCATTTTTGGAGTCCGAATCTTATAAGCTATCTAAGGTCAGTTTAAATTAGGATTTTTAATAGATTTTGAAGCTAATCGAAGCTGGAAATGTGAGATTTTAATTTGGGTGTGATTTGAATTACTTGAGATAGTTTTATGTTAAAGTGTGATGTGATTTTCATCTAAATGTGTAACTTCTGATTTTTTTCAAGATGTTTGATGGTTCTATGTTATTTGAGATGAAAGGCATTGTGGGGTCTGAATGGAAAAGAGATTTGATTGTTTTTAATGTATTTTATGAAGTGGCATAGAAGATGTTTGTGAAGAGGTTTGACTGAGATTTCTAAAACAGGGCAGTACAATTTCGAGTTTCATTTCACAGCTTATACCCTGTATTTGAAGTTGAAATTTTGTGAAGTTAAAGTATACATATGGATCTTGCTCCCCACAAAATTTCACATGAAAATGTTATAAAACGGATTTTTGGTGAATTTTCAAAAGTTAGGTTCTGTAGCTGGAAATTGGTGGGCAGCCACTAGGTAAAGAATTTGTTTGTACTTAGAATTTGTCCTAAAGGATCTTAAATTGTCTATAATGTTGAAAAGTGATACTATAATGCATATATTCCTATTTTATATGTCTGGTAATGGATTGAAGATGCTTTTAAATACAAAATGACTTGATCATGGATCTTAGGACAAGCCAATCAACTTTCTCGATACGGTGGAGTCAATTTCCCTATGGAAGTTCAATTTTAAAGAGGTAAGTAGGAATTTTACTTACTGTGTCATAGAAACTTAAAAAAAGTATATGATATAATGTTTTAATGTTTTTGACAAATGTTTCCCTTTATTGGAAAAGCTATGATTTGCAAGTAGGAAAGTATGGTTTATTGAAAGCTTTTATGACATGTTTATAATGTTTTAAAGGTTTGCAAAATTCTAGATATGGCTTATGAAATGATGGGAATATCTATGGAATGTGTAACTCCATTATAATGATGTCATTGGGATTGACTGATACCCATGGATGGGTCCCGAAAGGGACATGACTGATACCAACATTTGGGATCCCAATGACAGTAATGAAAGTGTTTGGCAAAACCTAAAGGAAATGAATGGTAAATGATTCTATAGTTTAAGCCCAATTTGTGCCATATCTCAAGGGTGTTCATGTTATGTTTTAAATGTTGATTTGGATTTCTATTTGCTGTAAGAAGATTCGGAATTCATTGAAAACTATATTTTTGATACAGATTATAGTTTAAAGGTTCTTTTTTATTTAACTATGTTCCGTTTACTGGACTTTTAGCTCACCTCACAGTTTCATGGCACAGGTGAGGAAGAAAAGAATGAGGAAGCAACATGGTGGCGGGCTGAAGCTCTTTTGGAAACCCAATGTCATGGAACCTATGTACATACTAAACTAAAAGTTGTTTCATGAAAAATGATTATCAAAGAACTCTGTGGGCTAAAGTAGAAAAGTTTTGATTTGAGATAGTGTTAATAATTTGGGATAGATGTAATACTGACTCTTTATATTTTGACTAAACTATGATGAAGAGTCTGTAAATATTCTATATCAATCTCTTATCATATAACTATCTTGGTTTTGATCTATGTTTTTATGTTATAGTAAATTTCATAAATGTATGAGTTAGTGATATGTTCTAATTAAGTTTAGTTAAAAGCTAAACTGGCTAGGGGGTGTCACAATTTGTGAGTCATATATTATGGAATTTATCTTTTAATAATGGTTGGTACTTAATATCACAGGTGTCTTTTAGTATTATTCTAAAGAGTACCATCAAATGGTTTTTTTTTTAAAACATATTTGTTTACAAAATCCTATTCTAAGAGATTCAGACACTTAGAAATCAGAGTCACGAACTTATAGAACATGCAGAGCCTGTCTTGTTTACATAATTCTATAAAGGATATTCAACCAACCATATCTACAGTAAAATTCTTCTTCAAAGATTTTCATCCGAAAAGGATTTTCGATTCCAAGTACTATCCCACAGTACAGATGTTGGCTAAAAAAACAGTTCATAAAATCCTCGATTTTAATCCATGTTTAGCTAACTTACCAACTGTAATTTCCAAAACCACAATAAATGATATAATGCAAGAAAGAAAAATCTGTCTGAACAACCGATATAGGAAAATTAAATCACCTAATTAAACCACTGAATTGGTAAACTACCAAAAACGACAATAACCTTTGAAACGATACAAAACTTTTATTTTTTACTTAACGGACGCACAACTTAAAAAACGAAATTGACCAAATATACGACAAGTCAACCTCCATGAATGCGATAACCACCTAGATGGACAATAGAGAGAGACCATGAAAGACAATAACAATAATTAAAACGACAGCGTTCCTATCAAACGGCATTAAATGCAAAAATGACGACAAGTAACAAAGAACAACGACACAAATAAAAGAAAAACGACAGTTACTTGGAAAAAGGACTAAATTATAAAAAAGCAGAGACCATTGAAAACGATAACAATCGAATAAAACACAACATCCCAGATAAACGACACAGAGTAAGAACATTTGAAGGAAAAATAAATAAATAATTTGGAACAGGGTAATTTAAATAAATTGGAATAGGAGAAGTTGCACGAATTACCCTCTTAATGAGGTTCATTGAACTAAAAATCATTGAAATACTATTTGAAGCTAGGATTTAAATAAGGTCGATGAAATTATAGGCTTGGAAGGTCACGGGAAAGGCAATCAATACATCTAGATTTATGAGCATATCTTTATTCTACTACTTTAGCTAAAAATTGATCAACATTTTACTTAAATCAACAAATCATTTATCAAATTATCAAAAAAAAAAAATTCTATCAAATATCAAATCACGGAAGTCAATTTTTAAAATATATGCAGTACTATTTACAAATTTTAATAAAATTATATCAACATTTTACTTAAATCAACAAATAATTTATCAAATATCAAATTCACGATAGTCAA
>CM046362.1:17169597-17257352 GCA_025413025.1 Ficus hispida | reverse complement strand
AACCTATTCATATTTATATATATATATATAAAAGAAATAGGGATTTAATTGTGAGAGTCTATCTATGTAAAAGTATAATGATGACTACAAACCTATTAATAGATTATACAAACAAATAAGTATCGGAACCAAAAGGTCTCTTTATTTCTTTTTCAAATTAAAACGACAGCTTTCTGGGAAAAAAAAAAAAAAAAAAAAAAACCAAACCCTCATTTTTTTAATTAGTTTCCGGATTATTTAAACCAATTATTAAAACATATATACACACATATCGCCATAGATAACCTCACACAGAGTAAAGAGTAAAGAAAGAGGCCTTGGCAAACTCCAAGCTTTTGCTTGCTTCAACAATGGCTCCCCCAATTTCCCCCTGTGAATCTTCACTTTAGGAAGAGGGTTTCACCCAACACTCTTCTTGACGACAAGCTTGTAAGTACCCATACATATATACATATATATTCTATATATCATCCTCGTATTTTATTCAACACTTCATACTGGGTGCTCTTTTTTTTTTTTTTTTTCATTTAATTCTGCAGCGGATTCCTAGAGATTTCATGAGGAAATATGGAGCAACTATATTTGATCCAGTAGTGATTGAGGTACCAAGCGGGACCCAGTGGGAAATGGGGTTAAGAGAATATAATGGTGATATTTGGTTGGCCAAAGGCTCTGGCCAGAATTTGCCCAACACCATTCTTTAGAGAATGGACAGGCATTGTTCTTCAAATACAAAGGTCGCTCTCATTTCGATGTCGTCATAGTTGGTGTTAGTGGATTGGAGATTGATTATCCTATCCTTAATTCCAACCAATTCAATGAATCCGACATCGATGACGGTGACGACGATGACGATGATGTCTCTCCCTTGTTGAAAACAGAGGAGAAATCGGCGCCGCCGTGTTCTCACACTCGGAATCGAGTGCAAGGAAACTTTGGAGATAATCATACTCAATGTGGGAGTGATGAACTGAAATATGATGATCCAATAAGCAAAACAGATAATTTGCATTGTTCGAAGTCGAAAGAAATGGAAGGCATGCCAATTTTTTTTGATTTGGTTATTCTTAATTGCTTTTAATGCTTAATTTTTACTTTCGGTTTCGTGTTCTCGGTTTATAATCCATTGCAGTTCAGAGTGATGAGGAGAACCCAAACCTCGGTTTCATTGAGTGTAGATGAAAGGAACGAAGCTTCTATCTAGGACTAAAGATTTCACCTATCCAATTCCACATTGTAAGGTTGTCATACAAAAAGGAACTTACATGATAGTTATGACTTGGTAAGCTTTCTTTTTCAAAATTCGTTGTGGTAGTACACAATTTGTTGGCTTGTATATTTGATAAATTTGTTTACTTTTTATTCGATGATTTTAGGTTTTACCAAAAGATTTTGGTTGAACATCTGTATGATAAAACCGGCGATGTCGAGTCTGAAAAAACATAAAAACGTTGTTGATGATGCTACTCTTTACGTTTCGCATGGGAGGACTTGTACTGTAATGCTTAATGTCTCGGCGTTGGCACAAAATCAGTGAAGTTTCCATTTTGAATAGGTTGGAAGGAATTTGCTGAGGATAATAATCTGAAAGTTGGTGATGTTGTATATTTGAGCTCATTAGTAAAAATGAAATGATTTTCAAAGTCATCATTAACAGATATGGAGATTATCAAAACAGTCAACAGTCACAAGGTAAGTTGAATTACCAATAATTGAGAAAGCTGCCGTGCCTTTCTCATCGTAACACGATTGCTTATTTTTATTAGCCACTTGGTTTCAGCTGACAAGAGTGAAGTTAATCAAGATCAGGCGAAGACAATTCGAAGATTTAAGAGACCAATTACTTCATACAAGGATGAAACCACCTGCAATATGCAATCCATAATAGCACATACTGCCGAGGAGAATCTAAACGTCGACGCCTAGGAGAATCGATGTTGAAGCAGGCAAGGAATTAGAGTATGAGAGTTTCAATCTCGGAACAATCTGTAAAAATAAGTACTGAAAGTAGCTCATTTACTGCAGCCATAAGCTTGGAAACTCAGAATATAAGATCGGACCAACAGCCAGGCCACGAAGATGCCACCCGCTTTGACAAATCCTTGCTTCAAAGTGGAACTGCCCGTTCTTGTGCAAAAAAATCTGGTATCTCTGATAGATAAAATGTTCTTTCACAGTAATGGGATTCAAGAATAAGTTTGGCTAGCTTTCTTTTCAATTATGTTTCTCTAGTCAACCGTAAATTAGATGTTATATCATGCAGGTAATTACGGAATTGACATTTATCTTTGTGAGGGTTAATACTGATTTTCTTTAACCACCTTGTTAATTTTGTGCAGCATGTGCCGAAAAATTTTGCGGCAAAATATTTGAAGCCAGAAACGCAGATTGTAAAACTTAAGGTGGGAAAGAAATGTGGGAAGTGAAGATGTTATCTTTTTCTGGTAGATACGTTTTCTCTTGTGGATGGTCTGCGTTTGCGATGGCAAACAATCTTCGGCGGGAATGTTTTGCTCTTTTGAGTTGGTCGGACGGAACATGGTCATGTCCAGTTTAAGGTTACCATTTCTGAACCTGCTACTAGTTCCAGTTCATGAGCATTTTTCTAGCAAAGAAGAATACTAAAAGCTCTTGTTTTATATGAAGACCAAAGTATGGTCATTTGTAAGGATATTACAAACAGTTTTTGGTCCTTCGTTGCATACTGTTTAGAGGTCCTTTTATGTCTATGTTTAGAACCTCTGTTTTTTGTTATATCCTCTCAAAGGTCTGGGAAATTGGACTCGACCTGTTTATTTTATGCAAAGCACCTAAAGTGTGTATTTCTTTGTTTTCTGTTTTAATTTTGATATTTTCTTTGGAGTGTTGATTTTTGTTTAATCAGAACCCTATTCTATTTTTAACTAATTCACAAATAAGTTTTTGTTTTAATTAATTAGTGTTCTTTAGCAAATCTTATTTCCTCCCAAAGGTCTTATTCGAAATTGTGGCGTGAAATGCTCATTTTACCATAAATAAGACGATCGATAGGAGTAAGTTGGGATAAGATTTTTGATATTTCAATTGCTAAATGTGCATAAATTAACACTGAAAATCCTTATGTTTGAATTAGAGCTTTTATTCTTTTTTTTTTTTTTTTTTTTCGAAGAAGCTTTGTAGTACCATCAACCATGATTTCTAAGCCACCAAACAACGGCGCTAGTTTTTCGGCTGTTTCAACTCCTCACTTATTCAGGTTGGTTCTTCAGAATAACCTTCGAGACAACACTCTTGTAAGTTGGAACTTTGTTTTTGTTGTTTTTTGTTTTTTGTTTTTTGTTTTTTGTTTTTTATTGAGAGAGAAGGTCATAACATTTGCCTCGGATTGAAAGTCCCATGAAAGGTGTTGGTTCTTCTCAGTTCTCATCATCGGGATTCTGGATTTGGGATTTGGGATTTGGGACCCACCTTTTTATATATTTTCGTATTCCTGCAGACCCCAGATCCCAGAGCCCAATATTCCTTGATATGTTGAAGCTGTCGTGTAACAAGTTCCAGCAAAAAAAAAAAAAAAAAACTTGTGTAATAAGTTTGTGTGTGTATATATATATATAGGCCATATATATCTATTTAGTAATGCCCAGATCTTTTCTTTACCTTTTTTTAATTTTTAATTCTTTGTTGTTGTTATCAGTATTTTTACTTGAAATCAGATGAGAATACTGTAGAAGTTGTATATACTCTTGAGATGTTTTCTTTTATTTTAATTGTTGTTTCTGTTGTGCAGTTGATTCCAGTAAAGTTTGTGAGGAATATGGTGAAACTCTGTCCAATCCGGTGTCTGTTAAGCTTCCATGTGGTTCAGAATGGAAATTGGAGTTCAGAAAATTTGACGGCCGGGTTTGTTTACACAAGGGTTGGCCTGAGTTTGTGAAGCACTATTCCATTGCCTTGGGGCACTTTCTAGTTTTTAGATATGAAGGGAATTCTCGATTCCATGTTTTCATTTTTGATAAAACTACAGTGGAGATTGATTATCCCATTAATCCGTCTCATTCCGATGTGCCTAACGGGGAAGAAATCAAAGATGATGAATCTGTTGAAATCTTGGAGAATTTTCCACAGTGTCCTAGAAAAAGAAAGAGCTCTCCTTTACCATATTCTTAGCCTCACAAGAAATTCAAAGCCAGTCCCTTTGGCGAAACCGAGTCAAAAAGTACTCGAAGTTATGAAAAGATAGTTGGGAATTCAATGAGAAATAGAGATTTACAACATTCAAAGTCAATGCAAGGCATGTGAAAATCTTTAATTTTACCTTCAACAAGTAATTGATTCTTTGGTACTTGAACAAATTGTTTTCATGCAGAGTGGTTTTCTTATATTGTTTATTCTCTTTTATCATCTGTAGAGAAATTTCAAGTTTCTGCCGAAGAAGGTGATCATGAAGACAAATCTGTCATGCCAAGATTGAGAAAATCAGAGGTTGAAAACTCTACTTGCAATGTTGTCATTAAACCGACTCAAGTCGGTGAATACTATGACATGGTAAGCTTTCTTATGAAGAATTTTTTAGGCGATTAAAGAAAAACAGCTAGATTCAATTTTCCGATGGCAATTTTTAGTTGAAGGAATGAATCCAAAACAGAGAAACTCCCTGCATCTAGCATGAATAGACTTTTCCACTTCTTAACATGTCTTCTTGCATTGCATTTCTAGTGTTTACCATGGACATTTGCAAGCGAAATTTTCAAGAATCGGTCGCCCTATGGGATATTTGTAATTTCTGATGGACGGACTTGGCCTGTAAAGTTCTGTCGTAGAAGCCGTAATGAAATACGTAGAGGCTGCAGACTTTTAAAAGAAGGTTGGAAGAAATTTGTTGAGGACAACAATTTGAAAGTAGGGGATACTTGTGTCTTTCAGCTGATTGACGGAAACAAGAAGTCATTTAAAGTTTCCATTCTCAAAGCTGATTCAGATAGTCATCCTTCTCGTGGTAAGTAAGGATTATTCTATTTTTCCCAAGGTATTCTATTCAATCCCTATGACTAAAGCGACTTAGCTTCTCACAATAAAACCCATTTTTGCGTTTCAGTTGGTGAGCGCCGAACAAATCTGTTGAAGCTGAAAAGAAATGTAAAAGTCAAGACTAAATCTGCTTGTACTAGCAAACATCAAGAGGAAACTAAACTAGATAAGCATGTCGGTTTAATACTATCAAGAAAGAGATCTCAAACATGATAACAAAGTGGGATTTACCGACCCTTTTCTGATTTTTTGTACAGTCAAGTTTGGGCATGACACACAAACATAGCAAAAATGTCTTTTACCTCAATCAGCTCATACACACAAACATCAAGAGGAAACTAAACTAGCAAAATGTCTTTTACCTCAATCAGCTCATACACACAAACATTTGCTAGTTTAGTTTGCTAGTTTAGTTTGCTAGTTTGATACACACAAACATCATAGCAAAATGTCTCTCCCTAAAAGACATTTTGCTAGTTTAGTTTCCTCTTGATGTTTGTGTGTATGAGCTGATTGAGGTAAAAGACATTTTTGCTATGTTTGTGTGTCATGCCCAAACTTGACTGTACAAAAAATCAGAAAAGGGTCGGTAAATCCCACTTTGTTATCATATTTGAGATCTCTTTCTTGATAGTCTTAAACCGACATGCTTACCTAGTTTAGTTTCCTCTTGATGTTTGCTAGTACAAGCAGATTTAGTCTTGACTTTTACATTTCTCTTCAGCTTCAACAGATTTGTTCGGCGCTCACCAACTGAAATGCAAAAAAGGGTTTTATATGTGAGAAGCTAAGCTGCTTTAGTCATAGGGATTCAATAGAATACCTTGGGAGAAATAGAATAATCCTTACTTACCACGAGAAGGATGACTATCTGAATCAGCTTTGAGAATGGAAACTTTAAATGACTTCTTGTTTCTGTCAATCAGCTGAAAGACACAAGTATCCCCTACTTTCAAATTGTTGTCCTCAGCAAATTTCTTCCAACCTTCTTTTAAAAGTCTACAGCCTCTACGTATTTCATTGCGGCTTCTACGATAGAACTTTACAGGCCAAGTCCGTCCATCAGAAATTACAAATATCCCATAGGGCGACCGATTCTTGAAAATTTCGCTTGCAAATGTCCGTGGTAAACACTAGAAATGCAATGCAAGAAGACATGTTAAGAAGTGGAAAAAGTCTATTCATGCTAGATGCAGGGAGTTTCTCTGTATCGGATTCATTCCTTTAACTAAAAATTGCCATCGGAAAATTGAATCTAGCTGTTTTTCTTTAATCGCCTAAAAAATTCTTCATAACAAAGCTTACCATGTCATAGTATTCACCGACTTGAGTCGGTTTAATGACAACCTTGCAAGTAGAGTTTTCAACCTTTGATTTTCTCAATCTTGGCATGACAGATTTGTCTTCATGATCACCTTCTTCGGTAGAAACTTGAAATTTCTCTACAGATGATAAAAGAGAATAAACAATATAAGAAAACCACTCTGCACGAAAACAATTTGTTCAAGTACCAAAGAATCAATTACTTGTTGAAGGTAAAATTAAAGATTTTCACATGGTTTGCATTGACTTTGAATGTTGTAAATCTCTATTTCTCATTGAATTCCCAACTATCTTTTCATAACTTCGAGTCCTTTTTGACTCGGTTTCGCCAATGGGACTGGCTCTGAATTTCTTGTGAGGCTAAGAATATGGTAAAGGAGAACTCTTTCTTTTTCTAGGACACTGTGGAAAATTCTCCAAGATTTCAACAGATTCATCATCTTTGATTTCTTCCCCGTTCGGCACATCGGAATGAGACGGATTAATGGGATAATCAATCTCCACCGTAGTTTTATCAAAAATGAAAGCATGGAATCGAGAATTCCCTTCATATCTAAAAACTTGAAAGTGCCCCAAGGCAATGGAATAGTGCTTCACAAACTCAGGCCAACCCTTGTGTAAACAAACCCGGCCGTCAAATTTTCTCAACTCCATTTTCCATTCTGAACCACATGGAAGCTTAACAGACACCGGATTGGACAGAGTTTCACCATATCTCCTCGCAAACTTTACTGGAATCAACTGCACAACAGAAACAACAATTAAAATAAAAGAAAACATCTCAAGAGTATATACAACTTTTACAGTATTCTCATCTGATTTCAAGTAAAAATACTGATAACAACAACAAAGAATAAAAAATAAAAAAAAGGTAAAGAAAAGATCTGGGCATTACTAAATAGATATATATGGCCTATATATATACACACACATACTTATTACACAAGTTTTTTTTTTTTTTTTGCTGGAACTTGTTACACAACTTTACAGCTTCAACATATCAAGGAATATTGGGCTCTGAGATCTGGGGTCTGCAGGAATACGAAAATATATAAAAGGCTGGTCCCAAATCCCAAATCCCGAATCCCGATGATGAGAACTGAGAAGAACCAACACCTTTCATGGGACTTTCAATCCGAGGCAAAATGTTATGACTTTTCTCAAAAAAAAAAAAAAAACAAAAAACAAAAAACAACAAAAAAAAGTTCTAACTTACAAGAGTGTTGTCTCGAAGGGTATTCTGAAGAACCACCGTGAAGAAGTGAGGAGTAGAAACAGCCGAAAAACTAGCGCCGTTGTTTGGTGGCTTAGAAATCATGGTTGATGGTACTACAAAGCTTCTTAAAAAAAAAAAAATGTTCCGAGACTTTGTTTGGCCTGATACTTGCCAACAAAGAAAGCTTCTCTTTCTTCTATTTTTCTTTCTTTCGCTCCATTAAATACTGGAATATGAACAGCCGGAAGATATTTATTTTTATTTATTGATGGAAAAATCGTGGGAAATTCATTCCAAAAATATATATATGGGAAATTCTTTTGGTTGAGGCGGCCTTTTTTTTTTTGTTTTAGGCCATGAAATTTGGGTAATCTATCGGTCTCAGGCCAGGTTGTACGGAAGATATAATAGAGCGGGATACACAAGAGCGTCGCTTTCACAAAGGTTGTCGTTTTATTTGTTTCCCAAAGAACGGTAAAAGAAACAATTTAAAGCCTATATTTTAAGTAAATAATTTTTATTTTTATTTTGTAAATAATGTATATATTTTGGAAGTAAATATTTTTTATTTTTATTAAAATTGTAAATAGTGTATATATTTCAAAAGATTGACTATCGTGAATTTGATATTTGATAAATTATTTGTTGATTTAAGTAAAATGTTGATATAATTTTATTAAAATTGTAAATAGTACTGCATATATTTTAAAAATTGACTTCCGTGAATTTGATATTTGATAGAATTTTTTTTTTTGATAATTTGATAAATGATTTGTTGATTTAAGTAAAATGTTGATCAATTTTTAGCTAAAGTAGTAGAATAAAGATATGCTCATAAATCTAGATGTATTGATTGCCTTTCCCGTGACCTTCCAAGCCTATAATTTCATCGACCTTATTTAAATCCTAGCTTCAAATAGTATTTCAATGATTTTTAGTTCAATGAACCTCATTAAGAGGGTAATTCGTGCAACTTCTCCTATTCCAATTTATTTAAATTACCCTGTTCCAAATTATTTATTTATTTTTCCTTCAAATGTTCTTACTCTGTGTCGTTTATCTGGGATGTTGTGGTTTTATTCGATTGTTATCGTTTTCAATGGTCTCTGCTGTTTTTTATAATTTAGTCCTTTTTCCAAGTAACTGTCGTTTTTCTTTTATTTGTGTCGTTGTTCTTTGTTACTTGTCGTCATTTTTGCATTTAATGCCGTTTGATAGGAACGCTGTCGTTTTAATTATTGTTATTGTCTTTCATGGTCTCTCTCTATTGTCCATCTAGGTGGTTATTCGCATTCATGGAGGTTGACTTGTCGTATATTTGGGTCAATTTCGTTTTTAAGTTGTGCGTCCGTTAAGTAAAAAATAAAAGTTTTGTATCGTTTCAAAGGTTATTGTCGTTTTTGGTAGTTTACCAATTCATGTGGTTTAATTAGGTGATTTAATTTTCCTATATCGGTTGTTCAGACAGATTTTTCTTTCTTGCATTATATCATTTATTGTGGTTTTGGAAATTACAGTTGGTAAGTTAGCTAAACATGGATTAAAATCGAG
Organism: Ficus hispida; assembly: GCA_025413025.1. NCBI lineage: Eukaryota > Viridiplantae > Streptophyta > Magnoliopsida > Rosales > Moraceae > Ficus > Ficus hispida. Next base: position 17,248,255 of record CM046362.1, on the reverse strand, counting down.
GATTTTATGAACTGTTTTTTTAGCCAACATCTGTACTGTGGGATAGTACTTGGAATCGAAAATCCTTTTCGGATGAAAATCTTTGAAGAAGAATTTTACTGTAGATATGGTTGGTTGAATATCCTTTATAGAATTATGTAAACAAGACAGGCTCTGCATGTTCTATAAGTTCGTGACTCTGATTTCTAAGTGTCTGAATCTCTTAGAATAGGATTTTGTAAACAAATATGTTTAAAAAAAAAAACCATTTGATGGTACTCTTTAGAATAATACTAAAAGACACCTGTGATATTAAGTATCAACCATTATTAAAAGATAAATTCTATAATATATGACTCACAAATTGTGAAACCCCCTAGCCAATTTAGCTTTTAACTAAACTTAACTAGAACATATCACTAACTCATACATTTATGAAATTTACTATAACACAGAAACATAGATCAAAACCAAGATAGTTATATGATAAGAGATTGATATAGAATATTTACAGACTCTTCATTATAGTTTAGTCAAAATATAAAGAGTCAGTATTATAACGATCCCAAATTATTAACACTATCTCAAATCAAAACTTTTCTACTTTAGCCCACAAAGTTCTTTGATAATCATTTTTCATGAAACAACTTTTAGTTTAGTATGTACATAGGTTCTATGACATCGGGTTTCTAAAAGAGCTTCAGCCCGCCACCATGTTGCTTCCTCATTCTTTTCTTCCTCACTTATGCCATGAAACTTTGAGGTGAGCTAAAAGTCCAGTAAGCGGAACATAGTTAAATAAAAAAGAACCTTTAAACTATAATCTGTATCAAAAATATAGTTTTCAATGAATTTCGAATCTTCTTACAGCAAATAGAAATCCAAATCAACATTTAAAACATAACATGAACACCCTTGAGATATGGCACAAATTGGGCTTAAACTATAGAATCATTTACCATTCATTTCCTTTAGGTTTTGCCAAACACTTTCATTACTGTCATTGGGATCCCAAATGTTGGTATCAATCATGTCCCTTTCGGGACCCATCCATGGGTATCAGTCAGTCCCAATGACATCATTATAATGGAGTTACACATTCCATAGATATTCCCATCATTTCATAAGCCATATCTAGAATTTTGCAAACCTTTAAAACATTATAAACATGTCATAAAAGCTTTCAATAAACCATACTTTCCTACTTGCAAATCATAGCTTTTCCAATAAAGGGAAACATTTGTCAAAAACATTAAAACATTATATCATATACTTTTTTTAAGTTTCTATGACACAATAAGTAAAATTCCTACTTACCTCTTTAAAATTGAACTTCCGTAGGGAAATTGACTCCACCGTATCGAGAAAGTTGATTGGCTTGTCCTAAGATCCATGATCAAGTCATTTTGTATTTAAAAGCATCTTCAATCCATTACCAGACATATGAAATAGGAATATATGCATTATAGTATCACTTTTCAACATTATAGACAATTTAAGATCCTTTAGGACAAATTCTAAGTACAAACAAATTCTTTACCTAGTGGCTGCCCACCAATTTCCAGCTACAGAACCTAACTTTTGAAAATTCACCAAAAATCCGTTTTATAACATTTTCATGTGAAATTTTGTGGGGAGCAAGACCATATGTATACTTTAACTTCACAAAATTTCAACTTCAAATACAGGGTATAAGCTGTGAAATGAAACTCGAAATTGTACTGCCCTGTTTTAGAAATCTCAGTCAAACCTCTTCACAAACATCTTCTATGCCACTTCATAAAATACATTAAAAACAATCAAATCTCTTTTCCATTCAGACCCCACAATGCCTTTCATCTCAAATAACATAAAACCATCAAACATCTTGAAAAAAATCAGAAGTTACACATTTAGATGAAAATCACATCACACTTTAACATAAAACTATCTCAAGTAATTCAAATCACACCCAAATTAAAATCTCACATTTCCAGCTTCGATTAGCTTCAAAATCTATTAAAAATCCTAATTTAAACTGACCTTAGATAGCTTATAAGATTCGGACTCCAAAAATGATGACAAACTCCACTTTGAGCTCAACTAGCTTGAAAGAAAATTGGGTATTTGCTGGAATCCGAGAATCAGTTTTTGAATGAAGCTTAATCTTGATTTGTTTTGTGATTTAGGAGGAGGAGAAGGTCTTATGATGGAGAAGATCAATTGTTGGAGTTCTGTGGTATTTTGCGTTTTGTTTTTGTTTTGTTTTTTTTTTTTTTTTTTTGTTGCACTGAGAACCGTATGGAACCATGGTGTGAGGAAGAAGAGGATTTTGGTTAAAATAGCTAAATAACACCAAAGACAGCTGTAAAACAATTAGAAAGACAGCAGCAAAACCAACTTTTAAAAATTACATAAAATACCCAAAAGAATCTAAAATTATGCTAAATCCTTAAAAATATATTTTCTTTGCAAATAAGTCCATAGAAAATTTTGATAAACTTCATTTCAAGTATATTCTACAACTTTAGATTACCATTCATATAAAACAATCTCATGGACTAAGCACATCGATCAACTTCACTTCCGGTGGTTGTCAACTCTCATCTGCACGGTTACTTAAAAAAATGTACTTAGTTAAACAATTTCTGTAATACATAAATTCTTAAAAAAAACACACATTTCATATAAAAAGATTAACATAACTACTAATGAGTACTTAATCATAATATTAATAAGATACTAAACATATTTATTAAACTTAGTTATTTTAAATTAATTAAGCTCGGTGTTGATGTGAGCGTATATTGAACGGGTTGATGTGAGCGAGACATTTCGGGAAGACCTCCAAGATATGTCATTGGTGGGGTTGGAGACAAACATTACTACAATGATGTCTGGATCCTAGACTTGAGCACTTGCTCTTGGACACAGCTTGATATATGAGGCCAACAGCCACAAGGGCGGTTCTCTCATACAGCTATTGTTATGGACCTTGATATCGCTATCTATGGTGGGTAATTTCCTTCGTTTAACTATGACGTGAATTCTTAGTCACTTACCTAACGTTAATTTCCATTATAACTTGGTCTTCGTTGGTGGTTTGAACTTTTAGGTGTGGGGAGGATGAGCGTCCACTCAATGAGTTATTGGTGTTGCAGCTAGCTAGGAGCGGAGCATCGATCCCAACGGCCGTTACAACATTTCCATGTGCAAAATCTTTGGAAGCCATTGGAACCAGCAGGATAAGAGAAGGTCCTCAAGAGATGGGAATAACATTGTAAGAAAGTTGGGTATTAAAAGTTCAAGCTTTAGACTCTAGTTCATGACATAATTTGTATACTAAAGAGGGAAATTACGATATTTGTTGACGCAGAAAACGATGCTTTTGGGGAATAATGTAGTAGTGAGAGAGAGAGAGCCTACGAACCCGAATTAGAAAGCAAGCGGTCGTTTCCATTGGATTCAGGCTGGTTAAAGTAGGCACTTAAATCTCATCCTCTCTTGTAATGGATGTGTATAAACTCGGCTTTTATATATCAGATACGTACTTTACATCCAAAGAGGAGAAGAACCACAACTGCAAAAACATGGGATGTCGATTCGGAGCAAGAGGAGCACTCTCTTTCACTTTCCCATAGCTCATCTCCATCACTATCTGATCAAGAGCAGACAGCGACACAGAAAGTCGCCGATTCAGCCACAGGCTCTCAAGGATTTCATTTGTTTCAGAAATTGAATGAGATTCCAAGCAATGACAAGTCTCACAGTACTTCCAAGTAAGCAGAAAGAATCTGTAAATGCAGTCCAAAGAATGCCAAAAATGATCTTCACCTTTTAGGAGAATGTCATTCTCTACCAAGTAGCAACATGAGTAGAAATAGTATGCAATTTTCAGGACAGAAGCTCTTGGATGCAGGGCCTGTTCAAAATGCGGGTAAATTGCACTATACTTAGTTTCGTAATTCTATTTATTAGTTTCGTAATTCTAGTTATTGTTAGAATTCATTTTGAGATGCTTTGCTTTGTCCATAGATTGGTGCTGAGGTTCGAGGCAAAGTAGACGGAGCATTCGACTCAGGTTATCTAATGACCACAACTGTCAATGGAAAGCTATTCAGAGGAGTCTTGTTTGCACCGGTAAGCTTCAAAAACCCCGAATGCTTGTTACAAAACTTGATCAATGTTTCCACATTTGCAAGCAGAAGCTAACGCCTTTATGCAACTCTTAAACTTTTGCCAAACAGGGACTAGGACCGGTCCCAAGAGGTCCAATTCTCGCGCAAAATCCACACGCTGCTATGGCTCAAACATTACCGAACCACTCGAACCACCCTGAACCGCGCTTAAGGCTTTTCCAGCAGCCAATGAAGAGCGCCGGTCTGGGGTCTGGCCAGAGCTTCCCACATCAAGCGGCTCGGACGTTCCCCTTCTTCCGAGCCAGTTCATCGTCTCTGCCCAAAGAACCAAGCCTTAGAAGTGATCTTCAAGGTGTGGTTTTAACACTAGGAGGACCTGGAAGCAACCAGCATTAGATGGAAATTGAAGTTTTGTAAATCTCTTTTAAATATGTAGCATGTTTTTTTTTTTTTTTTTTTTTTTCTTTAAGTTGGTAGAGGTAGTTAAGTTGGTCTATGGTTCATCTATTGTTGTACTACAAAATTCTGACTCTCAATTTTCATCGATTATTAGAGATTTTGTCTTACAGAGGTTTATGTGTGATTGATCTTGGTGTATAACTTTTGCGACTAATATTAATATGAAAGTAATTCTCCGTGTCACATTATGAATTTTTAATGTGAACATTTGCACACAACACCGTTAAACAAGCAATAAAGAAAAGGGTTAATTTCATTAATAGCACCTGTAGAAATTTTATTATTAAAAATAGTATCACTTTTTTTCCTTCATTACAGTACTTAATGTGGGGCCCATAGCATTTAATGTATATCAAATTATGGGTTTACCCTCATCTCCTACAAGCTCAAATATCCCTCTCCCTCGCATGGCCTAAAAATTTTTTTCAAACCACTACAGTATTTTAGAGAGAGAAAACTGAAATCTAGAGAAAGAAAGAGTTACCACCCACCGGAATCTTATTATTATTTTTTTTTTTCACTTTTTCACCTAGCTCCCCACCCATTTTAAAACCCAAATCTTTATATAATAGAGAGAAACTTCCATCTAAAGAGAGAAACTTCTATTTAGAGAGATAAACTTCCATCGAAAGTTTTTTTTTTTTAAATCTAACGTTTTTAGTCATTTTTGAGTAAAGGTCATAACCATTATGACCAGGTGGTCATAACATTATAACCAGTTTTTTTTTAAATCTAACATTTTTTGTCATTTTTGAATAAATGTCATAATCATTATGATCACCCGGTATAACCATTATGACTAGTTTTTTTTTTTTTTTAAATCTAAAATTTTTGGTCATTTTTTAGTAAAGGTCATAACTATTATGATCACCCGGTCATAATCGTTATGATCAGTTTTTTTTTTTTAATCTAACATTTTTGGTCATTTTTGAGTAAAGGTCATAACCATTATGACCACCCGGTCATAACCGTTATGACCATTTTTTTTTTTTTTAAATCTAACATTTTTGGTCATTTTTAATAAAGGTCATAACCATTATGACCACCCGGTCATAACCGTTATGACCAGTTTTTTTTTTTCATCTAATATTTTTGGCCATTTTTGAGCAAAGGTCATAACTACTATGACCACCCGGTCATAACCGTTATTTTTGGTCATTTTTGAGTAAAGGTCATAACCATTATGACCACTCGGTCATAACCGTTATGACTAGTTTTTTTTTTTTTAAATCTAATATTTTTGGGCATTTTTGAGTAAATGTCATAACTATTATGACCACCCGGTCATAACCATTATGACCAGTTTTTTTTTTAATCTAACATTTTTGGTCATTTTTGAGTAAAGGTCACAACCATTATGACCACCCGGTCATAACCGTTATGACCAGTTTTTTTTTTTTTTTAAATCTAACATTTTTGGTCATTTTTGAGTAAAGGTCATAACCATTATGACCACCCGGTCATAACCATTATGACCAGTTCTTTTTTTTTTAATCTAACATTTTTGGCTATTTTTGAGTAAAGGTCATAACCATTTTGACCACCCGGTCATAACCACACTGTTATGTCCTGTACTAAAAAATAACCAAAAATATTAGTTTTTTTTAAAATTTTTTTAAACTTAGGTCATAACTATTATGACCAGGTGGTCATAACAGGAATGACCTTTACTCAAAAATGGCTAAAAATGTTAGATTTAAAAAAAAAAAAACTTTTGACGGAAGTTTCTCTCTCTAAATGGAAGTTTCTCTCTTTAGATGGAAGTTTCTCTCTATTATATGAAGATTTGGGTTTTAAAATGGGTGGGAGGCTAGGAGGAAAAATGAAAAAAAAAAAAAAAAAAAAAAAAAAAGGTTTCCGGTAGGTGCTAACTCTTTCTCTCTATATTTCAGTTTTCTCTCTCTAAAACACTGTAGATGTTGGTTTGAAAAAAAATTTTAGGCCATGTGAGGGAGAGGGATATTTGAGCTTGTAGGATATGAGGGTAAACCTGTAATTTGATATACATTAAATGCTACTAGGCCCCATGATAAATGCATAAAAATGTATTTTTATTTATATAATTTATTAAATAAATCACATTTTAAATAAGGATTTTCATAATATTTTACTTAGAAATATTTATTATTTGTTTTAATTCTTTCTTTTTCCTTTCTTTTTCCTTTTTCCCTCCTTTCTTCCGCAGGCACAGCCCCAACCCAGAGAGTGGCCCAAGCCCACGCACACCCAGCCTCAACTCTTCCTCCACGTGCGTGCAGCTGCTCCTCCAATCCAGCTTCAGTTGCTCCAGCCCGAGAAGTCAGCCCGCGAATCTCGGGCCAGATTCTCAGCCAAGCCCGCGCAGCTGCTTCTTCCTTGCTACAGCCAACTACAGCCCGAAAATCCAGGCCCGTGTTCCAGCCCAGATCTCCCCTTCAAGCTGCTCCTCCAATCCAGCCCGCAAAAATCAGGGCCAAATCCTTGCATCCAGCTGGTGTTCCACGAGTAACCGGCTGATCTACCAATCTGGTTAGCGGATTTGTTGGTCAAAATCCTCCCTAGCTTGTTGGATTCGGGCCTATATAATGAGGGCTCCTCAAGATGACGAAAATATAGTTTTTCCATTGATTTTTAGCTGAGTTTTTAGTATTGTTTTATTTTTCATCTCATATTTTCTTGTTAGAACTTTGTGAGATGAATTGCATACTAGGCTAGAGTTCTTTGGTGAGGTAGAGATGATCCTAGATGTGTAGTGAATTTATTTGGGTTTTGATTCTCCAATGGTTTGTAAAGTTTATACATTTGAGTAAATAATTTTTCTTTCATCTTATTTCTCTCTCATATCAATATATTTTATTGTCAGCTTTTATATAAACCTAGTCAAGCTCTTTTTATGTGAATTGTTGCATGATAAAATATATTGATAGCGTTATTTTATAAGTAGTCTTTTGCTGCAATATTGCTTATGGTATATTGTCGCTTTTGGATTTCTTATAAGATAATTTTTATTAGTTCTTCACATAAGAATTTTATTCACTCAAATAAATTTTAATCCACAAGTTTTTCAAATCTTTATTTTCCGATTGATTGTTTGGGATGTGAAACTTTCAATTGAGTTATTTTATGAATCAAAATCCAATTAGGTACATGAAACATATAGGGGATTCTCGATGCTTTATCACTTTTGATTATTGAGTTTTCTTTATTTTTAAATTACGCTGTCATTAAATTTGTTTCAAAATCACAAAAATACTTCTTCCTTTTTCTTATTTGATTGTTTACTTCTCTAACGTTTTTATTCCGCTAATCTTTCTTTGCTTGTTTTTATCACCTCCTCGTGGGATCGACCGTCCTAATTGTACTACAATCGACCGCTTGTTTTTGTACACATTTGGGCGTAATCAAATTATGGCGCCGTTACCGGGGAGGTGTCAAGAAGCAAGATTGATCAGTAGATATTTTGCCAAGAGGTAAATAATTTTATTTTATTTTCCTTATTATTTTTACTTTTAAAAAAAATATATATATATATATTGTGTTTAAATTTGCGTAGTTCACTGGTATATATAGATATATATAAATATTTAATTTTTATTTATTTATTTATTATTTTTATTCTTCTTTATTTATTTATTTAATTTATATATTTTATTTATTTTAATTATTATTATTATTATTATTATTATTATTATTATGATTACGTTAGTTAGTTTTTGTGGTATTGTTGCTTTAATTTTGTCCATTTGTCTGCTTTTGTTATATATTCCGTTTTTATTCTTTTACATATTTAAAAAAAAAAAAAAAAAAAAAAAAAAAGAAGAGAGAAGAGTGTTCATTATGTGTTCTATTTGGTTGCTTTTTTTTTTTCTCCCTTTCTCTTTCGGTTGAATTTTAATTTTTTTTTTTTAAAAAATTACTGTTCATTTTTTTTTCTTTCCACTTGTTTTATTATCATTATTATTATTATTTCTAATTAGTTTCGTTATATCTAGTTGATCAGTTTGCTAGTTTTCATTTTTATTTATTATTATTATTTTTTTTTTAGTATAGTATTAACTTAGGATACTAATATCTAACATCTAACATTTCATAAAATACGTCATAAAATTTAATAAATCTAGCAAGCAATTGTGTAGAAATGTTGGAAAGTACGAACTAAGGGAGTTCTGTCCAGGAGGTTGGTTTTTAAGGAGGCCTCGCCCCACCAATCTTTCCTGGGAACATTCTTAGGGACTGCGATTCGCGGTTTTACACTATTGTTGTTTTTGTAAAAGTTGTCTTTGTTTCCAATAATAATAATAATAATAATAATAATAATAATAAATAAAAATAAAAATAAAAATAAATAAAAATAAAAAAATAAAAATAAATAAAAAAAAAAAAATTAAACGCTCAAGGTGAATGAATCGTTATAGAAACGAACTAGGGAGATTCGCAAGAAGACCTGAAGACCCTAGCGAAGTTTCTTCTTCTACGTCTAGCTTTCCTCCATCTCCAAACGCTTTAGCAATTCCAAATCCATTTGCGATGGCTCAAAACGAGGAGGTCCAACAAAAGACGTTGAACGACTACCTTCACCCTACGCGTACGGCCACACCATCATGCATAATATTTCCACCTAATTTGCCAAATTTGGATTTCAAGCCGGGTATGATTCAACTTTTGCCGACCTTTCACGGGTTAGAAAGCGAAAATCCGTACGTGCATATTCGGGAGTTTGACGAGGTGGTGGCAACTTTCCACAACCGAGCTGAGACTGCAGATTCTGTGCGATTAAAATTTTTTCCATTTTCTCTGAAAGACAAAGCCAAAAGCTGGTTGTATTCTTTGCGACCTAGGTCTATTGGAACATGGGAAGAGATGACAACTGTATTCTTCAACAAGTATTTCCCACACCATAAGACTAATGGTCTTAAACGACAGATCTCGACCTTTACTCAGAAGGACAATGAAACTCTCTATCAAGTCTGGGAGCGGTTTAAAGATTTGTTGAATCAATGCCCCCACCATGGTTACGAGAGTTGGCGCCTCGTCAGTTATTTCTACGAAGGACTCACAATCCGAGAGCGTCAATTTGTGGAGATGATGTGAAATGGTGAGTTTCTCCAGAAGGATCCCGAAGATGCTTTCGAGTATCTCAACGAGCTAGCCGAGAAAGCCCACACATGGACTGGACCAAGTGCTACTGACAGCACTAGTCGTTCTCGACCTGCTGGAGTCTACCAACTAAGGGAAGAGGATAACCTCAAGGCCCAAATCGAGTCTTTGACAAGACATATTGAGGCCCTCAAAACCAAGGAAGGTAAAGGAATCCACATGGTCGCAAGGGCAGAGTCGCAAGAGCCGTGCTTCGTTTGTGGAGGGTTGGAACATTTAGCTAAGGATTGCCTTGTTTATAGTGAAATGAGAGGGAGTTACGAAGAGCACTGTAATGCCTTAGGGGCATACAACAAGCCTTTCTCTAACACGTACAATCCTGGCTGGAGGAACCATCCAAACTTCAATTGAAGAGATTCCAATCAAACACAACCACCAAAGGCAAATTCTGCACCTCAGTATCATGCACAACCGCCGAGGAGTTCTCTCGAGAATACCTTGCAATCTTTCATGGAGGCACAGACTAGGATGAACCAAAAGTTTGAATCATTTTTCACGCAAATGGTGGAAGAAAGTAAAGAGATAAAGAGCCAAATCACAAAGCTGACTGGTGTCCTGACTGTTCAAGAACGAGGCAAGTTTCCTTCACAAGCTCAATCCAACCTCACGGGGCAACACATGGCACAAACCTCCAACTCTGCAGGTCAAAACATCAAGGAGGTCAATGTCATCACCACTCGTAGTGGCAAGATTTCGAATGAACCATCAAGAACTACTGTCACTTCAAGTAGTCAAGAAGTCGTCCCCAAGATAGCTGAGTCAATTGAACTTCCAGTAAAGGTGCCTTTCCCCCAAGCTCTGCGATCTGCTGAGAAAGTTCTGGATAGTCAAAGTGAGATCCTAGAGCATTTGACTCAAGTAAAGATTAATCTTCATTTGCTTCATGTGATCAAGCAAGTGCCGGCTTATGCCAAAGTCATTAAGGATTTATGCACCACCAAAAGGAAGCACCACGTTAAGAAGACTGCCTTCTTGACGGAACAAGTGAGTGCGGTGATCGAGCAGAAGGCGCCGCCTAAGTACAAAGATCCTGGTTGTCCCACCATCTCGTGCCAAATTGGGACTCAGGAATTCTGCCAAGCTTTGCTCGACCTTGGAGCGAGCGTCAATCTCATGCCTTACTCCATTTACTCGCAACTTGGTCTTGGAGAGATTAAGCCCACATCTGTGGTTTTGCAACTAGCCGATCGTTCGATCAAGAAGCCTCGGGGTATAGTTGAGGATGTTCTGGTTCAAGTTGAGAAGTTTTATTACCCCGTTGATTTCCTTGTCCTAGACACCCAATCTGTAGTAAGCATGGAATCCAAGATTCCCATCATCCTCGGTAGACCGTTCCTTGCTACAGCCAATGCTTTAATTAACTGTAGGAATGGTCTCATAAAGATATCTTTCGGGAACATGACCTTGGAGGTAAATGTTTTCCACATTGCGAAGCAGCCACATGATGATGACGAGTGTCACCAAACATTTTTGATCGACACACTCGTCTCGGAGGAGGTTCGACTGTACAGTGATTTCGATAATCTTGATGAACTCCTCCACAATTCTGACTTTGAACGTTCCGGTCCTTGTGAGTTGGCCAACAACGCTACCATCTATAAAGACGCACAAGGCAGAGGAACCAAGTTTTGGCAACCGCGTTTTGAAGAGCTTCCTCGAGAAAAAGAAAAGCCAAAACCATCCACTAAAGAAATCCCAACACTTAAGCTGGCTCAATTGCCTGAGGGTTTGAAACATGTCTTCCTAGGAGCTGGTGATACCTTTCCTGTTATCATTTCATCTAAACTAGACGCATCACAAGAACAGCTGTTAGTCGACATGCTGCGAAAGCACAAAACTGCGTTAGGTTGGACGATTGCTGACATTAAGGGTATTAGCCCCTTAATTTGCTCCCATCACATCAATTTGGAAGACGGGGCTGTTCCACGAAGGGATCCCCAAAGGAGACTAAACCTAACGATGAAAGAAGTTGTGAAGAATGAGGTCTTGAAGCTTCTGGATGCAGGGATCATCTATCCGGTTGCCGATAGCAAGTGGGTTAGTCCAACTCAGGTAGTGCCCAAGAAATCGGGGGTGACAGTAGTAGAGAACGAAAAAGGGGCTTTTGTCCCCACAAGGACAGTTACGGGTTGGCGCATGTGCATTGACTACCGAAAGCTGAATGCTTCCACCCGCAAGGATCATTTCCCGCTTCCGTTCATCGACCAAATCCTAGAACGTGTGGCTGGTCATCCTTTCTACTGCTTTCTTGATGGCTACTCAGGATATTATCAGATCGAGATTGCATTGGAGGATCAAGACAAGACTACTTTTACCTGTCCTTTTGGTACTTATGCCTTCCGGCGTATGCCATTCGGACTGTGCAACGCACCGGCCACCTTTCAGAGGTGCATGACGAGCATTTTCAGCGACATGGTCGAGAAATGTATGGAAGTGTTCATGGATGACTTGACCATCTTCGGCAATTCCTTTGACTTGTGCCTTCTTAACTTAGAAGCTGTTCTGACAAGATGTGAAGAAAAAGGACTCGTGCTTAACTGGGAGAAGTGCCATTTCATGGTATCATCAGGCATAGTCTTGGGGCATGTTGTTTCTGAGAAAGGGATTGAGGTCGATCAGTCTAAGATTGAACTTATCTCTAAATTGCCCACTCCCAAGTCAGTCAAAGAAGTTCGGTCATTTCTTGGGCATGCTGGTTTCTATAGGAGGTTCATACAGAATTTTTCTGCGATTTCTCGTCCATTATGTAATCTCCTAGCCAAAGATGCCATTTTTGAGTGGACGCAAGAGTGTGAGGATGCCTTCCGAACGCTTGTGGTAAAGTTGACTACTGCCCCCATTATTCAGTCACCGGATTGGAACTTACCATTCGAGATTATGTGTGACGCAAGTAACCATGCTGTTGGGGCAGTCCTTGGTCAAAGAAGAGAGGGGAAGTCCTTTGTAGTGTATTACACAAGCCGCACTCTGAATAATGCTCAATTGAACTACTCAACCACTGAGAAAGAGTTGCTCGCTGTTGTGTTTGCACTTGACAAGTTCCGTGCATATCTGATTAGTTCACCCATCACCGTCTTCACAGATCATGCAGCTCTTAAGTATCTCCTTTCTAAAAAGGATGCCAAGGCGCGATTGATTAGGTGGATCCTCTTGCTGCAGGAATTTGACATCAAAATCAAGGACAAGAAAGGAGTCGAAAACGTTGTGGCGGACCATCTTTCTCGACTTGAATTTAGTGACCCCGCCGACGGTCCTGCCATCCGAGATGATTTCCCCGACGAACATCTATTCGCTGTCACCAAGCTACCTTGGTACACTCACATCGTCAATTACTTGGTGACTGCGGAACTTCCTGCTGATTGGAGTGCTCAAGATAAGCATAAATTCTTGGTCGAGGTACGTAATTTCTACTGGGATGACCCGTACCTTTACAAATACTGCCCCGACCAGATCATAAGGCGATGCATTCCTGACGATGAAATTCATAGTGTTTTACACTTTTGCCATATCGATGCATGTGGTGGTCACTTCTCCGTGAAGAAGACTACTGCAAAAATCTTACAGTGCGGTCTTTATTGGCCCACTTTGTTTAAAGACACTAATGAGTTTTGTCGATCTTGTCTAAGGTGCCAAAAGTTAGGTACTTTGTCCCGTCGCCATATGATGCCTTTGAACCCAATTATTGTGATAGAGATATTTGATTGTTGGGGGATAGATTTTATGGGACCCTTTCCATCTTCTTTTGGTTACCTCTACATTCTCCTCACTGTGGATTACGTTTCAAAATGGGTAGAAGCCGTGCCGTGTCGAACCAATGATAATGCGACAGTTGTGAAGTTCTTGAAAGAGAATGTGCTATCTAGGTTTGGTACACCTCGCGCTATCATCAGTGATCAAGGCACACATTTCTGCAATCGTTCTTTCAAGGCCCTGATGCATAAATATGGTGTGATCCACGAAGTTTCAACCGCTTATCACCCTCAAACTAATGGTCAAGCTGAGCTGGCAAATCGAGAGATTAAGCAAATTTTGGAAAAGACGGTAAACCCCGACCGCAAAGATTGGTCCATGCGCCTTTCCGATGCAATTTGGGCATATCGCACTGCTTACAAAACCACCCTTGGGATGTCTCCTTACAGGCTTGTCTTTGGAAAAGCCTGTCATTTACCTGTAGAGCTTAAACATAAGGCTTATTGGGCTGTCAAAGCCCTTAACTTTGATCTCAGTGCTGCAGGTATACATCGCAAGCTCCAGCTGTCAGAAATTGAGGAGTTAAGAAATGATGCATATAATAACTCCAAGATTTACAAGGCTAGAATGAAGGTGGCTCATGACAAGCAAATTTTGAGGAAGAACTTCGAGCCAAATCAGAGGGTGCACCTTTATGACTCCCGTCTGCATCTCCACCCAGGTAAGTTAAGGTCGTAGTGGACTGGTCCATTTGTGGTGAAACAAGTCTTTCCCAATGGTGCTGTTGAAGTCAAGGACCCAAGCGATGGGAGAATTTTCAGAGTCAATGGTCAGAGATTGAAGCACTACATTGAACGAGTAAGCCAGGCTGAAGAAATCATTCTTGCGGCCCCAGTTTATAAGTAGTTTGCTTCCAACTCTTTTTGTATCATATTTTTGTTTTGTTTGTTTCTTTTTGTGTGTTTTGTGTGCTTTTATTTTCGATTTGTTTTTATGTGTTTTTATATTTGTCTGTGTGTTTTGAAGAATCAGATCAGGTTGCACATCTCTGTTCCTATCGTCATCAACCAGGTGTTCTCTTTCCATGTCTTCTTCACATTTGTACATCTTTTTAGACATTGAGGACACTGTCTGATTTTTGGTTGGGGATGGTGAGCATATTCATGCGTGAGTTTAATTTCGGTCATTTTAGAATTTGGATCAAAATTTTTACAAAGTTACCTAAGTGTGATTTCAAAATGTTCGGTTTGAGTCAGTTTTTGTTATCTCGACTATTAAGAAATGATTTCCAGAGTTCTTTTTGTGCACATGCTAAACCTTGTGGTAAGATGGTTGTTAACATATTTAGTTGAGAAAAATTCTCGAGTTTAAGTGTTTTATTTTTTTTGGTGAGTTGTGAGATTGAGAAAACAGCTTTTTGAACTTTTATTGATCTTTCAAATTGGTACAATCACTATTTAGAACACCACTACTTAACTTGTACTTTTGCTTGAAGGATGATTTTTGGTTAGATAGAATTGATCTTTTGTAATAGAGCCTTACATCATTCATTTAGTTTGATCTCATATGGTGCTGCATAGCAGTCAAAAGAATTCATTACTATATTTGTTCTATTAAGCATGATGTCTCTTGTTAAAAAAATAAATAAATAAAAAATAAATAAATAAATAAAAAATATAAAAATATAAAAATATAAAATAAAAAAAGTTGTTTGACGGCTCGTTGTTTATGTAATTTTCTATTTTATCCAAATGAAATCCCAAAAGCTAGTTTATGGTATAAGTGGTGTAATGTTCCGAGTATTTGAGTCGCCTATCATTTGATCAATATTTGTTTATTAGCTTGTCCTTAAAATGCCTTCTCTCATTTGAGTGTTGACTGATTTCTTTCCAACTCCATGAGTGAAAATCTCTGCACTAAAACATTTCCAACACCCGTGAGGTAATGGAGTTGAGACTTTTTCTTGATGAATTTTTTTTTGATGCTATTTGTGTTATGGATTGTGGTAAGAAGGATACGGTTTGGTGCACACACACACACAACTCTGGAGTAATGACTGAAGTAGTTTGATAGCACTTTCTAATTTCTTGCTGGTGTTTGGGTTGAGTACTTGGATGATTTTGCAGGTTTTGATTTGAATTTTCAGCTTGACTTGATTTTTCTTACGCTTGAATTGCTAGGGACTAGCAATAAGCTGGTTGGGGGTTGTGATAAATGCATAAAAATGTATTTTTATTTATATAATTTATTAAATAAATCACATTTTAAATAAGGATTTTCATAATATTTTACTTAGAAATATTTATTATTTGTTTTAATTCTTTCTTTTTCCTTTCTTTTTCCTTTTTCCCTCCTTTCTTCCGCAGGCACAGCCCCAACCAGAGAGTGGCCCAAGCCCACGCACACCCAGCCTCAACTCTTCCTCCACGTGCGTGCAGCTGCTCCTCCAATCCAGCTTCAGTTGCTCCAGCCCGAGAAGTCAGCCCGCGAATCTCGGGCCAGATTCTCAGCCAAGCCCACGCAGCTGCTTCTTCCTTGCTACAGCCAACTGGAGCCCGAAAATCCAGGCCCGTGTTCCAGCCCAGATCTCCCCTTCCAGCTGCTCCTCCAATCCAGCCCGCGAAAATCAGGGCCAGATCCTTGCATCCAGTTGGTGTTCCACGAGTAACCGGCTGATCTACCAATCTGGTTAGCGGATTTGTTGGCCAAAAATCCTCCCTAGCTTGTTGGATTCGGGCCTATATAATGAGGGCTCCTCAAGATGACGAAAATATAGTTTTTCCATTGATTTTTAGCTGAGTTTTTAGTATTGTTTTATTTTTCATCTCATATTTTCTTGTTAGAACTTTGTGAGATGAATTGCATACTAGGCTAGAGTTCTTTGGTGAGGCTAGAGATGATCCTAGATGTGTAGTGAATTTATTTGGGTTTTGATTCTCCAATGGTTTGTAAAGTTTATATATTTGAGTAAATAATTTTTCTTTCATCTTATTTCTCGCTCATATCAATATATTTTATTGTCAGCTTTTATATAAACCTAGTCAAGCTCTTTTTATGTGAATTGTTGCATGATAAAATATATTGATAGCGTTATTTTATAAGTAGTCTTTTACTGCAATATTGCTTATGGTATATTGTCGTTTTTGGATTTCTTATAAGATAATTTTTATTAGTTCTTCACATAAGAATTTTATTCACTCAAATAAATTTTAATCTACAAGTTTTTCAAATCTTTATTTTCCGATTGATTGTTTGGGATGTGAAACTTTCAATTGAGTTATTTTATGAATCAAAATCCAATTAGGTACATAAAACATATAGGGGATTCTCGATGCTTTACCACTTTTGATTATTGAGTTTTCTTTATTTTTAAATTACGCTGTCATTAAATTTGTTTCAAAATCACAAAAATACTTCTTCCTTTTTCTTATTTGATTGTTTACTTCTCTAACGTTTTTGTTCCGCTAATCTTTCTTTGCTTGTTTTTATCACCTCCTCGTGGGATCGACCGTCCTATTTGTACTACAATCGACCGCTTGTTTTTGTACACATTTGGGCGTAATCACCCCACATTAAGTGCTAGTAATGAAGGAAAAAAAAAGTGCTACTATTTTTAATAATAAAATTTCTACAGGTGCTATTAATGAAATTAACCCTAAAGAAAAATGCTAGGTACATCAACTTTAATTCAAACTTTTGAACATCAACTTATGTAACATATGAGTTGTTGTTTTTTTTTATTAATAAATGTTTAAAATATTATCACATCAATTAATTATATATATTAATTAAATTATAACACGTGAGTAGACATTTAAAAAATTAAGATTAAAGTTTCTGTTACTAATATAACTCGTATTAATTACGATATTTAATACCACTAAAGCGCGTAAAGTCGTTTCTATCACAATTTTTACATTTATGTATTTCTTTTTAGGAAAACTGTGGTACAGTTCATTTTATATACTCTATCGATAAAGCTCATTTTTAAACTGTTTAGATATAATCAAACGGTAGAAAGATTGTTTATGCATCGGTAATTATAATGCGTCTTACCTCATAATAGATTGACTAAGAAATTAAATAAATAATTTAAAAAACAAAAGAAATTAAAAAAAGGAAAAACCCAACCATCATCATTAGTGGAAAGTAGGGGGCGCTCCTCGCCAAGGGCTCAACGTTAGCGAGGCTGGGGAGTGGTCTGTGGTTGGGGTCGAGAAGGGAGTGGTTCATCGTCTGGAGGATGGCGCGTCGCAGGCGACCTGGTTCATAGGTGGAGTGGGATTTGGCCAATCAATGGGATGCTCGCCGAGGACTTGACCTCAATGGGGGTGGACCGTCGCCTAGGTCGTGGGCCTTAAGGGGGGGGGGGCCTGTCATTGGGGCTGGGGGGCGGGGTGGTGACTGGTGAGGGCTTGGGTTGTGGATGGGGCAAGCTCTGGCCAGCAAGTGGGGGAACGCAACGTCGGTGGGGCTAGGGGGTGGTCCATCATCAGTATCAGGAAGGGAGAGACTCATCATCTAATTTTTAAATTCTTTAAAAATAAATTTCCTAATTTTTTCAATAATATTATTATTATAAAATATGATATATTATAATGATCATATCACAATCGTTTGATTATATTTAAATGATTTAAAAATAATCTCTATTTATATGTTATATAAAAAAAACTACATCATATGTTTATCCTTTCTTTTTGCCTTATTTGGCTAGAATTAGGAGAAAAAAAGGCAGGGGTAAAAAAACAAAGTTTGGAGGTAAGTGGGTCCCAGAAGTGGGCAAAAGGTGGAGAGAATCGAGGGGGGTAATTTGGACAGAGACAAAATATCTCTCTTTCTCTTCTCTACCCCCGCACATAGCACGCGAGAGAGAGAGAAAGAGAAAGAGGAGAAAAGGCGGTCGTTGTCAACCGTCTGATATGTCTGCCACATTATCAAATGACACTGATTGATTGCCGTTTAATCGGAAAGCCCCGGGGTCTTTCATCGCATCACACTTCTTGTCATTTGCTTGACGTGACCTCTCTCTCTCTTTCTTTATCGTTTCGTCCTTTGCCTTCTGCCACTGACGTCATCGACTTCGCTGACTCCTCTGTCTCTCGCTCAGATTCCACCAAAGGCGAAGGCAAAGGCAAAGCCTCCCATCCTACGGAACTCCAGTGGGTCCCATCGCCAACGTTGTATAACTCGTCACCATTTCGAAAAATGGTTGGCCTATGTATTAGTAATATGATTCTCGTGTATACTCGGCAAGTTGAAACTGAGTTTGCTAGTATGTTTTTCTTCAACAGTTGTCCATTCAAGGATCTTCAGGTTATCGAAGAGAAAGCAGAGTACTTAGAAAAGGACAAATATTTTAATAGAGATATCAAAATAAATAAATAAAAATTGTAATGTAATGTAAGATACATGAATGTAAATCTTGTTTTCACCAAAAAAAAAAATGAATGCAAACCCTGTCTCGAGAATCGACGCTAGACTCTTTTTTTTTTTTAATGTTTTTTTGGCTAGAATCGATGCTAGACTTTAATTATGGTGAGTGACGTCTTTTGAACTTCTCCAAGCACTTCTACATCAATTTTCTTCTTGCCTTCGACACTTTTTCCATGTCATTGCCTAACAGAAATGTTCTAGGGTTAGTAACAGGATCTAGGGTATAAGCAATAAAAATAACTTCCGATTTATTAAAATAATAGCAAACACAATATGGCATCCAAATACAATATAAATCTTAAACAATTAGTTTAATAATTCAAATAATAATAAACATATTAATAGGATAAAAATACATATTGTATGATTGGTGTACCAGTTTAAAATATAATTTTTAGATTGAAATTTGTTATTTTTTCAAAAACTAGTTATAACTTTTATTGGTTTTTCAAAAAAAAAAAAATAGTCTTAAATCTCATACCTGATGATATCCAACATCCTAAACTTAATTTACTGTAAACGTGAACTTCAGTAACTAAAAATATAAATTCTTGTAAAATGAAATCTAAAATAAGAGAAAATCATATTCACTTAAACTATATTTTCTTTTATATAAATTTACATTACTACTAATCAGTTTACATTTTACAATAACTACAATTTGCATAATTAATAATATCATCAGGAACCGAAATTAAGATTTTACGTAAAAATTTAAATAAAAATTTAAGCCTAAATTGGTCTAGCTAACGCATACTAATTACAAAAATTGTATCAAACCTATTCATATTATAGATATATATATATATATATATATATAAAAGAAATAGGGATTTGATTGTGAGAGTCTGTCTATTTAAAAGTGTAATGATGGCTACAAACCTATTCTTAGATTATACAAACAAGCATCGGGAACCAGAAGGTCTCTTTATTTCTTTTCAAATTAAAATGACATCTTTCTTGGGAAAAAAAAAAGAAAAAAAAAGAAAAAAAATTAAGACCGTTTTTATTAAAAAAATAAAAATAATAATTAATCTAAATGATTATTAAATTCTTTAAAAAGTGATAATTTAATCTTTATTTTTTTTTATCGTACTAATCTTAAAATCTCTAAAAAAGTAAATGTTTGATCCTTTCCGTACACATTCATTAAATTGGGGTAAACTAATTGCGTATTCACCATTTCCAAAGCCAAAGAAATTTAAGGGGGTGTTTGGTGAATGAGTTGAGTTTGAGTTGAGTTGAGATTTTTAAGTTTATATAGTAATTTTTATTGACTTTTTCAGAAAAGACATAAAAACTTTTTCAGAAAAGATAAAAAACATGATCGAAAAATTTATATTTGAACCTTGTAAACAAACAAATGCTTAGTTTTTAGATTCCCAGATAAATCTTTTTCCGTGTACCACATTAAAATATTGTGAAAACTTTTACCATCTATATTCAACCTAATTTATTGCGTCCAGGCACTGATCATAAATGTAACGTCTTTCAATATGCACCAAACCTGTAATTGGGGTAAACTAATTGCGTATTCACCTTTTCCAAAGCCAAAGAAATTTAAGGTTAATTAACAGAATAAATTAATAAATGTAAAAATCCATTTATTACTCCGTTTGTTCAGAAAGAGAAGCAATTTGTTTGAAGCAGATCACAATCCAGAATGGGAAGAAAACCAAAGCCTCCAAAAGATATCCTTCTTTTTTCAAGATTCTTCTTGATGACTTCTCAAACCAGCTGGTAATTTTCATTTTTCTTGTCTTCTTTTTCTAACTTTGTAGTTATATATACGTTGCTTAACTTTGAAGCTTAAAATGGGTTTTTTTTTGGTTTTTCCTTTTTGGATTTTATTAGTTATATATATATATATGTACAATATACGACAAATAATCTTCAGTAGATTCTTAATAGTATTATTCATTGTTCAAATATTAATATAATTTCCTATATGTTTCAGCGAATCCCACAAGCTTTTGTGAAGCATTTTGATGGAAAAATACCTAGGAAATGCCTAATTTTTTGTAGCCCTACGGAGAGATTTTGGCAAGTTAATGTGGGATATTCCAATAACAGACTGTGTTTTAACAAGGGTTGGAAGGAATTTGTGAAGGACCATGGTTTAGAGCTTCGAGATTTTCTTGTCTTTCACTATCTTGGCTATTCAGAATTTTATGTTGAAATTTGTTGGAAAATCATATTGATTTTCTGACTTATTTTTGTTTCCTTTTTTAGATTATTGATTAGCCTTGTAATTAGCTGTAATTAGTAGTACTGTTTTAGGAAACTTGTATCTATATAAACCTATGTACATGTAAAGGTAAATATAGAAGAAAATATTTCATTCTCTGTCTCGGCTTTTATGGTATCAGAGCAGGACTGAAAAAAAAAAAAAAAAAAAAACCCTAGGCGTGTTTTCTTGCTTCTCGTAGCCGTCCAACCATGTCAGAAAATTCAGCCACCTCTACCCAAACCGCTGCCAAGCCGTCTGGTTCAGCCTCTCTCCCCTCTAGATCCACCGAAAACCACCCAGTTCAGATTACCACGATTCGTCTAAATGGTGACAACTTTCTGCGTTGGTCACAGTCGGTGAGGATGTACATCAGAGGAAGAGGGAAGATAGGATATCTCACGGGAGAAATCCAAGCGCCGGCCACCACAGACCCGAGCCACGCAACCTGGGATGCCGAAAACTCCATGGTTATGACATGGTTGGTGAATTCGATGGAAGAGGACATATGCGCCAACTACATGTGCTATTCAACAGCCAAAGAACTCTGGGAGAATGTGACCCAAATGTATTCGGATTTGGGCAATCAATCTCAGGTTTATGAACTTTCCTTGAGACTTGGAGATATCCGTCAAGGTAATGACTCTGTCACAAAGTATTTTAATTCTCTGAAAAGAATATGGCAAGATCTAGACCTGTTTAATGATCAAGAGTGGAAGTGCCCTGAAGATGCTAGTAGGTATAAGGCTCTTGTTGATGCAAACAGAATTTTTAAATTTCTTGCTGGTCTTAATGAGGATTTTGACGAGGTTAGGGGGAGAATTATTGGAAGAAGTCCCCTGCCCTCAATTCATGAAGCTTTCTCGGAAGTCCGCCGCGAAGAAACTCGAAGAGGGGTGATGCTCAACAAAAAATCCACCCCTATCAACAATCCTGAGAGCTCGGCTTTTATCTCTGAGGCTAATATTAGCAGGCGTCATGCTCCACCGAAAGCTGAGGAGAAACCCCGGGTGTGGTGTGACCATTGCAACAAGCCACGGCACACTAGGGAGACCTGTTGGTATCTCCACGGTAAGCCGGCAGATTGGAAGCCGAGGACCAAGCGTCAGCCTCTACCTACTGCCAATGTTGCCACCGACCAATCCAGTCCATTTAGCAAGGAGCAAATCAATCAACTACTGAATCTACTAAGCTCCAATTCGGATACTGGTACTCCAAATTGTTCTATGGTTCATACAGGTAGAAAACTAAACCCTTGGATTATTGATTCCGGAGCTTCTGATCATATGACAAACTTACCCCATTTATTTTATTCCTATAACCCATGTTCTGGCCATGAAAAAGTTCGTATCGCTGATGGTAGCTTCTCTTCTATTGCTGGAAGAGGACACATTAATCTGTCTGCAAGTATAGGTCTTAAATCTGTACTTCATGTACCGAAACTTACATGTAACCTCTTGTCCGTCAGCAAACTCTCAAAAGACTCTAACTGCCGTGTAATTTTTTGTGAATCCTCTTGTGTTTTTCAGGACCAGAAGTCGGGGATGATGATTGGGAGAGCTTAAGCGATAGGAGGACTTTACTACTTTGAGGACATTTTTTCTAGTAATAAAGAGGTTCAAGCTTACAGCAGTATGAGTTCGAACCCTAAATTAGATAAAATAATGGAATGGCATCTTAGACTAGGCCATCCAAGTTTTTCTTATTTAAGACATTTATTTCCTAAGTTATTCAAGGGTGTTGATTGTGCTTTACTCCAATGTGAAACTTGTTTTTTGGCAAAAAGTCATCGTATTAACTTTGCTCCTAAACCCTATTCTCCTTCAAAACCGTTTTTTTTAATCCATAGTGACGTTTGGGGACCTTCAAAAATCAAAACATTATCTGGAAAAAGGGGTTTTGTGACTTTTATTGATGATCACACCAGAATATGTTGGGTTTATCTTATTAATAAAAAATCAGAAATTGGAAAACTTTTTTCGGATTTTTATAACATGATTGAAACCCAATTTGAAACAAAAATATGCATCCTTAGATCGGATAATGGAACCGAATATTTTAACGAATGTTTAGGGGATTTTTTAAAAACTAAAGGCATAATTCATCAATCTACATGTCGTGACACTCCACAACAAAATGGAATTGCTGAAAGAAAAAATCGACACTTACTTGAGGTTGCTCGATCTATTATGTTTTCCATGCATGTTCCTAAATATTTATGGGGTGATGCAGTTTTAACAGCATCATATTTGATTAATAGAATGCCTACTCGGGTTTTACAATATACCACTCCTCTAAACAAACTGAAAAATAGTTTTGTTCAACGAATATTTTCAGATATTCCCTTAAAAATCTTTGGATGCACATGTTTTGTTCATATTCCAAACAAGTTTCGATCAAAATTAGATCCAAAATCTGAAAAATGTATTTTTCTTGGATATGCTTCAAACAAAAAGGGTTACAAATGCTTTAATCCTGTTACAAAAAAAACCTATATTAGTATGGATGTGATTTTCATGGAAAAACTACCTTTCTTTCCCAAAAATCCACTTCAGGGGGAGTATGGTACAGATGAAGAAGATGTTTTTTGGCAAGTTTCTAAACCATTACCAAGAGTTGTTTTAACACCAAGTACAGTAGGACTTCCTGATAAACAAGAGCCAGAAATAGTTGTTGAAAGTAATAAAAACAAGGAGAACTCTAGTCAAAAGATACCAGAGATTGTCTTGTCTAAAACAGGGGGAGAGATATTGCAGAAAATGACAACAGAACCTCTAGTTTATTCCAGGAAAAGGTTCAATCAAAGGAAGAATGTTCAAATTGAAACTTTAGCTCCTTCCCAATCAGAAGAACCGAATGATGGTCCTCAAGAAACCCAGGTAATCTCTAACCCTGATCCTATTTTTTCATCAACAGAAGCTCAAGATTCAGAAGTTGTGGATCTGGATCTACCTATAGCCATTAGAAAAGGAATACGTTCCTGTACTACCAAACATCCTATTGAAAATTATCTATCCTACAAAAAAATTTCACACGAACATCAAGTTTTTTTGTCAAAAATTTCTAATCTGTCTGAACCTAGAACAATACAGGAAGCACTTAGTAATCCGAATTGGAGTTTAGCAGTGAAGGAAGAGATGGATGCTCTCTTGAAAAATGGAACCTGGGAGGTTGTCACTCTACCAAAGGACAAGTCTACTGTTGGATGCAAATGGGTTTTCACAATTAAGGTCAAAGCTGATGGGAATGTCGAAAGATATAAAGCGCGGCTGGTGGCGAAAGGATTCACTCAGACTCACGGGATTGACTATCATGAGACATTTGCTCCAGTAGCCAAGATCAATTCGATTCGTGTTCTACTGTCCATAGCAGCAAACCGTGATTGGCCTTTACATCAGCTAGACGTTAAAAACGCCTTTCTAAATGGTGAGTTAAAAGAGGAGGTATTCATGGACCTTCCACCAGGGTTTGAGAAGAGGTTTGGCGAGGATAAGGTGTGCAGATTGAAGAAATCCTTGTATGGACTCAAGCAATCTCCTCGAGCCTGGTTTGAGAGATTTGGAAAGGTGATAAAGAAGTATGGATACACTCAGAGTCAAGCGGATCATACTATATTCTATAAACATTCAGAATCTGGTAAACTCTCAGTACTCATTGTCTATGTCGATGATATTATCCTTACAGGAGATGATGCTAGGGAAATTGAGACATTGAAAGGAAGATTGGCCACAGAATTCGAAATTAAAAATCTGGGGGCTGTAAAGTACTTTCTTGGTATTGAATTTGCCAGATCAAAGGAGGGGATTTTTATTAATCAACGGAAATATGTGCTCGACTTGCTCAGTGAAACTGGAATGCTCGGATGCAAGGTAGCTGAAACACCAGTCGAACCAAATAAAAGGCTACACAATACAAATAAGGCAAACGGCGTTAATAAAGAACAATACCAGAGACTGGTAGGAAGATTAATCTACCTATCACACACTCGTCCTGATATAGCGTTTGCCGTAAGTGTGGTAAGTCAATTTATGCACTCACCAAATGCTTATCACTTGGAGGCTGTCTATCGAATCCTTAGGTATCTAAAAGGAACGCCTGGAAGAGGATTACTATTCAAGAAAAATGAGCACTTACAGATAGAAGCTTTTACAGATGCAGATTGGGCTGGGAGTGTTACAGATAGAAGGTCAACCTCTGGGTATTGCACTTTTCTAGGAGGAAACCTGGTAACTTGGAGGAGTAAGAAGCAAAGTGTCGTGGCGAGAAGTAGCGCTGAAGCTGAATTTAGGTCTGTGGCTCATGGGATATGTGAAGTTTTATGGATGAGAAGAATTCTTAAGGAGCTGAAAGTTCATAGTCCATCACCAATGAAGGTATACTGTGACAACAAGTCTGCAATCGCTATTGCCCACAATCCTGTGCTTCACGATCGAACAAAGCATGTAGAGATAGACAAGCACTTCATCAAAGAAAAGATTGATAGCGGAGACATATGTATGGTGTATGTTCCTTCCAACAACCAAGCAGCTGATATTCTAACAAAAGGTCTTCAAAAGAGACAGTTCGACAGTTTAGTGTGCAAGTTGGCCTTGAAAGATATTTTCATGCCAACTTGAGGGGGAGTGTTGGAAAATCATATTGATTTTCTGACTTATTTTTGTTTCCTTTTTTAGATTATTGATTAGCCTTGTAATTAGCTGTAATTAGTAGTACTGTTTTAGGAAACTTGTATCTATATAAACCTATGTACATGTAAAGGTAAATATAGAAGAAAATATTTCATTCTCTGTCTCGGCTTTTAAAATTTATGGCAAAAATTGCTGTCAAAAGAGTAGTAGTGCTGTGACATCTGCTAGGAAAATAAGTTCAAAAACTAATGCAACCATCGAAAGTCGAACGAATCCGGTTAAAGTTGAAGTGGTTGACCTCGAAACTGAACATGAACTTTGTGATCGAGGCTGCGGGCATTCTCAATCTAGGCATGGTAAGTTTCTCCTCATGTTTTATCGAGATGTTACGTTCCACGTTATGTTTTCAAGATTAGTACCGCATTTTGGAAAATTTTCCGCTTTACTAGTTTTGAAATCGCTTTCAGGTTCGAAAGGGAAAGCGTGCAAAGAGGAAATTGGAGCTATCAGAGCCGCCGATAAATACGTTCGGAATCATCCTTCTTTCAAATGTGTTATGCGGGCTGCTTACGTGGGGCATGGATATTTGGTACAAACTTACAATAGTGGGCGTCGGGTGAGGTTCTTGGCTGGTTGGAGTCGATTTATGAAGGAAAATGCTATAAAAGTGGGAGACGTTTGTGTCTTTGAGCTCATTGAGAGAGATGGTTCTGTTATGAAAGTTTCTATCTTTAGATGTTAAACAAGTAGTTTCTTTTGAATTTATAGGGTTCTTTTTTGTTAACATATTTAAGTTAGATACGTTTATCGGTTAGATTTGCCTTTTGCGTACTTTAGTAAGTTATGACAAACTTGTTTTAACAATTGCTACGAGTTTGTGCATTAAAATGGTCAATTTCTTTTCTTTCACTACGTTGAGATTGCTCAAGTTTATGGGAAAACTTGTCGCCAAAAAGAAGTTTGGAACAGCTCCTACGAAAAATGTTACAGGAACTGACCTTAAACTTGGAATTGGGTATTCTCGTTCGCTTCCATCAGCTGCTGCCCTGAACTGGGTTCTGAAGGATGGACTTGGACGGCTCAGTAGATGCATCTACACTGCTAGCCTAGCGTCAGCTTTTGATACCAATTTGAAGGTAGGAGTTCAAGCTCAACCCCTTTTTTCGATCTTTGGTTAGTGTAGTCGTGCTTAATTTTTTTTACTTATTTTGGCATCTTCTTATTTATTTGCAGCTCTTGCAGTTACTAGCACTGTATTTTGGTGATTTAACAAACTTATTGTATCCCGGAATTACAATTGTGTGGTGATACTGTTATTGGTAATTGTTGGAGCTGCAAAATAAGAAGTTTAGTAGTCCTTGCCTCATAATATAACATCAGAAATCTAAATCTGATTTTCTTTTTCTGTGTTTGTGATTTCTCATATGAAGAGATTTTCTTTTTCTGTGTTTGTTATTTTTTTGTTATTTTGTTTCGTTTTGTTTTTGGAGATATATATAATAATAAACAACTGAAGGACCCTTGAAAAAGAAAAAATCAACTAATGGCCATCACTTCCTTTGACATAAATATCCAACATTAAACTATATATATAAACCAAGTATTTTTAGCTATCTTAGTAGTTGAAAAAGAACAACAACCATAAACGACATAAATTTTGGAGAGCGACAATAAGAAGGTGAGAAGGCCTAATGGATCGAAAAGATAAGAATTTTGGAAAATGACGGGCAGTATCCCGAAAAGGCATATGTAAAATACAAGTAACAACATTTCAAGAGGACTCTTCTTTAATCCAACGGGATTAAATCTGGATCTCTTATAAATAATGAACCACATCTGTTGAGATCACTTACGAGTTGAATTATATTTTCCAAATTTCATTCTTTCAAAAAAAGAAAAAAATTTCCGAGTTGAATTATATTTTCCAAATTTCATTCTTTCAAAAAAAGAAAAAATTTTCCAAATTTCAAACAACGACAACTAACTATTACTATTTTAATTATCTTCTTCGTCATGTAATTAATTATTACGAATAAGTAACAACTTCTTAGAATATATACTTATTCCACGTTTGGCCTTTAATATAAATTTAATAGGTTTGGTCATCTTGATATTACTTGAGTGTACAGTTTTGGCTTGTCCGTTAACAAACTGCATGTACAAATGTAGCACGAAGATGAAAAGTACTCAAATCCCTTCCCGAAAATGATTATTGCCATTTAAAATACATAGATATGTATGTTGTTGTCACGAATAAAAAGAAAATGCAAAGGAAAACCAAGTCAAAGTCTTTCTAGAGTGACAAAATATGTGTCATTTAGTCTTTAAAAATTTGAGATTTTTGGCACCAACGAGCTTTGGCACCCTCATATTGGCGGGTATACTTTTAACGACAACTTATATCAATTAGTGACAATCATATGTCGTCGTTGAATATGTTCAGAATTAATAATTTTTAATGATGACTAACTTTGCAGTTAATTAAACACTTTTTATTGTAAATTATGAACTTTTGATGACGATATAATTGTCGCCGTTAAAAGTTATCAATTAAAGTTTTGTCCAATCGCATTTAACGACAAAGGTCATTGTCATTAAAAATCTAATGAATTAGTGATTTTTAACGATAATCAATTTTGTCATTAATTTTTCAGTTTTTGTCATAAATTATCAACTTTTAGTAACGATACATTAGTCGCCGTTAAAAATTGTCAGTAAAAGAGTTGTCCAATTACATTTAACGACAAAGGTCGTTGTCATCATTAAAAGTTTAAATTTTAGAAAGGAGTATAATTTTTGTCATTGAAAGCTTTAAATTAAAAAAAAATTGTATATTTTTTCTTTTAACTATTTTTGGCAAAAAAAAAAACTCAAAAGAGTCATCTATGTTGTAAAATAATATCAATATAGATACTTTAATACTTTAATAATTAAAAAATATAATTGCTTTAATATTTAAAAAAGTATAAATGCTCTAACGTAGAAAATAGAATATTTAGAAGTACCTCGATTTATAATTGAAAGTTTCAATTTTTCTTTATATTTAAAAATTAAAGAAGACATAAAAATTATTGAACAAATATAATAATTTAAAAATTTTATAATAATTAATATTAGAGTAAAGAAATTTCACTGATATTGGCGCTTATTTTTGCCTCCAAAAGGATGAAATATTTGAAGAAAAGCGCCAAATCTGTCACAAAAGACTTTTTTTAAAAAAGAAAAAAACCTCCCACAAAATACAACTTCCGTTGGTTTGAACTTTTAAGAGATTCAAGTCCTCAAACCCATATTTCTTGTTCTTCGTTCATATCTCGCCATCTCTGGTACTTACTGAAATTAGTTACAACGGAGGACGAAGGGGCGCGAAAGCTGACTATAGCCATGATTGGCCGGAGACGGTGACCGTTCAATTTCTGAAGACTTCAGACCCCTTCAACTTACAGTTTCATTTTTTTTTTTTTTTTTTTTTGCGTATGAAGAAATTGAGAAAGAGAAAGATCAGGTGAATAAGATCATCCCCAAAGATCAGGGGAATAAGATCATCCCCCTACAGGACTTTTTGGCACGACGGGCACTAGAAGACAGCTAGTTTTGACGGGTTTATTTATTTATTTTTTTTTTGTTGAAAGACGTGGGTTTGGGGGGATTTTTTATTTATTTATTATTATTATTAGTAAGTTTCGGGAGTTACTACTACTGCTAAATAATACTAATTATTATTATTGTTATTATTTAGTTTTTAGCTATGAGGTTTGACGTTTGAGAGGATAGAGTTGATTGGGATGGATTTTGTTTTTAAAATTTGATTGGCATGGATTTACTTTAAATGAAAATAAAATTAAAAAAAAATGAAGAATCTTAGAACAATATATTTTTAAAGATCATTTAAAAATAAAAACTATAAGATAGTAATATTGGTTTTTTTTTTTTTTTTTTTGAGGAAGTTTAGTGTGTTTTTGTTTTCTCGTAATTATTTTATTTGGTCCTTTTTTTTTTTTCCTTTTAACTATTTTACGATTTTGGAGATGTTTACATTAGTGGATTATTATAACTGATATGTTAGAATATGGAAAATTCCAAAGAACATAATAAATAATTCGGGTGGAATATTAAATCATGTATAATATTAATAATCTGGGAGAATATATTTGATATTTTGGTATAATATATAAATAAAATAAGAATAATATGCTAGAGTACTAAAGTAATAATGTATGAGACTACTCACCAATAATTGGAGTAAAAGGTGATCGATCATTTTATACTAAAAACTAAAAATAAATAAAATAAATAAAAAATAAAAAAAATTGTAGATTACGTAAAGGTAATTGGTAATCTACCAGAATCTCTTTGATCTTCAGAAATCGTCGTTGGCCCATATTAATTCCATTGACATTTTTCAGTTTACCTTTTTGATCGGTCAAGTAATCTTGAAAGACATATTATATTGACATTTGACATATTATATGCCAGGTCAATCCTTTGATAATACCTGTAGATGATGGGATCTACGGTCAAATTTAGATTCGAAGTTAATCGATAAGAATCAATACAGAAAATAATTCCACTAAAATTTAAAGAGATTCGTCGGGAATATACTACGTCCCCTAAGTCTGGAGTTTTATCATGTATGGAATTATGAGATTACAAAGTTACAAGAGTTTTCTGGAAATTTTGGCAAAATTTTAGTAAGGTAAAGGAAAGAAGATCCCTAAATGTGAGGGGTCATTCCCTGTTTATAGAATGAAAGTATTGGTTCTAGATTCCCAGGGAGATAATAGACAGTTCCCCACTTCCCTAATAATTTGGGATGTGTATAAGAACGTTCGCCACGATTGATCCTAGGCTAGACGGTTATAGAAATCGAACCTTTATTGTTAAAGATTCACTCTTCGATGTTGAATCATGACATGTCGAACAGTGAACTGGCTGTTATTCACGATTGGCCTAAAACCATGAGGCCCATATCGAGCGATCGAATGTCACGTTTACCAATCCAAAATTGAATGCCGAATTAAGTAAAAGGATTTTATGGTTTTACTGGCTTTCTAGGGAACCTTCGGGACATATATAGAATGATTGATGGACCATGGCATGAAGTTCAGTGGACCTTTCATTGGAAGTGACTTGTCGGACATTGGATCGGATCCAGGTCTCTGAATAGTGTATGTGCTATTGAAAGCATACTAAGTAGTCAATGGAACATGATTTGATGCCAACTACTTCACCAATCAATATAATCTGGGTATTACATAATGGGAAGACAAAGTTTGACCTTAACAATACTCCACAAATGTAATGAAAAGAACAATCACTAACTCTCATTGAATTCCAAAACTATATTATTGTCCACGTGGATCACCATCTTCGGTAGTTGTTGTTTCTGATGTAGGACCAGATATAAAAAAAATTAGAATTTATAATAAATTAAATTTGATACCACGTGACATAATAGAATAGAAAAGTGGCTAAAATAAATTAAATTTGATACTATTATTATGAAAAACTAACTAATTAAAAATCAAGAACCCTATTTATAGGCTAGTGAATCCTAACTTGCTTAGGAATTCTAAGTCAAAAAGAATTCTTAATCCAAATCCTAATAATAAACAATCAAAAATCATAACAAAACTCAAACTGAACATAAAATATTTAAAATAAAATAGGAATCCTAATTAAACTCTAATTTTCCAATATCTTGTCCTACATCTTCACACCAATACAATGTGTATTTGGTTAAATATCAAATAATCAATTTACCAAAAAAAAAAAAAGATTCAAACATTCAAGTGTATTTAAATGTTTTTATTATTTCATAGTAATTTAGCTCAAAATTCAATCCAAATTTTCACTTTTATAGAAATTCATACATTCATTTTTTCTATCTTTACAATAGTTGAAAATAACCATCAACCAAAACTATTCAAACACTTATTTAATTTGAATATACAATTCAATTCAAAATTTGAATGTAAATATTCAGTTTGAATGAATAATCAAATCTAATTTATGATCCAAACAAACACTATTTTTTGTTTAACTCAATTATAATGTCCAATTTCGAAGGAATACTCAAAAAAGAATTCCCAATGCAATTTAAAAGTATACTACCTAAGAAATTAGAAATAAATCTATGCAAATATTATAACTATAAGAGGCTTGACACTCTTGACTTTTCATCAAATTTCAATGAAAATGCTCAATTTGGTTGGAGCGAACGTTTTGGTTTTTTTTTTTTTTTTTTTTTTTTTTTTTTTTTTTTTTTTTTTTTTTTTGCTGCCCATGTTTTTTTTATAATATTTTTGCAATTTTTTCTTTAAAATTTAAACATTTTTTTTTCTAAAATGTGTTTTTTTTTTTCCTTCGGATTGCTTATATCGTTTGTTGCCTAGTTTTTTTTTTTTTTTTGGCCTTGTTTTTTTCCTTTAGAATCTTATATCTTTTTATTTCAAATGTGTGTCGCCATTTTTCTTTAACTTCTAGTTTTCTCTTAAATTAATAATTTTATTTAAAAAAAATACGCTCACTTAAATAATTTTTTTATGTCTTTTGAAATATTATCTCATCTAAGATGACTTCCATAATTAAAATTTTTTCTAATTGCACTGAACATTTCTGTTTTGGTTAGTTTTTTTATTATTATTTTTTGAAGTTTTTCAAAAAAAAAATCTTTTTTTTGAAGTAAAATGTTTACATTTATTTTTATTAATTTTTCATTTAATATTATATCTCTTTATTTTAAATTTTATACACCAAATACTTTTTCTTCTACTTTATCTCTATTCGGCAATCAATTTTTTTTTTTTTTTGTCTAATATGTTCTCGCTTATTTATTTTTTTTTACTTGAAAATTATTCAAACTCTATACCTTGTGATGGAGTCAGATGTGCAATTACCATTAGGTTTTACTGTAACCATCTCATTTAAATATTTTCCTTACACCTTTTTCTAAAAAATTATCTCATATTTTCTGTATGTTAAAATGATTTTTACCTAAAAAGCCTAGCTAAAATTTTTTTTTTCACTATACCCAAAAAATTTAGCAAAAATTTTACATGGACTTGCATTAGAAACTAGCTTTTGTGATAAAATTTAAATTAAAAATTGTTTATGTACCTTTTTATTTTAAATCAGAATTCTTTAAACTTAAGTGAAGTTCAAAAACTTTTTCAAATGGAATATTTACATATGTACAGAAGCGTAGTGATCACATTTTTATTTTTTATTTTAGTTGAAAGTGGTGATCAAATATTTACCACACATACAAATATTAAGTAATATTTATATATGATAACTCCTTCCGGAAAAAAAAAATATACATATATATATATATATATATCCTGAAGCAAAGGACGGGGATAACTACCTACACACTTTCTAAAAAAAAAAAAAAAACCTACACGGTTAATAATAAAGATCTCTTCATTAATGATATTAAAATTCAACTTAAAATAGTTAAGCTGGGCTAAAAGAAGAGGCGGCAAACTAAAAATTTGTAGTTGGCGCCAAAATAGTTTTTGAACATAAAAAAATTGGTGCTTTTTTTTTTTTTTTTTTTCTAAATAAATTTGCATTATCAGTTAAATATTAATGTTATATCTACGTACAAAACAACTCAGTTCCATTAACATAAAATAACTTTTTTCTTTTTGCTCATCATCCATCTTTTCTCTCTGTTTCATACAAAAATCTCAGGACAATTTGGTGCTGAAAGGTAATTTATGCTTTCATCTTATTTATTTGCTTTCTATTCATTGTAATTGATTTCGCAATTCTTTTGACACAGTTGTCCGTCGGCTCGAAATTGAACACTAGTCTTTGTCATCCAACTGCTTGACTTAGAGCCTCTGCTACGGTTTCATCTGTTAGTTTGAAATCAAATAGACATCTTTGCCATCTAATTGGTCCGAATTAGAGCCTCCACTACGGTTTTGTCCCGTGTATGCATCAAATTCTTGTAGTAATTTCCTATAAATGTTTCTCCTTCCTCATAGAGGTCGTCCTTCTATTGGGCACCTTTATTTTTCTCAATCCTTGTATTGGACACTTACACATAGGCTTAATTGCTTTCAATGAGCTTTTGAATTGGGCAGGCAGCAAAATGTTTAGAACACAACAAAGGCAAAATCAATGAATTAATTGTGTCGGCTTGGAAGGCTAGAGAGAGAATGGTTAAATGCAAGTTTGGGGAAAAGTACTAGCAGATTATGATCTTGATGATTCTGGTGATGCTCAGTTCTCTCCGATCTGTCCGAGATGGGCCATTTCATATCAAATGAAAGATGATGAACAAAAACAATGATGCTTTCTCTCTTCCCCACCCCCCCCCCCCCCCTCCCTTTTAGGGGTGTTATTGTTGTTTTCTTTTCTTCTTTTTCTTCTTCTTTTCTACATCTGTATTATGGGTCCATGGGAGAAGGCCGAAGAGGATGCCAAAACAAGAATTAATTTGTATCTGTATAGCTGCATGGAAATAATATTGAAATGTTTCTTCTTTTGAATTTTAATTTTTTTTTGAATTTTAAATAAGATTAATTTTTTTGTTCTAATATTAAATATTATATTAATCATATTTAATCCAAATTTTCTTCTTGGAAATTAAAATCTGACAAAAAAAAAAAAACCAAGATAAAATTCAAATTCACGACACTAAATAAATGTTGCTGTGGAAGATATGTTTATAAAAAAATGAAAATCTTTAAAGACACTACCCAAATGTCATGAAAAGAGATTTAACAACATCCTTTACGACATTTTAGAAAATGTCTTTAAAAATTTTAGATTTTCCACGGCACCCTAATTCAACGACTTTTGTAGAAATGTCGTCAAATCTGATTCATGACATTTTTTAAATGTCATTGAAGACGTTTTTTTGTCGTAGTTTCAATGATGACTACCTTGTCGTTGTATTCTTTTAGTGACAAAATACCAATGATGTCTAAAAGTAATCAACGATGCAGATTGTACTAAATCAACGACAATTATTTGTCGTAGAATAACACTTTTCAGTGACAATATAAGAAAGTCGTCGTTGAAACAATCAAG
This sequence comes from Ficus hispida, assembly GCA_025413025.1. Taxonomy (NCBI): domain Eukaryota; kingdom Viridiplantae; phylum Streptophyta; class Magnoliopsida; order Rosales; family Moraceae; genus Ficus; species Ficus hispida. The sequence goes on along the minus strand of CM046362.1, from coordinate 17,213,534 downwards.
ACACATATATACAGCGACAACTGCCGATAACATGATTTTTTGTTGTTAATAACTATCAACAATGACTTTTCAATTTTTAACGATGACTTTTGTCGCCGCTAAAAATCGATTTTCTTGTCTATGTTTTTCTTCAACAGTTGTTCGTTCAAGGATCTTCATTGGGTGTAAGTTTTGAGCAAATTTTCCAACTATTTAAAGGGAAACTTGAAAGGGGGAAAAAAAAAAGACACAGAATTCTGACATAAAAATAGTGAAGAGAAGTATTATTTCTTCAGGTTATCGAAGAGAAAGCGGAGTACTTGGAAAAGGGCAAACATTTTAATAGAGACATCAAAGTAAATAAGAAAAAAAAAATGTAATGTAATGTAAGATACATGAATGTAAACCTTGTTTTCACCAAAAAAAAAAAAAAAGAATGCAAGCCCTCTCTCGAGAATCGACGCTAGACACTTTTTTTTTTAATGTTTTTTTGGCTGGAATCGACGCTAGACTCGTTTTTTTTTTAATGTTTTTTTTGCTGGAATCGATGCTAGACTTTAATTATGGTGAGTGATGTCTTTTGACCTTCTCCAAGCACTTCTACATCAATTTTCTTCTTGCCTTCGATACTTTTTCCATGTCATTGCCTATTAAAATAATAAGCAATAAACATAACTTCTGATTTATTAAAATAATAACAAATACAATATAACATCGAAATACAATATAAACCTTAAACAATTAGTTTAATAATTCAAATAATAATAAACATATTAATAGGATAAAAATACAGATTGTATGATTGGTGTACCGGTTTAAAATAGAATTTTTATATTGAAATTTGTTATTTTTTCAAAAGCTAGTTATAATTTTTATTGACTTTTTTTTATAAAAAATTAGTCTTAAATCTCGTACCTGATGATATTCAACAATCTAAACCTAATTTACTGTGAACGTAAACTTCAATAACTAAAAATATAAATTCTTATGAAATGAAACATAAAATAAGAAAAAATCATATTCACTTAAACTATATTTTCTTATGTATAAATTTACATTACTATTAATCAGTTTACATTTTACAATAGCTACAATTTGCATAATTAATAATATCAGGAACCGAAATTAAGATTTTACGTAAAAATTTAAATAAAAATTTAAGCCTAAATCGGTCGATCTAACGCATACTACTTTCAAAAATTGTATCAAACCTATTCATATTATAGATATATATATATATATATATATATATATATATATAAGAAATAGGGATTTGATTGTGAGAATCTGTCTATTTAAAAGTGTAATGATGGCTACAAACCTATTCATAGATTATACAAACAAGCATCGGGAACCAGAAGATTTCTTTATTTCTTTTCAAATTAAAACGACAGCTTTCTTGGGGGGAAAAAAAAAAGAAAGAAAGAAAGAAAAAGGAAAAAAATTAAGACCGTTTTTATTTGAAAAAAAATAAAAATAATAATTGATCTAAATGATCATTAAATTCTTTAAGAAGTGATAATTTAATCTATATTTTTTTTATCGTACTAATCTTAAAATCTCTAAAAAGTAATTGTTTGATCCTTTCCGTCCACATTCATTAAATTTCTAACGAAATCGTACTAAAATGATTAATTTATATATTAAAATGATTAAAAATCTATCCCCTCCCCTCTCTCTCCCTCCCCCTCCCCTGTCTCTATTTTCACCCGCCTCCTCTCTCTATCTCGATGTAGACTCCCCCCCCCGAATCCTGATCAGGTTGCCCCTTACTCCCTTTCTGGGTTTCATCACCCTCTCTAGCAGTCGTTCGCCCCCTGCAATCCCCCACCCCACGATTGGGTCCCCCCTGCCTCCGTTCGCCACTCCCCCCCCCCCCCCCCCAATTCATGATTTGAGTTTTTGGGTCCTTCCCCCCACCACGATGTCGATGACCCGCCCCTCTCTCTTTCTAATCTGGTTCGCTCCCCCTTCCTCATTTCGTGATCTAGGTATTGGTTCGATCTGGGCTGGCCGCTCCTCGCCCTCCCCTCCTGACTGGGTTTTGAGAAAAGGAGAGAGAGAGAGAGAGAAAGAGAGAGAGAAATGAAATGAAACTTTTTTTATGATTTTTTTAATTTTTATTAAATTAATTACTGTTAGATTATTATAATATTCTCACAAATTAACGGATTTGACAGAAAAAAAAATAAAATTGTTAAAAAATAAGAGTTTACAATCATCTTAAAAAAAAAAAAAAACCTAAACCGTCATTTTTTTAATTAGTTTCCAGATTATTTAAACCAATTATTAAAACATATATACACGCATATCGCCATAGATATTTGCTACCGCACCGTCACAAAGTACAGAGTAAAGAAAGAGGCCTTGGCAAACTCCAAGCTTTTGCTTCAACATTGGCTCCCCATGGTCAACGTTTTTCCCCTGTGGATCTTCACTTTAGGAAGAGGGTTTCACCCAACACTCTTCTTGACGACAAGCTTGTAAGTACCCATACATATATATATATATATATATATATATTCCATGTATCATCCTCGTATTTTATTCAACACTTCATACTGGGTGCTCTTTTTTATTTTTTTCATTTAATTCTGCAGCGGATTCCTAGAGATTTCATGAGGAAATATGGAGCAACTATATTTGATCCAGTAGTGATTGAGGTACTAAGCGGGACCCAGTGGGAAATGGGGTTAAGAGAATATAATGGTGATATTTGGTTGGCCAAAGGCTGGCCAGAATTTGCCCAACACCATTCTTTAGAGAATGGACAGGCATTGTGTATCCCAAACGACAACCTTTGTTAAAGCGGCGCTCTTGTGTATCCCACACTATTATATCTTCCGTACAACCTGGCCTGAAACCGATAGATTACCCAAATTTCATGGCCCAAAAAAAAAAAAAGGCCGCCTCAACCAAAAGAATTTCCCATATATATATCTTCCGGCTGTTCATATTCCAGTATTTAATGGAGCGAAAGAAAGAAAAATAGAAGAAAGAGAAGCTTTGTTTGTTGGCAAGTATCAGGCCAAAGAAAGTCTCGGAACATTTTTTTTTTTTTAAGAAGCTTTGTAGTACCATCAACCATGATTTCTAAGCCACCAAACAACGGTGCTAGTTTTTCGGCTGTTTCTACTCCTCACTTCTTCACGGTGGTTCTTCAGAATACCCTTCGAGACAACACTCTTGTAAGTTGGAACTTCGTTTTTGTTGTTTTTTGTTTTTTGTTTTTTTCAGAGAGAAGGTCATAACATTTTGCCTCGGATTGAAAGTCCCTTGAAAGGTGTTGGTTCTTCTCAGTTCTCATCATCGGGATTCGGGATTTGGGATTTGGGATTTGGGACCCAGCCTTTTATATATTTTCGTATTCCTGCAGACCCCAGATCCCAGAGCCCAATATTCCTTGATATGTTGAAGCTGTAAAGTTGTGTAACAAGTTCCAGCACAAAAAAAAAAACTTGTGTAATAAGTTTGTGTGTGTGTATATATATAGGCCATATATATCTATTTAGTAATGCCCAGATCTTTTCTTTACCTTTTTTTTATTTTTTTATTCTTTGTTGTTGTTATCAGTATTTTTACTTGAAATCAGATGAGAATACTGTAAAAGTTGTATGTACTCTTGAGATGTTTTCTTTTATTTTAATTGTTGTTTCTGTTGTGCAGTTGATTCCAGCAAAGTTTGTGAGGAGATATGGTGAAACTCTGTCCAATCCGGTGTCTGTTAAGCTTCCATGTGGTTCAGAATGGAAAATGGAGTTGAGAAAATTTGACGGCGGGGTTTGTTTACACAAGGGTTGGCCTGAGTTTGTGAAGCACTATTCCATTGCCTTGGGGCACTTTCTAGTTTTTAGATATGAAGGGAATTCTCGATTCTATGCTTTCATTTTTGATAAAACTACGGTGGAGATTGATTATCCCATTAATCCGTCTCATTCCGATGTGCCTAACGGGGAAGAAATCAAAGATGATGAATCTGTTGAAATGTTAGAGAATTTTCCACAGTGTCCTAGAAAAAGAAAGAGCTCTCCTTTACCATATTCTCAGCCTCACAAGAAATTCAGAGCCAGTCCCATTGGCGAAACCGAGTCAAAAAGGACTCGAAGTTATGAAAAGATAGTTGGGAATTCAATGAGAAATAGTAGTAGTGCTGTGGCATCTGCTAGGAAAATAAGTTCAAAAACTAATGCAACCATCGAAAGTCAAACGAATCCAGTTAAAGTTGAAGTAGTTGACCTCGAAACTGAAGATGAACTTTGTGATCGAGGTCGCGGGCATTCTCAATCCAGGCGTGGTAAGTTTCTCCTCATGTTTTATCGAGATGTTGCGTTCAACGTTATGTTTTCAAGATTAGTACCGCATTTTAGAAAATTTCCGCTTTACTAGTTTTGAAATCGCTTTCAGGTTCGAAAGGAAAAGCGTGCAAAGAGGAAATTGGAGCTATCAGAGCCGCCGATAAATACGTTCGGAATCATCCTTCTTTCAAATGTGTTATGCGGGCTACTTATGTGGGGCATGGATATTTGGTACAAACTTACAATAGATACAAGTTCTTGTCTTTCTTTTCACCATCTTTGTGATTGTCCCAAACTAGATGAAAAATGAGAAGGTGATTTAAAAGACTTTAGCAGAAGAAATTAAGAAAGAGGACCCTTTTTTTAGGCTATAAATAATCCGACTTTTGTGCAGAGTATACCAGGAGACTTTGTGAAAAGGTACATGCCTTGGCAAAGAACAGAAAGCTTCATGACATGCCTTCAGCGTACAAGGAGGTTATGGCGGGTGAAGTTGTGGATCGACGAAAGGCGTCGGGTGAGGTTCTCGGCTGGTTGGAGTCGATTTGTGAAGGAAAATGCTATAAAAGTGGGAGACGTTTGTGTCTTTGAGCTCATTGAGAGAGATGGTTCTGTTATGAAAGTTTCTATCTTTAGATGTTAAACAAGTAGTTTCTTTTGAATTTATAGGGTTTTTTTTTTTGTGAACATATTTAAGTTAGATACGTTTATCGGTTAGATTTGCCTTTTGCGTACTTTAGTAAGTTATAACAAACTTGTTTTAACAATTGCTACGAGTTTGTGCATTAAAATGGTCAATTTCTTTTCTTTCACTACGTTGAGATTGCTCAAGTTTATGGGAAAACTTGTTGCCAAAAAGAAGTTTGGAACAGCTCCTACGAAAAATGTTACAGGAACTGACCTTAAACTTGGAATTGGGTATTCTCGTTCGCTTCCATCAGCTGCTGCCCTGAACTGGGTTCTGAAGGATGGACTTGGACGGCTCAGTAGATGCATCTACACTGCTAGCCTAGCGTCAGCTTTTGATACCAATTTGAAGGTAGGAGTTCAAGCTCAACCCCTTTTTTCGATCTTTGGTTAGTGTAGTCGTGCTTAATTTTTTTACTTATTTTGGCATCTTCTTATTTATTTGCAGCTCTTGCAGTTACTAGCACTGTATTTTGGTGATTTAACAAACTTATTGTATCCCGGAATTACAATTGTGTGGTGATACTGTTATTGGTAATTGTTGGAGCTGCAAAATAAGAAGTCTAGTAGTCCTTGCCTCATAATATAACATTAGAAATCTAAATCTGATTTTCTTTTTCTGTGTTTGTGATTTCTCATATGAAGAGATTTTCTTTTTCTGTGTTTGTTATTTTTTTGTTATTTTGTTTCGTTTTGTTTTTGGAGATATATATAATAATAAACAACTGAAGGACCCTTGAAAAAGAAAAAATCAACTAATGGCCATCACTTCCTTTGACATAAATATCCAACATTAAACTATATATATAAACCAAGTATTTTTAGCTATCTTAGTAGTTGAAAAAGAACAACAACCATAAACGACATAAATTTTGGAGAGCGACAATAAGAAGGTGAGAAGGCCTAATGGATCGAAAAGATAAGAATTTTGGAAAATGACGGGCAGTATCCCGAAAAGACATATGTAAAATACAAGTAACAACATTTCAAGAGGACTCTTCTTTAATCCAACGGGATTAAATCTGGATCTCTTATAAATAATGAATCACATCTGTTGAGATCACTTACGAGTTGAATTATATTTTCCAAATTTCATTCTTTCAAAAAAAGAAAAAATTTTCCAAATTTCAAACAACGACAACTAACTATTACTATTTTAATTATCTTCTTCGTCATGTAATTAATTATTACTAATAAGTAACAACTTCTTAGAATATATACTTATTCCACGTTTGGCCTTTAATATAAATTTAATAGGTTTGGTCATCTTGATATTACTTGAATGTACAGTTTTGGCTCGTCCGTTAACAAACTGCATGTACAAATGTAGCACGAAGATGAAAAGTACTCAAATCCCTTCCCGAAAATGATTATTGCCATTTAAAATACATAGATATGTATGTTGTTGTCACGAATAAAAAGAAAATGCAAAGGAAAACCAAGTCAAAGTTTTTCTAGCGTGACAAAATATGTGTCATTTAGTCTTTAACATTAATGATCATTGCAATTTGAAAAAATATTATATCTCAGTATCATATATAAATAGTCTTATGTGAGTCCCACCAAGTGCATCTTACCTAAGCTCACAACATGAACGAATCCTATTGCTTTGTAACTTATTCATCGAGTTGGACATTTTCTTCTTCTTCTGAACTTTGCCCATTTTCAATGAAAGTAATTGGCTTATATTTCTCGTAGTGTTAGTTTTCAAATGGCCGATGGCTCACTGAAAAAGAAAGTAAGAAATCTTCTTCATTGCTCACTAGTGAATGTTTTTTTAAGCTCTGTATTTGGAATTCTACAACTAATATATTTTTTTAAGTCGACATAAAATGATCAAAATCTGAAGTAGACAAAGATGCGTCACTTTTTTTCCTAATGTCGGAAGTCAGGTGACCCATGATTTAAGCAGTTTAGTACAAGTCAATATTAGAATAGGTTAACTTTATTGGACCCACTTGATCACAAGAGTAATAAAAAACTAATAATAAGAAGAAGAAAATAAATTAAAATTTTGCTGCATCCTCGTTATTTATGTATTTTTTCGCTATAAATAAGAGATTTTTGTAATTTAATTAAAGGACAAACTGTGAATAATCATGTGAAGCACAAACGAGTAATGTTAGTTTAGAGGGGACTACAAGAAAAGTGAGAATCAACGACAACAATTTTAGTGACAATTAAAATTTCGTCGTTGAAAGTGACATTCAACGACAGGTTGTCATTGAAACTGCGTTGTTAACGACAGGATGCAATACAAGCATCAACGACAACTATACTGTCGTTAAAAAGCTTTTATTGACGACACTTTTCTTCACATTGTCGCTAAAAATTTGAGATTTTTGGCACCAACGAGCTTTGGCACCCTCATATTGGCGGGTATACTTTTAACGACAACTTATATCAATTAGTGACAATCATATGTCGTCGTTGAATATGTTTAGAATTAATAATTTTTAATGATGACTAACTTTGCAGTTAATTAAACACTTTTTATTGTAAATTATGAACTTTTGATGACGATACAATTGTCGCCGTTAAAAGTTATCAATTAAAGTTTTGTCCAATCGCATTTAACGACAAAGGTCATTGTCATTAAAAATCTAATGAATTAGTGATTTTTAACGATAATCAATTTTGTCATTAATTTTCCATTTTTTGTCATAAATTATCAACTTTTAGTAACGATATATTAGTCGGCGTTAAAAATTGTCAGTAAAAGAGTTGTCCAATTACATTTAACGACAAAGGTCGTTGTCATCATTAAAAGTTTAAATTTTATAAAGGAGTATAATTTTTGTCATTGAAAGCTTTAAATTAAAAAAAAATTGTATATTTTTTCTTTTAACTATTTTTGGCAAAAAAAAAAAAAAAACTCAAAAGAGTCATAGATGTTGTAAAATAATATCAATATAGATACTTTAATACTTTAATAATTAAAAAATATAATTGCTTTAATATTTGAAAAAGTATAAATGCTCTAACGTAGAAAATAGAATATTTAGAAGTACCTCGATTTATAATTGAAAGTTTCAATTTTTCTTTATATTTAAAAATTAAAGAAGACATAAATATTATTGAACAAATATAATAATTTAAAAATTTTATAATAATTAATATTAGAGTAAAGAAATTTCATTGATATTGGCGCTTATTTTTGCCTCCAAAAGGATGAAATATTTGAAGAAAAGCGCCAAATCTGTCACAAAAGACTTTTTTTAAAAAAGAAAAAAACCTCCCACAAAATATAACTTCCGTTGGTTTGAACTTTTAAGAGATTCAAGTCCTCAAACCCATATTTCTTGTTCTTCGTTCACATCTCGCCATCTCTAGTACTTACTGAAATTAGTTACAACGGAGGACGAAGGGGCGCGAAAGCTGACTATAGCCATGATTGGCCGGAGACGGTGACAGTTCAATTTCTGAAGACTTCAGACCCCTTCAACTTACAGTTTCATTTTTTTTTTTTTTTTTTTTTTGCGTATGAAGAAATTGAGAAAGAGAAAGATCAGGTGAATAAGATCATCCCCAAAGATCAGGGGAATAAGATCATCCCCCTAAAGGACTTTTTGGCACGCCTCTTTTGGCGGGCACTTGAAGACAGTTAGTTTTGAGGATATAGTTACTGTGCATCCGGTAAAAAGCAGAGAAATTTAAAGGGCAAAAGCGTAATTTTACTGTACAATCTACTGTTTAAATAATTTAATTAATAAGTAATAAATAATTGGGTTAACCTGGACGCAGAATATGCCTTTGTAAGTGTATTTGTATATTATGTTTTCATATTTAACTTATCTTTGTAGTAATATGCAATATTATTTTTTTTACTTTCTTTTTTTTTTTTATCTAACTATGTAAACCCAGATGAAGGAAGCAAGAACCACTCAGAGTACACAATCTATTGGTTCTAGTTAATCTGCACCGACAATTGATGAGGAGGGGATTATGCAACAAGTTCTGGGTGTAAAATCTAGTGCTTCGTTTATCGTATACATAATAAGTTTTTTACAAGGTACACAAGTCATGGGAAATCGTAAGCTGAACAAAAAAGAAAACTACTTTTGAGAACGTACAGAGATAGCCCAGCATCGATCACTGTTTGATTAGACAGATGGATGGATCTTGATGAGCCCCATTTTTACGATCATGATCATCATGTGACAAATCCAATGAGTTATGCAATGTGGGTCCCTTTTTTCTTATTTAACAAAATTTTTTTTACAAAATTCTTGTAAACATTTCATTATGGTCCGTGGTTAATACTTAATTGTTTGACGTATATGAAAATTTTCAAATGATCGTCGAATTCATATGACAAGATATCATAACTAATGTATAGTACTAAAAATAAATGTGTCAAGAAAAATCTATAATTTGATTTTAGTTTCTTCTTTAATTGATATAAAAAGATATTATTATTATTATTATTGATACTAGATGTAAATATTACAAAGCAATTTTTAAGGATATCAATTTTATAATATTTAAAAAATAATATTTATTGACACCTTTCTATTTACTCATCATATCTTTAATTTTTAATAAATTCTATTGTTACAAAATTACTTATGAATAAAACTATTGTTAAAAACAAAAGTGATTTAAAATATATGCTTCAGATTCCTTACTCCCAATTGTTTAAGTAAGATTTTGTTATCCAACTTTCACTGTAATCAAAATGTCCCGTTCTTATTCTCTTCCCTCCTGTCGAGAAAGAACTGTACAACTTCTTATCTAAAAAGAGAAATTAAGAACCGTAGAACTGACGAGAGAGAGAAAGAGAGAGTGTTATAGAGATATATTTATATACACACACACAAATATAATAAGTGAAAGAAAAGAATCAGTGGCAGTGCAATAAACGAGGAGGTTATTATTTAAAGTAAGAATATAAAGGGGTGGTTGGGTTTGATTTTCATGGGGAAGGAAAGTTTTGCGGGGTCCGAGAGAGAGATCTTCAGAAAGAAAGTTGAAGAGACACACGTTTAATCCCGCGTGCACACCCTATATACTCTCCATCTTAAAACCTATCACCTCCTCTTCGACTCTCTCTCTCTCTGGCTCATCCTATTATTTACGGTAACTACATTCAACTTATAATGTGATTGCATATATATATATATATATCTATATATATTAAAGTGGTTTTAATTATTTTTATATTTTTGTAATTACCAATGATTACAAGATAAAATTATAAAATATAGTGCATATATTAATTATATAGTTGATGATATCATAATTTTTTGACTTGTTATAATAAGTTAAAACTAATTTATCTTCCCATCAAGAAAAAGAAAAAAGAAAAATCAATTTATCTTAAATATATTATTAATTAAAATTTTATTTTTACTATAGGTGGAAAATTGAATATTTGGAATCAAAATCGCATAATTGAGTAGAATTTATTTCCTTTTTAATTTTAATTTTTTTGTAATTTTGCTATATTTTCTTAACAAATTTCTTGTAAACATTTCATTATGGTCCGTGGTTAATACTTAATTGTTTGACGTATATGGAAATTTTCAAACGATTGTCTAATTCATATTGCAAGATATCATAACTAAGGTGTAGTAGTAAAAATAAATGTGTCTAGCAAAATCTATAGTTTGATTTTAATTTTTTCTCTAATTGATGTAAAACGATATTATTATTATTTATACTAAATGTAAATATTACAAAGCAATTTTTTAGGATATCCATTTTATAATACTTAAAAAATAATGTCTACTGACACCTTCTATTTACTCATCATATCTTTAATTTTTAATAAATTCTATTGTTACACAATTACTCATGAACAAAACTATTGTTAAAGACAAAAATGATTTAAAACATATTATTCAGATTCCTTACTCCCAATTGTTAAAAATAAATAAATAAATAAATAATCTATTCAGGTCCATTAAATGTTAAACATTGACCTACTTAGTAATGAATAGATTATGTTTTCCAATAAAACAAATTTCATATGTTGCTCAATTCAATTATTTATTAATTTATTTTTTCATTCTTGAAAATATGATCAAGACAACAAACTTTCAATTGCATTTGTTTTTGTGGTTACATACTTTGTTTTCTTTTCGTTGCTTTCTTACATCAGTTGCTATACATAGTTTTTTTTTTTTTTTTTTTTTTTTTTGTGGAAAGACGTGGGTTTGGGGGGATTTTTTATTTATTTATTATTATTATTAGTAAGTTTCGGGAATTACTACTACTGCTAAATAATACTAATTATTATTATTGTTATTATTTAGTTTTTAGCTATGAGGTTTGACATTTGAGAGTATATAGTTGATTGGGATGGATTTTGTTTTTAAAATTTGATTGGCATGGATATTCTTTTTAAAATTTGATTGGGATGCTTTTACTTTAAAAGAAAATAAAATTAAAAAAAATGAAGAATCTTAGAACAATATATTTTTAAAGATCATTTAAAAATAAAAACTATAAGATAGTAATATTGGTTTTTTTTTTTTTTTTTTTTTTTTGAGGAAGTTTAGTGTGTTTTTGTTTTCTCGTAATCATTTTATTTGGTCCTTTTTTTTTTTTCCTTTTAACAAATTTACGATTTTGGAGATGTTTACATTAGTGGATTATTATAACTGATATGTTAGAATATGGAAAATTCCAAAGAACATAATAAATAATTCGGGTGGAATATTAAATCATGTATAATATTAATAATCTGGGAGAATATATTTGATATTTTGGTATAATATATAAATAAAATAAGAATAATATGCTAGAGTACTAAAGTAATAATGTATGAGACTACTCACTAATAATTGGAGTAAAAGGTGATCGATCATTTTATATTAAAAACTAAAAATAAATAAAAAAAATAAAAAATAAAAAAAATTGTAGATTACGTAAAGGTAATTGGTAATCTACCAGAATCTCTTTGATCTACAGAAATCGTCGTTGGCCCATATTAATTCCATTGACATTTTTCAGTTTACCTTTTTGATCGGTCAAGTAATCTTGAAAGACATATTATATTGACATTTGACATATTATATGCCAGGTCAATCCTTTGATAATACCTGTAGATGATGGGATCTACGGTCAAATTTAGATTCGAAGTTAATCGATAAGAATCAATACAGAAAATAATTCTACTAAAATTTAAAGAGATTCGTCGGGAATATACTACGTCCCCTAAGTCTGGAGTTTTATCATGTATGGAATTATGAGATTACAAAGTTACAAGAGTTTTCTGGAAATTTTGGCAAAATTTTAGTAAGGTAAAGGAAAGAAGATCCCTAAATGTGAGGGGTCATTCCCTGTTTATAGAATGAAAGTACTGGTTCTAGATTCCCAGGGAGATAATAGACAGTTCCCCACTTCCCTGATAAATTGGGATGTGTATAAGAGCGTTCGCCACGATTGATCCTAGGCTAGACGGTTATAGAAATCGAACCTTCATTGTTAAAGATTCACTCTTCGATTTTGAATCATGACATGTCGAACAGTGAACTGGCTGTTATTCACGATTGGCCTAAAACCATGAGGCCCACATCGAGCGATCGAATGTCACGGTTTGATGTTTATCAATCCAAAATTGAATGCTGAATTAAGTAAAAGGATTTTATGGTTTTACTGGCTTTCTAGGGAACCTTCGGGACCTATATAGAATGATTGATGGACCATGACATGAAGTTCAGTGGACCTTTCATTGGAAGTGACTTGTCAGACATTGGATCGGATCCAGGACTCCGAATAGTGTATGTGCTATTGAAAGCATACTAAATAGTCAATGGAACATGATTTGATGCCAACTACTTCACCGATCAATATAATCTGAGTATTACACAATGGGAAGACAAAGTTTGACCCCAACAATACTCCACAAATGTAATGAAAAGAACAATTACTAACTCTCATTGAATTCCAAAACTATATTATTGTCCACGTGGATCACCATCTTCGGTAGTTGTTGTTTCTGATGCAGGACCAGATATAAAAAAATTAGAATTTATAATAAATTAAATTTGATACCACGTGACATAATGGAATAGAAAAGTGGCTAAAATAAATTAAATTTGATAATATTATTATGAAAAACTAACTAATTAAAAATCAAGAACCCTATTTATAGGCTAGTGAATCCTAACTTGTTTAGGAATTCTAAGTCAAAAAGAATTCTTAATCCAAATCCTAATAATAAACAATCAAAAGTCATAACAAAACTCAAACTGAACATAAAATATTTAAAATAAAATAGGAATCCTAATTAAACTCTAATTTTCCAATATCTTGTCCTACATCTTCACACCAATACAGTGTGTATTTGGTTAAATATCAAATAATCAATTTACCAAAAAAAAAAGATTCAAACATTCAAGTGTATTTAAATGTTTTTATTATTTCATAGTAATTTAGCTCAAAATTCAATCCAAATTTTCACTTTTATAGAAATTCATACATTCATTTTTTCTATCTTTACAATAGTTGAAAGTAACCATCAACCAAAACTATTCAAACACTTATTTAATTTGAATATACAATTCAATTCAAAATTTGAATGTAAATATTCAGTTTGAATGAATAATCAAATCTAATTTATGATCCAAACAAACACTATTTTTTGTTTAACTCAATTATAATGTCCAATTTCGAAGGAATACTCAAAAAAGAATTCCCAATGCAATTTAAAAGTATACTACCTAAGAAATTAGAAATAAATCTATACAAATATTATAACTATAAGAAGCTTGACACTCTTGACTTTTCATCAAATTTCAATGAAAATGCTCATTTTGGTTGGAGCGAACGTTTTGGTTGTTTTTGTTTTGTTGTTGTTTTTCTTTTCTTTTTTCTTTTTTCTTTTTTTTTTTTTGCTGCCCATGTTTTTTTTATAATATTTTTGCAATTTTTTCTTTAAAATTTAAACATTTTTTTTTTCTAAAATGTGTTTTTTTTTTTCCTTCGGATTGCTTATATCGTTTGTTGCCTAGTTTTTTTTTTTTGGGGCCTTGTTTTTTTCCTTTAAAATCTTATATCTTTTTATTTCAAATGTGTGTCGCCATTTTTCTTTAACTTCTAGTTTTCTCTTAAATTAATAATTTTATTTAAAAAAAATACGCTCACTTAAATAATTTTCTTATGTCTTTTGAAATATTATCTCATCTAAGATGACTTTCATAATTAAAATTTTTTCTAATTGCACTGAACATTTCTGTTTTGGTTAGTTTTTTTTATTATTATTTTTTGAAGTTTTTCAAAAAAAAAAAAAATCTTTTTTTTGAAGTAAAATGTTTACATTTTTTTTAATTAATTTTTCATTTAATATTATATCTCTTTATTTTAAATTTTATACACCAAATACTTTTTCTTCTACTTTATCTCTATTCGGCAATCAATTTTTTTTTTTTGTCTAATATGTTCTCGCTTATTTTTTTTTTATTTGAAAATTATTCAAACTCTATACCTTGTGATGGAGTCAGATGTGCAATTACCATTAGGTTTTACTGTAACCATCTCATTTAAATATTTTCCTTACACCTTTTTCTAAAAAATTATATAATATTTTCTGTATGTTAAAATGATTTTTACCTAAAACGCCTAGCTAAATTTTTTTTTTTCAAATTTAGCAAAAATTTTACATGGACTTGCATTAGAAACTAGCTTTTGTGATAAAATTTAAATTAAAAATTGTTTATGTACCTTTTTATTTTAAATCAGAATTCTTTAAACTTACGTGAAGTTCAAAAACTTTTTCAAATGGAAAAAGGTAATATTTACATATGTAAAGAAGCGTAGTGATCACATTTTTATTTTTTATTTTAGTTGAAAGTGGTGATCAAATATTTACCACACATACAAATATTAAGTAATATTTATATATGATAACTCTTTCCGGAAAAAAAAATATATATATATATATCCTGAAGAAAAGGACGGGGATAACTACCTACACACTTTCTCACAAAAAAAAAAAAAAAAAGTACACGCGGTTAATAATAAATATCTCTTCATTTATGATATTAAAATTCAACTTAAAATAGTTAAGCTGGGCTAAAAGAAGAGGCGGCAAACTAAAAATTTGTAGTTGGCGCAAAAATAGTTTTTGAACATAAAAAAATTGGTGCTTTTTTTTTTTTTTTTCTAAATAAATTTGCATTATCAATTAAATATTAATGTTATATCTACGTACAAAACAACTCAGTTCCACTAACATAAAATAACTTTTTTCTTTTTGCTCATCATCCATCTTTTCTCTCTGTTTCATACAAAAATCTCAGGACAATTTGGTGCTGAAAGGTAATTTATGCTTTCATCTTATTTATTTGCTTTCTATTCATTGTAATTGATTTCGCAATTCTTTTGACACAGTTGTCCGTCGCTCGAAATTGAACACTAGTCTTTGTCATCCAACTGCTTGACTTAGAGCCTCTGCTACGGTTTCATCTGTTAGTTTGAAATCGAACAGACATCTTTGCCATCTAATTGGCCCGAATTAGAGCCTCCACTACGATTTTGTCCCGTGTATGCATCAAATTCTTGTAGTAATTCCCTATAAATGTTTCTCCTTCCTCATAGAGGTCGTCCTTCTATTGGGCACCTTTATTTTTCTCAATCCTTGTATTGGACACTTATACATAGGCTTAATTGCTTTCAATGGGCTTTTGATTTGTGCAGGCAGCAAAATGTTTAGAACACAACAAAGGCAAAATCAATGAATTAATTGTGTCGGCTTGGAAGGCTAGAGAGAGAATGGTTGAATGCAAGTTTGGGGAAAAGTACCAGAAGATTATGATCTTGATGATTCTGGTGATGCTCAGTCCTCTCCGATTTGTCCGAGATGCGCCATTTCATATCAAATGGAAGATGATGAACAAAAACAATGATGCTCTCTCTCTCTCTCTCTCCTCCCCCCCCCCCCCCCCCCCCCCCGCATTTTTTTAGGGGTATTATTGTTGTTTCTTTTCTTCTTTTTCTTCTTCTTTTCTACATCTGTATTATGGGTCCATGGGAGAAGGCCGAAGAGGATGCCAAAACAAGAATTAATTTGTATCTGTATAGCTGCATGGAAATAATATTGAAATGTTTCTTCTTTTGAATTTTAATTTTTTTTTGAATTTTAAATAAGATTGATTTTTTTGTTCTAATATTAAATATTATATTAATTGTATTTAATCCAAATTTTCTTCTTGGAAATGAAAATCTGACAAAAAAAAAAAACCAAGATAAAATTCAAATTCACGACACTAAATAAATGTTGCTGTGGAAGATATGTTTATAAAAAAATGAAAATCTTTAAAGACACTACCCAAAATGTCATGAAAAGAGATTTAAAAACATACTTTATGACATTTTAGAAAATGTCTTTAAAAATTTTAGACTTTCCACGGCACCCTCATTCAACGACTTTTGTAGAAATGTCATCGAATCTGATTCACGACATTTTTTAAATGTCATTGAAGACGTTTTTTTGTCGTAGTTTCAATGACGACTACCTTGTCGTTGTATTCTTTTAGTGACAAAATACCACTGATGTCTAAAAGTAATCAACGATGCAGATTGTACTAAATCAACGACAATTATTTGTCGTAGAATAACACTTTTCAGTGACAATATAAGAAAGTCGTCGTTGAAACAATCAACGACACATATATACAGCGACAACTGCCGACAACATGATTTTTTGTCGTTAATAACTATCAACAATGACTTTTCAATTTTTAACGATGACTTTTGTCGCCGCTAAAAATCGATTTTCTTGTCTATGTTTTTCTTCAACAATTGTTCGTTCAAGGATCTTCACTGGGTGTAAGTTTTGAGCAAATTTTCTGACTATTTAAAGGGAAACTTGAAAGGGGGGAAAAAAAAGACACAGAATTCTGACATAAAAATAATGAAGAGAAGTATTTTCTTCAGGTTATCGAAGAGAAAGCGGAGTACTTGGAAAAGGGCAAACATTTTAATAGAGACATCAAAGTAAATAAGAAAAAAAATGTAATGTAATGTAAGATACATGAATGTAAACCTTATTTTCACCAAAAAAAAAAAAATGAGTGCAAACCCTATCTCGAGAATCGACGCTAGACTCTCTCTCTTTTTTTTTTTAATGTTTTTTTGGTTGGAATCGATGCTAGACTTTAATTATGGTGAGTGACGTCTTTTGACCTTCTCCAAGCACTTCTACATCAATTTTCTTCTTGCCTTCGACACTTTTTCCATGTCATTGCCTAACAGAAATGTTCTAGGGTTAGTAACAGGATCTAGGGTATAAGCAATAAACATAACTTCTGATTTATTAAAATAATAACAAATACAATATGACATCCAAATACAATATAAATCTTAAACAATTAGTTTAATAATTCAAATAATAATAAACATATTAATAGGATAAAAATACAGATTGTACGATTGGTGTACCGGTTTAAAATATAATTTTTAGATTGAAATTTATTATTTTTTCAAAAGTTAGTTATAATTTTTATTTACTTTTAAAAAAAATTAGTCTTAAATCTCGTACCTGATGATATCCAACAATCTAAACTTAATTTACTATGAACGTGAACTTCAGTAACTAAAAATATAAATTCTTGTAAAATGAAATGTAAAATAAGAGAAAATCTTATTCACTTAAACTATATTTTCTTATGTATAAATTTACATTACTACTAATCAGTTTACATTTTACAATAACTACAATTTGCATAATTAATAATATCAGGAACCGAAATTAAGATTTTACGTAAAAATTTAAATAAAAATTTAAGCCTAAATTGATCGATCTAACGCATACTAATTAAAAAAATTGTATCAAACCTATTCATATTATATATATATATATATATATAAAAGAAATAGGGATTTGATTGTGAGAGTCTATCTATTTAAAGTGTAATGATGGCTACAAACCTATTCATAGATTATACAAACAAGCATCAGGAACCAGAAGGTCTCTTTATTTCTTTTCAAATTAAAAGGACAGCTTTCTTGGGAAAAAAAAAAAAGAAAGAAAAAGAAAAAAAATTAAGACCGTTTTTATTAAAAAAAATAAAAATAATAATTGATCAAAATAATCATTAAATTCTTTAAGAAGTGATAATTTAATTTTTTTATTATATTAATCTTAAAATCTCTAAAAAAGTAATTGTTTGTTTTTTTCTGTCCACATTCTTTAAATTGGGGTAAACTAATTGCGTATTCACCGTTTCCAAAGCCAAAGAAATTTAAGGTTAATTAACAGAATAAATTAATAAATGTAAAAATCCATTTATTACTCCTTTTGTTCATAAAGAGAAGCAATTTGTTTGAAGCAGATCACAATCCAAAATGGGAAGAAAACCAAAGCCTCCAAAAAGATATCCTTCTTTTTTCAAGATTCTTCTTGATGACTTCTCAAACCAGCTGGTAATTTTCATTTTTCTTGTCTTCTTTTTCTAACTTTGTAGTTATATATACGTTGCTTAACTTTGAAACTTAAAATGGGTTTTTCTTTGGTTTTTATTAGTTATATATATATGTACAATATACGACAAATAATCTTCAGTAGATTTTTAATTGTATTATTCATTGTTCAAATATTAATATAATTTCCTATATGTTTCAGCGAATCCAACAAGCTTTTGTGAAGCATTTTGATGGAAAAATACCTAGGAAATGCCTTTTTTGTAGCCCTACGGAGAGATTTTGGAAAGTTAATGTGGGATATTCGAATAACAGACTGTGTTTTAACAAGGGTTGGAAGGAATTTGTGAAGGACCATGGTTTAGAGCTTGGAGACTTTCTTGTCTTTCACTATCTTGCCTATTCAGAATTTTATGTTGAAATTTATGGCAAAAATTGCTGTCAAAAGAGTAGTAGTGCTGTGACATCTGCTAGGAAAATAAGTTCAAAAACTAATGCAACCATCGAAAGTCGAACGAATCCGGTTAAAGTTGAAGTAGTTGACCTCGAAACTGAAGATGAACTTTGTGATCGAGGCCGCGGGCATTCTCAATCTAGGCGTGGTAAGTTTCTCCTCATGTTTTATCGAGATGTTGCGTTCCATATTATGTTTTCAAGATTAGTACCGCATTTTGGAAAATTTCCTCTTTACTACTTTTGAAATCGCTTTCAGATTCGAAAGGAAAAGCGTGCAAAGAGGAAATTGGAGCTATCAGAGCCTCCGATAAATACGTTCGGAATCATCCTTCTTTCAAATGTGTTATGCGGGCTGCTTACGTGGGGCATGGATATTTGGTACAAACTTACAATAGATACAAGTTCTTGTCTTTCTTTTCACCATCTTTGTAATTGTCCCAAACTAGATGAAAAACGAGAAGGTGATTTAAAAGACTTTAGCAGAAGAAATTAAGAAAGAAGACCCTTTTTTTAGGCTATAAATAATCCGACTTTTGTGCAGAGTATACCAGGAGACTTTGTGAAAAGGTACATGCCTTGGCAGAGAACCGAAAGCTTCATGACGTGCCTTCAGCGTACAAGGAGGCTATGGCGGGTGAAGTTGTGGATCGACGAAAGGCGTCGGGTGAGGTTCTCGGCTGGTTGGAGTCGATTTGTGAAGGAAAATGCTATAAAAGTGGGAGACGTTTGTGTCTTTGAGCTCATTGAGAGAGATGGTTCTGTTATGAAAGTTTCTTTTGAATTTATAGGGTTCTTTTTTGTTAACATATTTAAGTTGGATACGTTTATTGGTTAGATTTGCCTTTTGCGTACTTTAGTAAGTTATAACAAACTTGTTTTAACAATTGCTACGAGTTTGCGCATGAAAATGGTCAATTTCTTTTCTTTCACTACGTTGAGATTGCTGAAGTTCATGGGAAAACTTGTTGCCAAAAAGAAGTTTGGAACAGCTCCTACGGAAAATGTTACTGGAATTGACCTTAAAATTGAAGGCGGTGTTTGGTTTTGTTTTCAGGTGTTCTTAGAAATGTTTTCACACGTCTTTTGAAGTGCGACAAAGAAAATGTTCTATAAATAACATTTGTTTGGTAAATGCTTTCCTAACGAACACTCCAGAAGATTCTGTTCCGTGCCTTTTCAAGGTATTTGGTGATTTAACAAACTTATTGTATCCCGGAATTACAATTGTGTGGTGATACTGTTATTGGTAATTGTTGGAGCTGCAAAATAAGAAGTTTAGTAGTCCTTGCCTCATAATATAATATTAGAAATCTAAATCTGATTTCTTTTTCTGTGTTTGTGATTTCTCATATGAAGAGAGTTAGGTTCTCCACCTCTGTTCTCTTCAGTTTGAGCATTGGAGTTGAGCTGCTAACTCCTGCATTTCCCAGGTACTTTTTGCTTCTTGCAACCATGGCCAATACTGCAAAACAAATTAGCCTGGCTTGCTACTTAGCAACGGGGGTAAGGATTCGTCACCTATAGCACAAATGATCTATTTCACTATATGATCAACTTTCATATCATTGGATCTTTTATCGTGATTGTTTTCAAAGTCGGTGTTGTTTCCTTTCCATATTAGTGTGTGAGACGTGTTGCATCTTTAGAAGTGCAGGCTAGTCTTTTTTTGGTAATTAACATTCTTGCAAATTTTGATGTCTCTCTCTTATATATAAGCAGTCTGCTGTTCATCGAAGCTTTGCAATAGCAGATAACCTCGGTGAAGTGTCAGCTAAATCACAGGTTGATTTATATACATAAGTGGCTATATAGAAATTATTCCAGATATTTATTGGATAATCTTTACTAAACTTAACAAGAGAGATAATAAGGTTATTCGTATGGGTTTCAGATCCAAACCGTGTGCTTTGATAACCTTGGCCTTCTGCTTGCTGTGCTATTGAACATTCTTTTCAAGAACAATCAAAGAATTTGTTTCTAACTTTGATTCTGGATTTGAATTAGTTGGTTAAAATGTTGTTCTAATCGGTTACTTTCTTCTTTTACTCTTATTTGTTTTAGGTTTTTATTTTTCCAGTCTAAGGTTTTCTACTTCAGATTTCTAATATTCCCAGCAATGTGTAACTTGATTGCATAATTTTCTAATTTTTGAGTAATGTGAAAGATTGCAAGCAGGTCTACCCTTTGTTATATACCCAATATTTTCGGCAATTGACCTTTTGGAATATATCAAGGACTCAAGCATGTCCATCTGCAAACATTAACCAAGGTGTGTAGGCTTACGGGCTTTTCATAACGCTTGAGCTATTTGTGAGATTATACTAATAAAATGCTTACGCTTGGCCTTTTATTGTCTCAGGATAGACTTGAGATCATACTAAATACTTGGATTGTGTTAGGATATGTGCCTTCTCCAGCAGAAGTGAGTAAGCTGGAAGGAATTGATTTCCCTTGGAGCAAAGGTAAAGTCTCGGGGTCATTGTGCTTTGACAATATCAATTTTGAATCTTAAAGCTAATGACTGAATCTGTTTCAGGTGAACATTTGTGGCCCATCAGCATAGGGTGCCAAAATCCCAAGGACCACTTTTCGAAATTGTCGATGATGGCAATGCAATCTTTAACCGGCGGGGACTACTACTTCATATCTATGGAAGAGATTTACTCTAGAATACCTAGAAGAATGCAGGTGACGATCTTGCAGATTTTTAACAACCTAAGCTGTTTTGCTACTTGGTATCACTTAACCCTATGATGTACTTGACGCTTTCTACTCTTTTGTTTCCTGTTTGTGAATTTTAGGGAGGTATTCTTCTCTGACTGCGAGACGGAGCCAGCACCGCCGACATTACTATGGGTTTGTTGCAGGTAAAAAAAAAAAAGTTTATATTTAAATAAAATTCCGTAGCATTGTTATATCCACCATAAAAGCTCATGTCTTTTGAATGTTGGAATAGAAGAAAAGAGAGTCCCACGTTTGATCCAATGATATGCCATGCAGGCATGTTATATTCGCAAAGCACTTCACTTGAACAGGACTAGCGATTTACCATATCTTGACTTCATGTCATGATAACTTTAGATTTTAATTGGAAAAAAAGATAACATTAATTTAAACAAAAGCAGCCGTTATGATTGCAAAAGTTATTAATGCAGAATGGTTTCAAAAATTTTTATGCTAACGCTGCTTGCCTGTGCTGTGATTAAAAGTTAATTAAGTACAAAAAGTTAGGCATGTTTCACATTTTGCCCCAAAGTCTTTGTACATGTTTTTCTCATTTCATGTCTTGATTAGATAACATTTAAAGCAACAAATTTATATTGGATCAAGTACCATGAATGAGTCCATCAGTATAGTACAAAATTTGACGACAAATCAACGTTATGGGCTGTGGTCAATCCATTAATTGCACTTAGATAATTTTCAATTTTTTCTTCAACAGTTGTCCGTTCAAGGATCTTCACCGCGTGTAAGTTTTGAGAAAATTTTCCGACTATTTAAAGGGAAACTTGAAAGGGGGGGAAAAAAAGACACAGAATTCTGACATAAAAATAGTGAAGAGAAGTATCTTCAGGTTATCGAAGAGAAAGCGGAGTACTTGGAAAAGGGCAAACATTTTAATAGAGACATCAAAGTAAATAAGAAAAAAAAATGTAATGTAATGTAAGATAAGATACATGAATGTAAACCTTGTTTTCACCAAAAAAAAAAAAAATGAATGCAAACCCTGTCTCGAGAATCGACGCTAGACACTTTTTTTTTTAATGTTTTTTTGGCTGGAATCGATGCTAGACTCTTTTTTTTTAAGTTTTTTTTGCTGGAATCGATGCTAGACTTTAATTATGGTGAGTGATGTCTTTTGACCTTCTCCAAGCACTTCTACATCAATTTTCTTCTTACCTTCCACACTTTTTCCATGTCATTGCCTATTAAAATAATAAGCAATAAACATAACTTCTGATTTATTAAAATAATAACAAATACAATATAACATCCAAATACAATATAAATCTTAAACAATTAGTTTAATAATTCAAATAATAATAAACATATTAATAAGATAAAAATACAGATTGTATGATTGGTGTACCGGTTTAAAATAGAATTTTTATATTGAAATTTGTTATTTTTTCAAAAGTTAGTTATAATTTTTATTGGCTTTTTTTTTATAAAAAAATTAGTCTTAAATCTCGTACCTGATGATATTCAACAATCTAAACCTAATTTACTGTGAACGTGAACTTCAATAATTAAAAATATAAATTCTTGTAAAATGAAATATAAAATAAGAAAAAATTATATTCACTTAAACTATATTTTCTTATGTATAAATTTACATTACTACTAATCAGTTTACATTTTACAATAACTACAATTTGCATAATTAATAATATCAGGAACCGAAATTAAGATTTTACGTAAAAATTTAAATAAAAACTTAAGCCTAAATTGGTCGATCTAACAAATACTAATTTCAAAAATTGTATCAAACCTATTCATATTATAGATATATATATATATATATATAAATATATATATATAAGAAATAGGGATTTGATTGTGAGAATCTGTCTATTTAAAAGTGTAATGATGGCTACAAACCTATTCATAGATTATAGAAACAAGCATCGGGAACCAGAAGGTCTCTTTATTTCTTTTCAAATTAAAACGACAGCTTTCTTGGGGAAAAAAAAAAAGAAAGAAAGAAAAAGGAAAAAAATTAAGACCGTTTTTATTAAAAATAAATAAAAATAATAATTGATCCAAATGATCATTAAATTCTTTAAGAAGTGATAATTTAATCTTTATTTTTTTTATCGTACTAATCTTAAAATCTCTAAAAAAGTAATTGTTTGATCCTTTCCATCCACATTCATTAAATTTCTAACGAAATCTTACTAAAATGATTAATTTATATACTAAAATGATTAAAATTCTATCCCCTCCCCTCTCTCCCCCTCCCCCCTCCCCTGTCTCTATTTTCACCCTCCTCCTCTTTCTATCTCGATCTAGACCCCCCCCCCCTCGAATCCTGATCAGGTTGCCCCTTACTCCCTTTCTGGGTTTCATCACCCTCTCTCGCAGCCGTTCGCCCCCTGCAATCCCCCATCCCACGATTGGGTCCCCCCTGCCTCCGTTCGCCACTCCCCCCCCCCCCATTTCGTGATTTGAGTTTTTGGGCCCTTCCCCCCACCACGATGCCGATGACCCGCCCCTCTCTCTTTCTGATCTGGTTCGCTCCCCCTTCCTCATTTCGTGATCTAGGTATAGACTCGATCTGGGCTGGCCGCCCCTCGCCCTCCCCTCCTGACTGGGTTTTGAGAAAAGGAGAGAGAGAGAGAGAGAAAGAGAGAGAGAAATGAAATGAAACTTTTTTTATGATTTTTTTAATTTTTATTAAATTAATTACTGTTAGATTATTATAATATTCTCACAAATTAACGGATTTGACAGAAAAAAAATAAAATTGTTAAAAAATAAGAGTTTACAATCATCTTATAAAAAAAAAAAAAAAAAAACCTAAACCGTCATTTTTTTAATTAGTTTCCAGATTATTTAAACCAATTATTAAAACATATATACACGCATATCGCCATAGATATTTGCTACCTCACCGTCACAAAGTACAGAGTAAAGAAAGAGGCCTTGGCAAACTCCAAGCTTTTGCTTCAACATTGGCTCCCCATGGTCAACGTTTTTCCCCTGTGGATCTTCACTTTAGGAAGAGGGTTTCACCCAACACTCTTCTTGACGACAAGCTTGTAAGTACCCATACATATATACATACATATTCCATATATCATCCTCGTATTTTATTCAACACTTCATACTGGGTGCTCTTTTTTTTTTTTTTTTTTTTTTCTTTTCATTTAATTCTGCAGCGGATTCCTAGAGATTTCATGAGGAAATATGGAGCAACTATATTTGATCCAGTAGTGATTGAGGTACTAAGCGGGACCCAGTGGGAAATGGGGTTAAGAGAATATAATGGTGATATTTGGTTGGCCAAAGGCTGGCCAGAATTTGCCCAACACCATTCTTTAGAGAATGGACAGGCATTGTGCATCCCAAACGACAACCTTTGTTAAAGCGGCGCTCTTGTGTATCCCACACTATTATATCTTCCGTACAACCTGGCCTGAAACCGATAGATTACCCAAATTTCATGGCCCAAAAAAAAAAAAGGCCGCCTCAACCAAAAGAATTTCCCATATATATATCTTCCGGCTGTTCATATTCCAGTATTTAATGGAGCGAAAGAAAGAAAAATAGAAGAAAGAGAAGCTTTCTTTGTTGGCAAGTATCAGGCCAAAGAAAGTCTCGGAACATTTTTTTTTTTTAAGAAGCTTTGTAGTACCATCAACCATGATTTCTAAGCCACCAAACAGCGGCGCTAGTTTTTCGGCTGTTTCTACTCCTCACTTCTTCACGGTGGTTCTTCAGAATACCCTTCGAGACAACACTCTTGTAAGTTGGAACTTTGTTTTTGTTGTTTTTTGTTTTTTGTTTTTTTCAGAGAGAAGGTCATAACATTTTGCCTCGGATTGAAAGTCCCATGAAAGGTGTTGGTTCTTCTCAGTTCTCATCATCGGGATTCGGGATTTGGGATTTGGGACCCAGCCTTTTATATATTTTCGTATTCCTGCAGACCCCAGATCCCAGAGCCCAATATTCCTTGATATGTTGAAGCTGTAAAGTTGTGTAACAAGTTCCAGCACAAAAAAAAAAACTTGTGTAATAAGTTTGTGTGTGTGTATATATATAGGCCATATATATCTATTTAGTAATGCCCAGATCTTTTCTTTACCTTTTTTTTATTTTTTTATTCTTTGTTGTTGTTATCAGTATTTTTACTTGAAATCAGATGAGAATACTGTAAAAGTTGTATGTACTCTTGAGATGTTTTCTTTTATTTTAATTGTTGTTTCTGTTGTGCAGTTGATTCCAGCAAAGTTTGTGAGGAGATATGGTGAAACTCTGTCCAATCCGGTGTCTGTTAGGCTTCCATGTGGTTCAGAATGGAAAATGGAGTTGAGAAAATTTGACGGCCGGGTTTGTTTACACAAGGGTTGGCCTGAGTTTGTGAAGCACTATTCCATTGCCGTGGGGCACTTTCTAGTTTTTAGATATGAAGGGAATTCTCGATTCCATGCTTTCATTTTTGATAAAACTACGGTGGAGATTGATTATCTCATTAATCCGTCTCATTCCGATGTGCCTAACGGGGAAGAAATCAAAGATGATGAATCTGTTGAAATGTTAGAGAATTTTCCACAGTGTCCTAGAAAAAGAAAGAGCTCTCCTTTACCATATTCTCAGCCTCACAAGAAATTCAGAGCCAGTCCCGTTGGCGAAACCGAGTCAAAAAGGACTCGAAGTTATGAAAAGATAGTTGGGAATTCAATGAGAAATAGTAGTTGTGCTGTGACATCTGCTAGGAAAATAAGTTCAAAAACTAATGCAACCATCGAAAGTCGAACGAATCCGGTTAAAGTTGAAGTAGTTGACCTCGAAACTGAAGATGAACTTTGTGATCGAGGTCGCGGGCATTCTCAATCCAGGCGTGGTAAGTTTCTCCTCGTGTTTTATCGAGATGTTGCGTTCCACGTTATGTTTTCAAGATTAGTACCACATTTTGGAAAATTTCCGCTTTACTAGTTTTGAAATCGCTTTCAGGTTCGAAAGGAAAAGCGTGCAAAGAGGAAATTGGAGCTCTCAGAGCCGCCGATAAATACGTTCGGAATCATCCTTCTTTCAAATGTGTTATGCGGGCTGCTTATGTGGGGCATGGATATTTGGTACAAACTTACAATAGATACAAGTTCTTGTATTTCTTTTCACCATCTTTGTAATTGTCCCAAACTAGATGAAAAATGAGAAGGTGATTTAAAAGACTTCAACAGAAGAAATTAAGAAAGAGGACCCTTTTTTTAGGCTATAAATAATCCGACTTTTGTGCAGAGTATACCAGGAGACTTTGTGAAAAGGTACATGCCTTGGCAGAGAACAGAAAGCTTCATGACGTGCCTTCAGCGTACAAGGAGGTTATGGCGGGTGAAGTTGTGGATCGACGAAAGGCGTCGGGTGAGGTTCTCGGCTGGTTGGAGTCGATTTGTGAAGGAAAATGCTATAAAAGTGGGAGACGTTTGTGTCTTTGAGCTCATTGAGAGAGATGGTTCTGTTATGAAAGTTTCTATCTTTAGATGTTAAACAAGTAGTTTCTTTTGAATTTATAGGGTTCTTTTTTGTTAACATATTTAAGTTTGATACGTTTATCGGTTAGATTTGCCTTTTGCGTACTTTAGTAAGTTATAACAAACTTGTTTTGACAATTGCTACGAGTTTGTGCATTAAAATGGTCAATTTCTTTTCTTTCACTACGTTGAGATTGCTGAAGTTCATGGGAAAACTTGTCGCCAAAAAGAAGTTTGGAACAGCTCCTACGAAAAATGTTACAGGAACTGACCTTAAACTTGGAATTGGGTATTCTCGTTCGCTTCCATCAGCTGCTGCCCTGAACTGGGTTCTGAAGGATGGACTTGGACGGCTCAGTAGATGCATCTACACTGCTAGCCTAGCGTCAGCTTTTGATACCAATTTGAAGGTAGGAGTTCAAGCTCAACCCCTTTTTTCGATCTTTGGTTAGTGTAGTCGTGCTTAATTTTTTTACTTATTTTGGCATCTTCTTATTTATTTGCAGCTCTTGCAGTTACTAGCACTGTATTTTGGTGATTTAACAAACTTATTGTATCCCGGAATTACAATTGTGTGGTGATACTGTTATTGGTAATTGTTGGAGCTGCAAAATAAGAAGTTTAGTAGTCCTTGCCTCATAATATAACATTAGAAATCTAAATCTGATTTTCTTTTTCTGTGTTTGTGATTTCTCATATGAAGAGATTTTCTTTTTCTGTGTTTGTTATTTTTTTGTTATTTTGTTTCGTTTTGGTTTTGGAGATATATATAATAATAAACAACTGAAGGACCCTTGAAAAAGAAAAAATCAACTAATGGCCATCACTTCCTTTGACATAAATATCCAACATTAAACTATATATATAAACCAAGTATTTTTAGCTATCTTAGTAGTTGAAAAAGAACAACAACCATAAACGACATAAATTTTGGAGAGCGACAATGAGAAGGTGAGAAGGCCTAATGGATCGAAAAGATAAGAATTTTGGAAAATGACGGGCAGTATCCCGAAAAGGCATATGTAAAATACAAGTAACAACATTTCAAGAGGACTCTTCTTTAATCCAACGGGATTAAATCTGGATCTCTTATAAATAATGAACCACATCTGTTGAGATCACTTACGAGTTGAATTATATTTTCCAAATTTCATTCTTTCAGAAAAAGAAAAAATTTTCCAAATTTCAAACAACGACAACTAACTATTACTATTTTAATTATCTTCTTCGTCATGTAATTAATTATTACTAATAAGTAACAACTTCTTAGAATATATACTTATTCCACGTTTGGCCTTTAATATAAATTTAATAGGTTTGGTCATCTTGATATTACTTGAATGTACAGTTTTGGCTCGTCCGTTAACAAACTGCATGTACAAATGTAGGACGAAGATGAAAATTACTCAAATCCCTTCCCGAAAATGATTATTGCCATTTAAAATACATAGATATGTATGTTGTTGTCACGAATAAAAAGAAAATGCAAAGGAAAACCAAGTCAAAGTCTTTCTAGCGTGACAAAATATGTGTCATTTAGTCTTTAACATTAATGATCATTGTAATTTGAAAAAATATTATATCTCAGTATCATATATAAATAGTCTTATGTGAGTCCCACCAAGTGCATCTTACCTAAGCTCATAACATGAACGAATCCTATTTCTTTGTAACTTATTCATTGCAATTGATTTCGCAATTCTTTTGACACAGTTGTCCGTCGGCTCGAAATTGAACACTAGTCTTTGTCATCCAACTGCTTGACTTAGAGCCTCTGCTACGGTTTCATCTGTTAGTTTGAAATCGAACAGACATCTTTGCCATCTAATTGGTCCGAATTAGAGCTTCCACTACGGTTTTGTCCCGTGTATGCATCAAATTCTTGTAGTAATTTCCTATAAATGTTTCTCCTTCCTCATAGAGGTCGTCCTTCTATTGGGCACCTTTATTTTTCTCAATCCTTGTATTGGACACTTACACATAGGCTTAATTGCTTTCAATGGGCTTTTGATTTGTGCAGGCAGCAAACTGTTTAGAACACAACAAAGGCAAAATCAATGAATTAATTGTGTCGGCTTGGAAGGCTAGAGAGAGAATGGTTGAATGCAAGTTTGGGGAAAAGTACCAGAAGATTATGATCTTGATGATTCTGGTGATGCTCAGTCCTCTCCGATCTGTCCGAGATGCGCCATTTCATATCAAATGGAAGATGATGAACAAAATCAATGATGCTTTCTCTCCCCCCTCCCCCCCCCCCCTCTTTTTTAGGGGTGTTATTGTTGTTTTCTTTTCTTCTTTTTCTTCTTCTTTTCTACATCTGTATTATGGGTCCATGGGAGAAGGCCGAAGAGGATGCCGAAACAAGAATTAATTTGTATCTGTATAGCTGCATGGAAATAATATTGAAATGTTTCTTCTTTTGAATTTTAAATTTTTTTTGAATTTTAAATAAGATTAATTTTTTTGTTCTAATATTAAATATTATATTAATTGTATTTAATCCAAATTTTCTTCTTGGAAATTAAAATCTGACAAAAAAAAACCAAGATAAAATCAAATTCACGACACTAAATAAATGTTGCTGTGGAAGATATGTTTATAAAAAAATGAAAATCTTTAAAGACACTACCCAAATGTCATGAAAAGAGATTTAACAACATCTTTTACGACATTTTAGAAAATATCTTTAAAAATTTTAGACTTTCCACGGCACCCTCATTCAACGACTTTTGTAGAAATGTCGTCGAATCTGATTCATGACATTTTTTAAATGTCATTGAAGACGTTTTTTTGTCGTAGTTTCAATGATGACTACCTTGTCGTTGTATTCTTTTAGTGACAAAATACCACTGATGTCTAAAAGTAATCAACGATGCAGATTGTACTAAATCAACGACAATTATTTGTTGTAGAATAACACTTTTCAGTGACAATATAAGAAAGTCGTCGTTGAAACAATCAACGACATATATATACAGCGACAACTGCCGACAACATGATTTTTTGTCGTTAATAACTATCAACAATGACTTTTCAATTTTTAACGATGACTTTTGTCGCCGCTAAAAATCGATTTTCTTGTCTATGTTTTTCTTCAACAGTTGTTCGTTTAAGGATCTTCACTGGGTGTAAGTTTTGAGCAAATTTTCCGACTATTTAAAGGGAAACTTGAAAGGGGGGAAAAAAAAAGACACAGAATTCTGACATAAAAATAGTGAAGAGAAGTATTTTCTTCAGGTTATCGAAGAGAAAACGGAGTACTTGGAAAAGGGCAAATATTTTAATAGAGACATCAAAGTAAATAAGAAAAAAAATGTAATGTAATGTAAGATACATTAATGTAAACCTTGTTTTCACCAAAAAAAAAATGAATGCAAACCCTATCTCGAGAATCGACGCTAGACTCTCTCTCTCTTTTTTTTTTTTAATGTTTTTTTTGGTTGGAATCGATGCTAGACTTTAATTATGGTGAGTGACGTCTTTTGACCTTCTCCAAGCACTTCTACATCAATTTTCTTCTTGCCTTCGACACTTTTTCCATGTCATTGCCTAACAGAAATGTTCTAGGGTTAGTAACAGGATCTAGGGTATAAGCAATAAACGTAACTTCCGATTTATTAAAATAATAACAAATACAATATGACATCCAAATACAATATAAATCTTAAACAATTAGTTTAATAATTCAAATAATAATAAACATATTAATAGGATAAAAATACAGATTGTACGATTGGCGTATCGGTTTAAAATAGAATTTTTAGATTGAAATTTATTATTTTTTCAAAAGTTAGTTATAATTTTTATTGACTTTTAAAAAAAAATTAGTCTTAAATTTCGTACCTGATGATGTCCAACAATCTAAACTTAATTTACTATGAACGTGAACTTCAGTAACTAAAAATATAAATTCTTGTAAAATGAAATGTAAAATAAGAGAAAATCTTATTCACTTAAACTATATTTTCTTCTGTATAAATTTACATTACTACTAATCAGTTTACATTTTACAATAACTACAATTTGCATAATTAATAATATCAGGAACCGAAATTAAGATTTTACGTAAAAATTTAAATAAAAATTTAAGCCTAAATTGATCGATCTAACGCTTACTAATTACAAAAATTGTATCAAACCTATTCATATTATATATATATATATATATATATATATAAAGAAATAGGGATTTGATTGTGAGAGTCTATCTATTTAAAAGTGTAATGATGACTACAAACCTATTCATAGATTATACAAACAAGCATCGGGAACCAAAATGTCTCTTTATTTCTTTTCAAATTAAAAGGACGGCTTTCTTGGGAAAAAAAAAAAGAAAGAAAAAGAAAAAAAATTAAGACGTTCATTAAATTAAATTGGGGTAAACTAATTGCGTATTCACCATTTCCAAAGCCAAAGAAATTTAAGGTTAATTAACAGAATAAATTAATAAATGTAAAAATCCATTTATTACTCCGTTTGTTCAGAAAGAGAAGCAATTTGTTTGAAGCAGATCACAATCCAAAATGGGAAGAAAACCAAAGCCTCCAAAAAGATATCCTTCTTTTTTCAAGATTCTTCTTGATGACTTCTCAAACCAGCTGGTAATTTTCATTTTTCTTGTCTTCTTTGTCTAACTTTGTAGTTATATATACGTTGCTTAACTTTGAAGCTTAAAATGGGTTTTTTTTTTTTTTTGTTTTTATTAGTTATATATATATGTACAATATACGACAAATAATCTTCAGTAGATTTTTAATAGTATTATTCATTGTTCAAATATTAATATAATTTCCTATATGTTTCAGCGAATCCCACCAGCTTTTGTGAAGCATTTTGATGGAAAAATACCTAGGAAATGCCTTTTTTGTAGCCCTACGGAGAGATTTTGGCAAGTTAATGTGGGATATTCCAATAACAGACTGTGTTTTAACAAGGGTTGGAAGGAATTTGTGAAGGACCATGGTTTAGAGCTTGGAGACTTTCTTGTCTTTCACTATCTTGCCTATTCAGAATTTTATGTTGAAATTTATGGCAAAAATTGCTGTCAAAAGAGTAGAAGTGCTGTGACATCTGCTAGGAAAATAAGTTCAAAAACTAATGCAACCATCGAAAGTCGAACGAATCCGGTTAAAGTTGAAGTAGTTGACCTCGAAACTGAAGATGAACTTTGTGATCGAGGCCGCGGGCATTCTCAATCTAGGCGTGGTAAGTTTCTCCTCATGTTTTATCGAGATGTTGCGTTCCATGTTATGTTTTCAAGATTAGTACCGCATTTTGGAAAATTTCCGCTTTACTAGTTTTGAAATCGCTT
The DNA here is from genome assembly GCA_025413025.1 of Ficus hispida. Classification (NCBI taxonomy): domain Eukaryota; kingdom Viridiplantae; phylum Streptophyta; class Magnoliopsida; order Rosales; family Moraceae; genus Ficus; species Ficus hispida. Next base: position 17,181,243 of record CM046362.1, on the reverse strand, counting down.
TCAGATTCGAAAGGAAAAGCGTGCAAAGAGGAAATTGGAGCTATCAGAGCCGCCGATAAATACGTTCGGAATCATCCTTCTTTCAAATGTGTTATGCGGGCTGCTTACGTGGGGCATGGATATTTGGTACAAACTTACAATAGATACAAGTTCTTGTCTTTCTTTTCACCATCTTTGTAATTGTCCCAAACTAGATGAAAAATGAGAAGGTGATTTAAAAGACTTCAACAGAAGAAATTAAGAAAGAGGACCCTTTTTTTAGGCTATAAATAATCCGACTTTTGTGCAGAGTATACCAGGAGACTTTGTGAAAAGGTACATGCCTTGGCAGAGAACAGAAAGCTTCATGACGTGCCTTCAGCGTACAAGGAGGTTATGGCGGGTGAAGTTGTGGATCGACGAAAGGCGTCGGGTGAGGTTCTCGGCTGGTTGGAGTCGATTTGTGAAGGAAAATGCTATAAAAGTGGGAGACGTTTGTGTCTTTGAGCTCATTGAGAGAGATGGTTCTGTTATGAAAGTTTCTATCTTTAGATGTTAAACAAGTAGTTTCTTTTGAATTTATAGGGATCTTTTTTGTTAACATATTTAAGTTGGATATGTTTATCGGTTAGATTTGCCTTTTGCGTACTTTAGTAAGTTATAACAAACTTGTTTTAAAAATTGCTACGAGTTTGTGCATGAAAATGGTCAATTTCTTTTCTTTCACTACGTTGAGATTGCTGAAGTTCATGGGAAAACTTGTTGCCAAAAAGAAGTTTGGAACAGCGCCTACGGAAAATGTTACAGGAACTGACCTTAAAATTGAAGGCGGTGTTTGGTTTTGTTTTCAGGTGTTCTTAGAAATATTTTCACACGTCTTTTGAAGTGCGACAAAGAAAATGCTCTATAAATAACATTTGTTTGGTAAATGCTTTCCTAACGAACACTCCAGAAGATTCTGTTCCGTGCCTTTTCAAGGTATTTGGTGATTTAACAAACTTATTGTATCCCGGAATTACAATTGTGTGGTGATACTGTTATTGGTAATTGTTGGAGCTGCAAAATAAGAAGTTTAGTAGTCCTTGCCTCATAATATAATATTAGAAATCTAAATCTGATTTTCTTTTTCTGTATTTGTGATTTCTCATATGAAGAGAGTTAGGTTCTCCACCTCTGTTCTCTTCAGTTTGAGCATTGGAGTTGAGCTGCTAACTCCTGCATTTCCCAAGTACTTTTTGCTTCTTGCAACCATGGCCAATACTGCAAAACAAATTAGCCTGGCTTGCTACTTAGCAACGGGGGTAAGGATTCGTCACCTATAACACAAATGATCTATTTCACTATATGATCAACTTTCATATCTTTGGATCTTTTATCGTGATTGTTTTCAAAGTCGGTGTTGTTTCCTTTCCATATTAGTGTGTGAGACGTGTTGCATCTTTAGAAGTGCAGGCTAGTCTTTTTTTGGTAATTAACATTCTTGCAAATTTTGATGTCTCTCTCTTATATATAAGCAGTCTGCTGTTCATCGAAGCTTTGCAATAGCAGATAACCTCGGGGAAGTGTCAGCTAAATCACAGGTTGATTTATATACATAAGTGGCTATATAGAAATTATTCCAGATATTTATTGGATAATCTTTGCTAAACTTAACAAGAGAGATAATAAGGTTATTCGTATGGGTTTCAGATCCAAACCGTGTGCTTTGATAACCTTGGCCTTCTGCTTGCTCTGCTATTGAACATTCTTTTCAAGAACGATCAAAGGTTTTGTTTCTAACTTTGATTCTGGATTTGAATTAGTTGGTTAAAATGTTGTTCTAATCGGTTACTTTCTTCTTTTACTCTTATTTGTTTTAGGTTTTTATTTTTCCAGTCTAAGGTTTTCTACTTCGGATTTCTAATATTCCCAGCAATGTGTACTTGATTGCATAATTTTCTAATTTTTGAGTAATGTGAAAGATTGCAAGCAGGTCTACCCTTTGTTATATACCCAATATTTTCGGCAATTGACCTTTTTGGAATATATCAAGGACTCAAGCATGTCCATCTGCAAACATTAACCAAGGTGTGTAGGCTTACGGGCTTTTCATAACGCTTGAGCTATTTGTGAGATTATACTAATAAAATGCTTACGCTTGGCCTTTTATTGTCTCAAGATAGACTTGAGATCATACTAAATACTTGGATTGTGTTAGGATATGTGCCTTCTCCAGCAGAAGTGAGTAAGCTGGAAGGAATTGATTTCCCTTGGAGCAAAGGTAAAGTCTCGGGGTCTTTGTGCTTTGACAATATCAATTTTGAATCTTAAAGCTAATGACTGAATCTGTTTCAGGTGAACATTTGTGGCCCATCAGAATAGGGTGCCTAAATCCCAAGGACCACTTTTCGAAATTGTCGATGATGGCAATGCAATCTTTAACCGGCGGGGACTACTACTTCATATCTATGGAAGAGATTTACTCTAGAATACCTAGAAGAATGCAGGTGACGATCTTGCAGATTTTTAACAACCTAAGCTGTTTTGCTACTTGGTATCACTTAACTCTATAATGTACTTGACGCTTTCTACTCTTTTGTTTCCTGTTTGTGAATTTTAGGGAGGTATTCTTCGCTGTCTGCGAGACGGAGCCAGCACCGCCAACATTACTATGGGTTTGTTGCAGGTAAAAAAAAAAAAAGTTTATATTTAAATAAAATTCCGTAGCAGTGTTATATCCACCATAAAAGCTCATGTCTTCTGAATGTGGCAATAGAAGAAAAGAGAGTCCCACGTTTGATCCAATGATATGCCATGCAGGCATGTTATATTCGCAAAGCACTTCACTTGAACAGGACTAGGTGGGAGAATATATTCGAGGCTAGCGATTTACCATATCTTGACATCATGTCATGATAACTTTAGATTTTAATTGGAAAAAAGATAACATTAATTTAAACAAAAGCAGCCGTTATGATTGCAAAAGTTATTAATGCAGAATGGTTTCAAAAATTTTTATGCTAACGCTGCTTGCCTGTGCTGTGATTAAAAGTTAATTAAGTACAAAAAGTTAGGCATGTTTCATATTTTGCCCCAGAGTCTTTGGTCTTTGTTCATGTTTTTCTCATCTCATGTCTTGATTAGGTAACATTTGAAGCAACAAATTTATATTGGATCATGTACCATGAATGAGTCCATCAGTATAGTACAAAATTTGACGACAAATCAACATTATGGGCTGTGGTCAATCCATTAATTGCACTTAGATAATTTTCAATTTTTTCTTCAACAGTTGTCCGTTCAAGGATCTTCACCGCGTGTAAGTTTTGAGAAAATTTTCCGACTATTTAAAGGGAAACTTGAAAGGGGGGGAAAAAAAGACACAGAATTCTGATATAAAAATAGTGAAGAGAAGTATCTTCAGGTTATCGAAGAGAAAGCGGAGTACTTGGAAAAGGGCAAACATTTTAATAGAGACATCAAAGTAAATAAGAAAAAAAAATGTAATGTAATGTAAGATAAGATAAATGAATGTAAACCTTGTTTTCACCAAAAAAAAAAAAAATGAATGCAAACCCTGTCTCGAGAATCGACGCTAGACACTTTTTTTTTTTAATGTTTTTTTGGCTGGAATCGATGCTAGACTCGTTTTTTTTTTTTTAATGTTTTTTTTGCTGGAATCGATGCTAGACTTTAATTATGGTGAGTGATGTCTTTTGACCTTCTCCAAGCACTTCTACATCAATTTTCTTCTTGCCTTCGACACTTTTTCCATGTCATTGCCTATTAAAATAATAAGCAATAAACATAACTTCTGATTTATTAAAATAATAACAAATACAATATAACATCCAAATACAATATAAATCTTAAACAATTAGTTTAATAATTCAAATAATAATAAACATATTAATAGGATAAAATACATATTGTATGATTGGTGTACCGGTTTAAAATAGAATTTTTATATTGAAATTTGTTATTTTTTTTCAAAAGCTAGTTATAATTTTTATTGGCTTTTTTTTTATAAAAAAATTAGTCTTAAATCTCGTACTTGATGATATTCAATAATCTAAACCTAATTTACTGTGAACGTGAACTTCAATAACTAAAAATATAAATTCTTATAAAATGAAATATAAAATAAGAAAAAATTATATTCACTTAAACTATATTTTCTTATGTATAAATTTACATTACTACTAATCAGTTTACATTTTACAATAACTACAATTTGCATAATTAATAATATCAGGAACCGAAATTAAGATTTTACGTAAAAATTTAAATAAAAACTTAAGCCTAAATTGGTCGATCTAACGAATACTAATTTCAAAAATTGTATCAAACCTATTCATATTATAGATATATAGATATATATATATATATATATATAAGAAATAGGGATTTGATTGTGAGAATCTGTCTATTTAAAAGTGTAATGATGGCTACAAACCTATTCATAGATTATAGAAACAAGCATCGGGAACCAGAAGGTCTCTTTATTTCTTTTCAAATTAAAACGACAGCTTTCTTGGGGAAAAAAAAAAAAAAAGAAAGAAAGAAAAAGGAAAAAAATTAAGACCGTTTTTATTAAAAAAAAAATAATAATTAATCTAAATGATCATTAAATTCTTTAAGAAGTGATAATTTAATCTTTATTTTTTTTATCGTACTAATCTTAAAATCTCTAAAAAAGTAATTGTTTGATCCTTTCCGTCTACGTTCATTAAATTTCTAACGAAATCTTACTAAAATGATTAATTTATATAATAAAATGATTAAAATTCTATCCCCTCCCCTCTCTCTCCTTCCCCCCTCCCCTGTCTCTATTTTCACCCTCCTCCTCTCTCTATCTCGATCTAGACACCCCCCCCCCCTCGAATCCTGATCAGGTTGCCCCTTACTCCCTTTCTGGGTTTCATCACCCTCTCTCGTAGCCGTTCGCCCCCTGCAATCCCCCACCCCACGATTGGGTCCCCCGTGCCTCCGTTCGCCACTCCCCCCAATTTCGTGATTTGAGTTTTTGGGCCCTTCCCCACACCACGATGCCGATGACCCGCCCCTCTCTCTTTCTGATCTGGTTCGCTCCCCCTTCCTCATTTCGTGATCTAGGTATTGGCTCGATCTGGGCTGGCCGCCCCTCGCCCTCCCCTCCTGACTGGGTTTTGAGAAAAGGAGAGAGAGAGAGAAATGAAATGAAACTTTTTTATGATTTTTTTAATTTTTATTAAATTAATTACTGTTAGATTATTATAATATTCTCACAAATTAATGGATTTGACAGAAAAAAATAAAATTATTAAAAATAAGAGTTTACAATCATCTTAAAAAAAAAAAAAAAAAAAAAACCTAAACCGTCATTTTTTAAATTAGTTTCCAGATTATTTAAACCAATTATTAAAACATATATACACGCATATCGCCATAGATATTTGCTACCTCACCGTCACAAAGTACAGAGTAAACAAAGAGGCCTTGGCAAACTCCAAGCTTTTGCTTCAACATTGGCTCCCCATGGTCAACGTTTTTCCCCTGTGGATCTTCACTTTAGGAAGAGGGTTTCACCCAACACTCTTCTTGACGACAAGCTTGTAAGTACCCATACATATATACATACATATTCCATATATCATCCTCGTATTTTATTCAACACTTCATACTGGGTGCTCTTTTTCTTTTTTTTTTTTTTTTCTTTTCATTTAATTCTGCAGCGGATTCCTAGAGATTTCATGAGGAAATATGGAGCAACTATATTTGATCCAGTAGTGATTGAGGTACTAAGCGGGACCCAGTGGGAAATGGGGTTAAGAGAATATAATGGTGATATTTGGTTGGCCAAAGGCTGGCCAGAATTTGTCCAACACCATTCTTTAGAGAATGGACAGGCATTGTGTATCCCAAACGACAACCTTTGTTAAAGCGGCGCTCTTGTGTATCCCACACTATTATATCTTCCGTACAACCTGGCCTGAAACCGATAGATTACCCAAATTTCATGGCCCAAAAAAAAAAGGCCGCCTCAACCAAAAGAATTTCCCAGACATATATCTTCCGGCTGTTCATATTCCAGTATTTAATGGAGCGAAAGAAAGAAAAATAGAAGAAAGAGAAGCTTTCTTTGTTGGCAAGTATCAGGCCAAAGAAAGTCTCGGAACATTTTTTTTTTTAAGAAGCTTTGTAGTACCATCAACCATGATTTCTAAGCCACCAAACAACGGCGCTAGTTTTTCGGCTGTTTCTACTCCTCACTTCTTCACGGTGGTTCTTCAGAGTACCCTTCGAGACAACACTCTTGTAAGTTGGAACTTTGTTTTTGTTGTTTTTTGTTTTTTGTTTTTTTTACAGAGAAGGTCATAACATTTTGCCTCGGATTGAAAGTCCCATGAAAGGTGTTGGTTCTTCTCAGTTCTCATCATCGGGATTCGGGATTTGGGATTTGGGATTTGGGATTTGGGACCAGCCTTTTATATATTTTCGTATTCCTGCAGACCCCAGATCCCAGAGCCCAATATTCCTTGATATGTTGAAGCTGTAAAGTTGTGTAACAAGTTCCAGCAAAAAAAAAAAAACTTGTGTAATAAGTTTGTGTGTGTGTGTATATATAGGCCATATATATCTATTTAGTAATGCCCAGATCTTTTCTTTTCCTTTTTTTTATTTTTTTATTCTTTGTTGTTGTTATCAGTATTTTTACTTGAAATCAGATGAGAATACTGTAAAAGTTGTATGTACTCTTGAGATGTTTTCTTTTATTTTAATTGTTGTTTCTGTTGTGCAGTTGATTCCAGCAAAGTTTGTGAGGAGATATGGTGAAACTCTGTCCAATCCGGTGTCTGTTAAGCTTCCATGTGGTTCAGAATGGAAAATGGAGTTGAGAAAATTTGACGGCCGGGTTTGTTTACACAAGGGTTGGCCTGAGTTTGTGAAGCACTATTCCATTGCCTTGGGGCACTTTCTAGTTTTTAGATATGAAGGGAATTCTCGATTCCATGCTTTCATTTTTGATAAAACTACGGTGGAGATTGATTATCCCATTAATCCGTCTCATTCCGATGTGCGTAACGGGGAAGGAATCAAAGATGATGAATCTGTTGAAATCTTGGAGAATTTTCCACAGTGTCCTAGAAAAAGAAAAATTCTCCAAGATTTCGACAGATTCATCATTTTTGATTACAGCTAGATTCAATTTTCTGATGGCAATTTTTAGTTGAAGGAATGAATCCGAAACAGAGAAACTCCCTGCATCTAGCATGAATAGACTTTTTCCACTTCTTAACATGTCTTCTTGCATTGCATTTCTAGTGTTTACCACGGACATTTGCAAGCGAAATTTTCAAGAATCGGTCGCTCTATGGGATATTTGTAATTTCTGATGGACGGACTTGGCCTGTAAAGTTCTGTCGTAGAAGCCGCAATGAAATACATAGAGGCTGCAGACTTTTAAAAGAAGGTTGGAAGAAATTTGCTGAGGACAACAATTTGAAAGTAGGGGATACTTGTGTCTTTCAGCTGATTGACGGAAACAAGAAGTCATTTAAAGTTTCCATTCTCAAAGCTGATTCAGATAGTCATCCTTCTCGTGGTAAGTAAGGATTATTCTATTTCTCCCAAGGTATTCTATTCAATCCCTATGACTAAAGCAGCTTAGCTTCTCACATATAAAACCCTTTTTTTGCGTTTCAGTTGGTGAGCGCCGAACAAATCTGTTGAAACTGAAGAGAAATGTAAAAGTCAAGACTAAATCTGCTTGTACTAGCAAACATCAAGAGGAAACTAAACTAGGTAAGCATGTCGGTTTAAGACCATCAAGAAAGAGATCTCAAACATGATAACAAAGTGGGATTTACCGACCCTTTTCTGATTTTTTGTACAGTCAAGTTTGGGCATGGCTAGGTCACTTGTATTCCGAAATTTTCAGGAGATTCTAGAGCTTCTGAAGCAGCCAGCAGATTCTCTTCAAAATATCCATTCTACAAAAAGACTATACATTCATCTTCTTGCTTTCATGGTCAGGTAGCATTAGCATTAAGTTTCACCACAGATTATTATGCTTCACACGTGTGTGTTTCTTCATTCATTGTTTAGTACCTGATGCTAAGTAAACATATCTCTATTGACGGATTTCAGACATAATGCTTAAAAGTGATTTTGTTCTCGCGATCTTCATTCCTTGTCACATGATTAATTAGATTTAGGATTTAGATTTACATTATCTTGTTATGTGCAGCGAGTACCAGTCGACTTTGCGAGGACTCACTTTGAACGGAAGACACAAACTCTAACACTTCAGATGGGGAAGAACTCGTGGAGTGTGACCATGGTTTACAATTCGCCAGCTTCCTATTATCTCAGTGCTGGGTGGTCAATGTTTGCAAGGGAGAATTCTTTGCATCCGGGCTATTGTTTGTGTGTATGAGCTGATTGAGGTAAAAGACATTTTGCTCAGAGTTACCATCTTTAAGAAGTGATTGGTTAGTCTGGACTGTCTAGTGGTATTGCATTTGGCGTCTTTAAGAAGTAATTATTTTAGTACTGTCTTTGGCGTTTTGGAGACAACAACAACATAGTCTTGATTAGCGTCAGGTTATGTTAGGTTACAACAAAAGTTATAAATCTTATATCATTAAAAAAAAAAAAAAAAAAAGACGATGTTTGCCGTGGATAATCCCAATATTACTGGTTGGGTTATCAAAATTCAACCAAATTAAAAAAAAAAAAAAGTTCGAGAAGACCGAGAAGTGGGGGGTGAAGGACAACTCCTCCTCCTCATCCGCCGCTGCCAGCAACCATTCCGTTCTCCAGAAGTTCAAGGAGTTCATTCGAAGCTTCGAGACGAGAAGACCGTCTTTCCCTACCGAGAAAGCCTCCTCCACAACCCTAAGTTCCTGCTCGTCGACCTCGAAGATCTCCATGCCTTCGACTCCGATCTCCCTGCCAAGCTCCGCTCTTCTCCCGCCGATTTCTTGCCTCTGGTACCGATTCGATCTGTTATTCCCTTCTTTCATTTCATTTCTCAACCTTTCTCGGCTATTGAGTGTCAATCACAACCTTTCTCGGCTATTGAGCGTTAATCTTTCTTCTCTGTAGTTCGAGAATGCCGCGGGCCAGGTTTTGGCGAGTTGAAGACGAAGGTGGCAGGAAACGAAGGGCAATTGGAGGAACCGGTGCCGAGGACGTCCAGATTTTGCTCACTTCCAGGGAGGTTCCATTGTTGATGCGATCCCTCGGGGTTAGTACTTTGTGCAGCCTCTTTTGTTTCATCTCTGCTTTGTTTTGTAATAATTTTGGGAAAACGTAAAGTTTTGGATCTAATTTCCCAAACTCTTTAGGGTTCTTCATAATCATGTAGAGTAATTTCATTCATATGATGGTTGGGAGTTTTTTTTTTTTTTTTTTTTGGGTTTGGAGATCTCGTTATGTGTTTGGGTTCGTGTTTGTTGGTTGCGGAGAAAATGCTGTAAAGCAGACGAAACTGGAATTTTGGCAGTAAAATTTACAAGTTCTCTTTCTCTCTCTTTCCTTGAGATTTTCTTAGCCATTTGGTTGAATTGAGGAGGGGAAAGACTCAGAAACTGAGAAGTTTTTTGTTTGTTTTGTTTTGTTTTTTCCCCTTCTTGTTAACTGTTGCCAATGCTTTGGCTTTCGTTACTGAAATGAGAAGAAAAAAAAGAGTAAAACTGCCTGTATTGAAATTTAACTGATTTTCTTTTTTTACTTTTTTTTTTTTTAGCATGTATGACTTTTCGACTCTTTTAACATTAATAATGATCAGGCTCAATATATATCGAAGCTGGTGAAAATAGCTGGAATCACTATAGCTGCTTCGAGGGTCAAGGCCAAAGCGACATATGTGACTGTGATGTGCAAGAACTGTAAAAATGTGCAAAGAGTTGCATGTAGGCGGGTCTTGGTGGGGCCATTGTCCCTCGCTCATGTGGCCATGTTCCTCAGGTTTATCTCTTACACTAAGTTACCGACTACTAAGTTTGTTATTTTGTTTGCATTCTTCTGCAAAAATAAACTACCAGGTCTGTTCAGTTTCTTGCTTTATTCTGCTGTGGAAACTGATATCAAACACTAGGAATTTTTGTAGCAGGAGAAGAACCGTGCCACTTGATCCATGGTTGTGGTTCCTGATAAGAGCAAGTATGTTGATCAACAAACCTTGAAATTGCAGGAAAATCCAGAGGTATTAAACCCAGGAGGGAGGAAAGCGGAATAGACTCTTCTTTATTATTTGTTTTTCTTTTTTTTGCTTAGCTAATGGTTTGTTTTCTGGTCATTGAAGGATGTACCTACTGTGAGCTTCCAAGAAATTTGCTTCTATCAGTGGACCGACATCTTGTCCAAACTATTGTGCTGGAACAAGATTAACCATCATGGGAATATACAGTATCTACCAAGCTTCCAATTCTTCCACATCGTAAGTATTACTGAAACCTCGCGACAAATGCTTAATCTAGTTGGATTTGTACTTTTCACTCCTGAATTTGAGATTTTCTTTGTTTCGTAACTGCAGTTACAAAGGAGCAGTTTGCTATTCGCAGCCTTACATCAGAGTTGTAGGAATTGAAGAAGCACGAGGCCAATTCCTGAGGTCCAGCTGCTTTTACGCCAGAAGAGGTAATAATTGAATCATCATACAAACTTGTTTGGTGGATATTGTGAGAATATTCGGTTTGTTACCGAAGTCTTATCTTTCCATATATAGATTAGTTGATTGTTTCCCAATTGTATTTAGGTAATTGATGTACAGTTGTATAGCTGATTTTAGGGAATTAGTTTAGTTTTCCTTTTTTAGCAACCGAAAGTTGTGTATAAATATACTTGTATTGTATCATTTGGAGATATGAAAATACAATCAGTTTTCCCTAAAACGCTTTCATGGTATCAGAGACTTAGCCTTCTTCCCCGAAAATCATAACTTCCATCCCGAAGTCTGCCCAGTCCCACTTCTCTGCCCAGTCCCAAAATCTGCCCAGTCCCACGTCTCATCTGCCTAGTCCCGAACCTTCATCCCACTGCTCGCCTGCCTAGTCCCGAAACCTGCCAGTCCAGAGGAGGAGTTTTCGGCCAGTCTAGTGTGGAGTTTTCGCCAGTCCAGAGAAGGTGTTTTTTCAGCAGTTTTTTTCGGCCAGTCGAGGAGGATTTTTGGGGAGTCGAGAAGGGAGTTTTTTTTTTTTTTTTTTTTTTTTTTTTTTTTTTCCACTTTTCTTCCAGATAGTTGCTCTTCCCAAAATGAGTTCAGACAAGGAGATAATTGGCACTACTAAGGATGGTTCTTCCCTCTCTACACCCAGTCCAGTCATATCAATGGTGGCTGCTCAGTCCTTCGGAGAGGGATCATCACTGCAGATTACAAATCACAGGTTAGATGGAAGAACTTCTCCAGTGGTCCAGTCGGTTTTGATGGTGATTCGAGGGAGAGGAAAAATCGGCTACATCACAGGCGAGGTCCAACGGCCCAATCCGACAGATCCGACGTACGGTATGGGAACTTACTAATTCTATGTCATGGCATGGCTGATTAACTCCATGGAGCCCCATATCAGGCGTACCTACCTGTTTCTTCGCATCGCCAAGCTATTTGGGATGCTGTAAAGGAGAATTATTCGGACTTGAAAATGCTTCACAGGTTTTCGAGATTAAGAATAAGCTCAAGGATATTCGCAAGGCAGCTTGGAT
>CM046362.1:17101594-17169497 GCA_025413025.1 Ficus hispida | reverse complement strand
ACCCAACACTCAGATAATAGGAAGCTCGCGAATTGTAAACCATGGTCACTCTCCACGAGTTCTTCCCCATCTGAAGTGTTACAGTTTGTGTCTTCCATTCAAAGTAAGTCCTTGCAAGTCGACTGGTACTCGCTGCACATAACAAGATAATGTAAATCTAAATCCTAAATCTAATTAATCATGTGACAAGAACGAAGATCGCGAGAACAAATCACTTTTAAGCATTATGTCTGAAATCCGTCAATAGAGATATGTTTACTTAGCATCAGGTACTAAACAATGAATGAAGAAACACACATGTGTGAAGCATAATAATCTGTGGTGAACGTAATGCTAATGCTACCTGAACATAAAGCAAGAAGATGAATGTATAGTCTTTTTGTAGAATGGATATTTTGAAGAGAATCTGCTGCTGCTTCAGAAGCTCTAGAATCTCCTAAAAATTTCGGAATACAAGTGACCTGCCATGCCCAAACTTGACTGTACAAAAAATCAGAAAAGGGTCGGTAAATCCCACTTTGTTATCATATTTGAGATCTCTTTCTTGATAGTCTTAAACCGACATGCTTACCTAGTTTAGTTTCCTCTTGATGTTTGCTAGTACAAGCAGATTTAGTCTTGACTTTTACATTTCTCTTCAGCTTCAACAGATTTGTTCGGCGCTCACCAACTGAAATGCAAAAAAGGGTTTTATATGTGAGAAGCTAAGCTGCTTTAGTCATAGGGATTCAATAGAATACCTTGGGAGAAATAGAATAATCCTTACTTACCACGAGAAGGATGACTATCTGAATCAGCTTTGAGAATGGAAACTTTAAATGACTTCTTGTTTCTGTCAATCAGCTGAAAGACACAAGTATCCCCTACTTTCAAATTGTTGTCCTCAGCAAATTCTTCCAACCTTCTTTTAAAAGTCTGCAGCCTCTACGTATTTCATTGCGGCTTCTACGATAGAACTTTACAGGCCAAGTCCGTCCATCAGAAATTACAAATATCCCATAGGGCGACCGATTCTTGAAAATTTCGCTTGCAAATGTCCGTGGTAAACACTAGAAATGCAATGCAAGAAGACATGTTAAGAAGTGAAAAAAGTCTATTCATGCTAGATGCAGGGAGTTTCTCTATATCGGATTCATTCCTTTAACTAAAAATTGCCATCGGAAAATTGAATCTAGCTGTTTTTCTTTAATCGCCTAAAAAATTCTTCATAACAAAGCTTACCATGTCATAGTATTCACCGACTTGAGTCGGTTTAATGACAACCTTGCAAGTAGAGTTTTCAACCTTTGATTTTCTCAATCTTGGCATGACAGATTTGTCTTCATGATCACCTTCTTCGGTAGAACTTGAAATTTATCTACAGATGATAAAAGAGAATAAACAATATAAGAAAACCACTCTGCACGAAAACAATTTGTTCAAGTACCAAAGAATCAATTACTTGTTGAAGGTAAAATTAAAGATTTTCACATGGTTTGCATTGACTTTGAATGTTGTAAATCTCTATTTCTCATTGAATTCCCAACTATCTTTTCATAACTTTGAGTCCTTTTTGACTCGGTTTCGCCAATGGGACTGGCTCTGAATTTCTTGTGAGGCTGAGAATATGGTAAAGGAGAACTCTTTCTTTTTCTAGGACACTGTGGAAAATTCTCCAAGATTTCAACAGATTCATCATCTTTGATTTCTTCCCCGTTCGGCACATCGGAACGAGACGGATTAATGGGATAATCAATCTCCACCGTAGTTTTATCAAAAATGAAAGCATGGAATCGAGAATTCCCTTCATATCTAAAAACTTGAAAGTGCCCCAAGGCAATGGAATAGTGCTTCACAAACTCAGGCCAACCCTTGTGTAAACAAACCCGGCCGTCAAATTTTCTCAACTCCATTTTCCATTCTGAACCACATGGAAGCTTAACAGACACCGGATTGGACAGAGTTTCACCATATCTCCTCGCAAACTTTACTGGAATCAACTGCACAACAGAAACAACAATTAAAATAAAAGAAAACATCTCAAGAGTATATACAACTTTTACAGTATTCTCATCTGATTTCAAGTAAAAATACTGATAACAACAACAAAGAATAAAAAATAAAAAAAAGGTAAAGAAAAGATCTGGGCATTACTAAATAGATATATATGGCCTATATATATACACACACACATACTTATTACACAAGTTTTTTTTTTTTTGCTGGAACTTGTTACACAACTTTACAGCTTCAACATATCAAGGAATATTGGGATCTGGGGTCTGCAGGAATACAAAATATATACCAAATCCCAAATCTTAAATCCCGAATCCCGATGATGAGAACTGAGAAGAACCAACACCTTTCATGGGACTTTCAATCCGAGGCAAAATGTTATGACTTTTCTCAAAAAAAAAAAAAACAAAACAAAAACAACAAAAACAAAGTTCTAACTTACAAGAGTGTTGTCTCGAAGGGTATTCTGAAGAACCACCGTGAAGAAGTGAGGAGTAGAAACAGCCGAAAAACTAGCGCCGTTGTTTGGTGGCTTAGAAATCATGGTTGATGGTACTACAAAGCTTCTTTAAAAAAAAAAATGTTCCGAGACTTTCTTTGGCCTGATACTTGCCAACAAAGAAAGCTTCTCTTTCTTCTATTTTTCTTTCTTTCGCTCCATTAAATACTGGAATATGAACAGCCGGAAGATATTTATTTTTATTTTATTTTTATTTATTGATGGAAAAATCGTGGGAAATTCATTCCAAAATATATATATATGGGAAATTCTTTTGGTTGAGGCGGCCGTTTTTTTTTTTTTTTTTTTAGGCCATGAAATTTGGGTAATCTATCGGTTTCAGGCCAGGTTGTACGGAAGATATAATAGAGCGGGATACACAAGAGCGTCGCTTTCACAAAGGTTGTCGTTTTATTTGTTTCCCAAAGAACGGTAAAAGAAACAATTTAAAGCCTATATTTTAAGTAAATAATTTTTATTTTTATTTTGTAAATAATGTATATATTTTGGAAGTAAATATTTTTTATTTTTATTAAAATTGTAAATAGTGTATATATTTTAAAAGATTGACTATCGTGAATTTGATATTTGATAAATTATTTGTTGATTTAAGTAAAATGTTGATATAATTTTATTAAAATTGTAAATAGTACTGTATATATTTTAAAAATTGACTTCCGTGAATTTGATATTTGATAGAATTTTTTTTTTGATAATTTGATAAATGATTTGTTGATTTAAGTAAAATGTTGATCAATTTTTAGCTAAAGTAGTAGAATAAAGATATGCTCATAAATCTAGATGTATTGATTGCCTTTCCCGTGACCTTCCAAGCCTATAATTTCATCGACCTTATTTAAATCCTAGCTTCAAATAGTATTTCAATGATTTTTAGTTCAATGAACCTCATTAAGAGGGTAATTCGTGCAACTTCTACTATTCCAATTTATTTAAATTACCCTGTTCCAAATTATTTATTTATTTTTCCTTCAAATGTTCTTACTCTGTGTCGTTTATCTGGGATGTTGTGGTTTTATTCGATTGTTATCGTTTTCAATGGTCTCTGCTGTTTTTTATAATTTAGTCCTTTTTCCAAGTAACTGTCGTTTTTCTTTTATTTGTGTCGTTGTTCTTTGTTACTTGTCGTCATTTTTGCATTTAATGCCGTTTGATAGGAACGCTGTCGTTTTAATTATTGTTATTGTCTTTCATGGTCTCTCTCTATTGTCCATCTAGGTGGTTATTCGCATTCATGGAGGTTGACTTGTCGTATAATTGGGTCAATTTCGTTTTTAAGTTGTGCGTCCGTTAAGTAAAAAATAAAAGTTTTGTATCGTTTCAAAGGTTATTGTCGTTTTTGGTAGTTTACCAATTCATGTGGTTTAATTAGGTGATTTAATTTTCCTATATCGGTTGTTCAGACAGATTTTTCTTTCTTGCATTATATCATTTATTGTGGTTTTGGAAAATTACAGTTGGTAAGTTAGCTAAACATGGATTAAAATCGAGGATTTTATGAACTGTTTTTTTAGCCAATATCTGT
Source organism: Ficus hispida (assembly GCA_025413025.1). NCBI lineage: Eukaryota > Viridiplantae > Streptophyta > Magnoliopsida > Rosales > Moraceae > Ficus > Ficus hispida. The sequence continues at coordinate 17,165,460 of CM046362.1, read as the reverse complement.
ACTGTGGGATGGTACTTGGAATCGAAAATCCTTTTCGGATGAAAATCTTTGAAGAAGAATTTTACTGTAGATATGGTTGGTTGAATATCCTTTATAGAATTATGTAAACAAGACAGGCTCTGCATGTTCTATAAGTTCGTGACTCTGATTTCTAAGTGTCTGAATCTCTTAGAATAGGATTTTGTAAACAAATATGTTTAAAAAAAAAACCATTTGATGGTACTCTTTAGAATAATACTAAAAGACACCTGTGATATTAAGTACCAACCATTATTAAAAGATAAATTCTATAATATATGACTCACAAATTGTGACACCCCCTAGCCAGTTTAGCTTTTAACTAAACTTAACTAAAACATATCACTAACTCATACATTTATGAAATTTACTATAACACAGAAACATAGATCAAAACCAAGATAGTTATATGATAAGAGATTGATATAGAATATTTACAGACTCTTCATCATAGTTTAGTCAAAATATAAAGAGTCAGTATTATAACGATCCCAAATTATTAACACTATCTCAAATCAAAACTTTTCTACTTTAGCCCACAGAGTTCTTTGATAATCATTTTTCATGAAACAACTTTTAGTTTAGTATGTACATAGGTTCCATGACATCGGGTTTCTAAAAGAGCTTCAGCCCGCCACCATGTTGCTTCCTCATTCTTTTCTTCCTTACCTGTGCCATGAAACTTTGAGGTGAGCTAAAAGTCCAGTAAGCGCAACATAGTTAAATAAAAAAGAACCTTTAAACTATAATCTGTATCAAAAATATAGTTTTCAATGAATTTCGAATCTTCTTACAGCAAATAGAAATCCAAATCAACATTTAAAACATAACATGAACACCCTTGAGATATGGCACAAATTGGGCTTAAACTATAGAATCATTTACCATTCATTTCCTTTAGGTTTTGCCAAACTCTTTCATTACTGTCATTGGGATCCCAAATGTTGGTATCAGTCATGTCCCTTTCGGGACCCATCCATGGGTATCAGTCAGTCCCAATGATATCATTATAATGGAGTTACACATTCCATAGATATTCCCATCATTTCATAAGCCATATCTAGAATTTTGCAAACCTTTAAAACATTATAAACATGTCATAAAAGCTTTCAATAAACCATACTTTCCTACTTGCAAATCATAGCTTTTCCAATAAAGAGAAACATTTGTCAAAAACATTAAAACATTATATCATATACTTTTTTTAAGTTTCTATGACACAGTAAGTAAAATTCCTACTTACCTCTTTAAAATTGAACTTCCGTAGGGAAATTGACTCCACCGTATCGAGAAAGTTGATTGGCTTGTCCTAAGATCCATGATCAAGTCATTTTGTATTTAAAAGCATCTTCAATCCATTACAAGACATATAAAATAGGAATATATGCATTATAGTATCACTTTTCAACATTATAGACAATTTAAAATCTTTTAGGACAAATTCTAAGTACAAACAAATTCTTTACCTAGTGGCTGCCCACCAATTTCCAGCTACAGAACCTAACTTTTGAAAATTCACCAAAAATCCGTTTTATAACATTTTCATGTGAAATTTTGTGGGAGCAAGATCCATATGTATACTTTAACTTCACAAATTTCAACTTCAAATACAGGTATAAGCTGTGAATGAAACTCGAAATTGTACTGCCCTGTTTTAGAAATCTCAGTCAAACCTCTTCACAAACACCTTCTATGCCACTTCATAAAATACATTAAAAACAATCGAATCTCTTTTCCATTCAGACCCCACAATGCCTTTCATCTCAAATAACATAGAACCATCAAACATCTTGAAAAAAATCAGAAGTTACATATTTAGATGAAAATCACATCACACTTTAACATAAAACTATCTCAAGTAATTCAAATCACACCCAAATTAAAATCTCACATTTCCAGCTTCGATTAGCTTCAAAATCTATTAAAAATCCTAATTTAAACTGACCTTAGATAGCTTATAAGATTCGGACTCCAAAAATGATGCCAAACTCCACTTTGAGCTCAACTAACTTGAAAGAAAATTGGGTATTTGCTGGAATCCGAGAATTAGTTTTTGAATGAAGCTTAATCTTGATTTGTTTTGTGATTTAGGAGGAGGAGAAGGTCTTATGATGGAGAAGATCAATTGTTGGAGTTCTGTGGTATTTTGCGTTTTGTTTTGTTTTGTTTTGTTTTGTTTTTTTTTTTTTTTTTGTTGCACTGAGAACTGTATGGAACCATGGTGTGAGGAAGAAGAGGATTTTGGTTAAAATAGCTAAATAACACCAAAGACAGCTGTAAAACAATTAGAAAGACAGCAGCAAAATCAACTTTTAAAAATTACATAAAATGCCCAAAAGAATCTAAAATTATGCTAAATCCTTAAAAATATATTTTCTTTGCAAATAAGTCCATAGAAAATTTTGATAAACTTCATTTCAAGTATATTCTACAACTTTAGATTACCATTCATATAAAACAATCTCATGGACTAAGCACATCGATCAACTTCACTTCCGGTGGTTGTCAACTCTCATCTGCACGGTTACTTAAAAAAATGTACTTAGTTAAACAATTTCTGTAATACATAAATTCTTAAAAAAAACACACAATTCATATAAAAAGATTAACATAACTACTAATGAGCACTTAATCATAATATTAATAAGATACTAAACATATTTATTAAACTTAGTTATTTTAAATTAATTAAGCTCGGTGTTGATGTGAGCGTATATTGAACGGGTTGATGTGAGCGAGACATTTCGGGAAGACCTCCAAGATATGTCATTGGAGGGGTTGGAGACAAACATTACTACAATGATGTCTGGATCCTAGGCTTGAGCACTTGCTCTTGGACACAGCTTGATATATGAGGCCAACAGCCACAAGGGCGGTTCTCTCATACAGCTATTGTTATGGACCTTGATATCGCTATCTATGGTGGGTAATTTCCTTCGTTTAACTATGACGTGAATTCTTAGTCACTTACCTAACGTTAATTTCCATTGTAACTTGGTCTTCGTTGGTGGTTTGAACTTTTAGGTGTGGGGAGGATGAGCGTCCACTCAATGAGTTATTGGTGTTGCAGCTAGCTAGGAGCGGAGCATCGATCCCAACGGCCGTTACAACATTTCCATGTGCAAAATCTTTGGAAGCCATTGGAACCAGCAGGATAAGAGAAGGTTCTCAAGAGATGGGAATAACATTGTAAGAAAGTTGGGTATTAAAAGTTCAAGCTTTAGACTCTAGTTCATGACATAATTTGTATACTAAAGAGGGAAATTACGATATTTGTTGACGCAGAAAACGATGCTTTTGGGGAATAATGTAGTAGTGAGAGAGAGAGAGCCTACGAACCCGAATTAGAAAGCAAGCGGTCGTTTCCATTGGATTCAGGCTGGTTAAAGTAGGCACTTAAATCTCATCCTCTCTTGTAATGGATGTGTATAAACTCAGCTTTTATCTATCAGATACGTACTTTACATCCAAAGAGGAGAAGAACCACAACTGCAAAAACATGGGATGTCGATTCGGAGCAAGAGGAGCACTCTCTTTCACTTTCCCATAGCTCATCTCCATCACTATCTGATCAAGAGCAGACAGCGACACAGAAAGTCGCCGATTCAGCCACATGCGCTCAAGGATTTCATTTGTTTCAGAAATTGAATGAGATTCCAAGCAATGACAAGTCTCACAGTACTTCCAAGTAAGCAGAAAGAATCTGTAAATGCAGTCCAAAGAATGCCAAAAATGATCTTCACCTTTTAGGAGAATGTCATTCTCTACCAAGTAGCAACATGAGTAGAAATAGTATGCAATTTTCAGGACAGAAGCTCTTGGATGCAGGGCCTGTTCAAAATGCGGGTAAATTGCACTATACTTAGTTTCGTAATTCTATTTATTAGTTTCGTAATTCTAGTTATGGTTAGAATTCATTTTGAGATGCTTTGCTTTGTCCATAGATTGGTGCTGAGGTTCGAGGCAAAGTAGACGGAGCATTCGACTCAGGTTATCTAATGACCGCAACTGTCAATGGAAAGCTATTCAGAGGAGTCTTGTTTGCACCGGTAAGCTTCAAAAACCCCGAATGCTTGTTACAAAACTTGATCAATGTTTCCACATTTGCAAGCAGAAGCTAACGCCTTTATACAACTCTTAAACTTTTGCCAAACAGGGACTAGGACCGGTCCCAAGAGGTCCAATTCTCGCACAAAATCCACACGCTGCTATGGCTCAAACATTACCGAACCACTCGAACCACCCTGAACCGCGCTTAAGGCTTTTCCCGCAGCCAATGAAGAGCGCCGGTCTGGGGTCTGGCCAGAGCTTCCCACATCAAGCGGCTTGGACGTCCCCTTCTTCCGAGCCAGTTCATCGTCTCTGCCCAAAGAACCAAGCCTTAGAAGTGATCTTCAAGGTGTGGTTTCAACACTAGGAGGACCTGGAAGCAACCAGCATTAGATGGAAATTGAAGTTTTGTAAATCTCTTTTAAATATGTAGCAAGTTTTTTTTTTTTTTCTTTAAGTTGGTAGAGGTAGTTAAGTTGGTCTATGGTTCATCTATTGTTGTACTACAAAATTCTGACTCTCAATTTTCATCGATTATTAGAGATTTTGTCTTACAGAGGTTTATGTGTGATTGATCTTGGTGTATAACTTTTGCGGCTAATATTCATATGGAAGTAATTCTCCGTGTCACATTATGAATTTTTAATGTGAACATTTGCACACAACACCGTTAAACAAGCAATAAAGAAAAGGGTTAATTTCATTAATAACACCTGTAGAAATTTTATTATTAAAAATAGTATCACTTTTTTTCCCTTCATTACGAGCACTTAATGTGGGGCCCAGTAGCATTTAATGTATATCAAATTATAGGTTTACCCTCATCTCCTACAAGCTCAAATATCCCTCTCCCTCGCATGGCCTAAAAAATTTTTTCAAACCAATATCTACAGTATTTTAGAGGGAGAAAACTGAAATCTAAAGAAAAAAAGAGTTACCACCCACCGGAATCTTATTTTTTTTTTTTCACTTTTTCACCTAGCCCCCACCCACTTTGAAACCCAAATCTTCATATAATAGAGAGAAACTTCCATCTAAAGAGAGAAACTTCCATTTAGAGAGAGAAACTTCCATCCAAAGTTTTTTTTTTTAAATCTAACGTTTTTAGTCATTTTTGAATAAATGTCATAACCATTATGACCAGGTGGTCATAACCATTATGACCATTTTTTTTTTAAATCTAACATATTTGGCCATTTTTGAGTAAATATCAAAATCATTATGATCACCCGGTCATAACCATTATAACTAATTTTTTTTTTTAAATCTAAAATTTTTGGTCATTTTTGAGTGAAGGTCATAACCATTATGATCACCCGGTCATAACCGTTATGATCAGTTTTTTTTTTTTAATCTAACATTTTTGGTCATTTTTTAGTAAAGGTCATAACCATTATAACCACCCGGCCGTTATGACCAGTTTTTTTTTTTAAATCCAAAATTTTTGATCATTTTTGAGTAAAAGTCATAACCATTATGACCACCCGGTCATAACCGTTATGACCAGTTTTTTTTTTCATCCAATATTTTTGGTCATTTTTGAGTAAAGGTCATAACCGTTATGACCACCCGGTCATAACCGTTATAACCAGTTTTTTTTTTTAAATCCAAAATTTTTGGTCATTTTTGAGTAAAAGTCATAACCATTATGACCACCCGGTCATAACCGTTATGACCAGTTTTTTTTTTCATCCAATATTTTTGGTCATTTTTGAGCAAAGGTCATAACCACTATGACCACCCGGTCATAACCGTTATTTTTGGCCATTTTTGAGTAAAGGTCATAACCATTATTACCACTCGGTCATAACCGTTATGACCAGTTTTTTTTTTAAAATCTAACATTTTTGGCCATTTTTGAGTAAATATCAAAATCATTATGACCACCCGGTCATAACCATTATAACTATTTTTTTTTTTAAATCTAAAATTTTTGGTCATTTTTGAGTAAAGGTCATAACCATTATGATCACCCAGTCATAACCGTTATGATCAGTTTTTTTTTTAATCTGACATTTTTGGTCATTTTTGAGTAAAGGTCATAACCATTATAACCACCCAGTCGTAACCGTTATGACCAGTTTTTTTTTTTTTAATCAAACATTTTTGGCCATTTTTGAGTAAAGGTCATAACCGTTATGACCACCCGGTCATAACCGTTATGACCAGTTTTTTTTTTTAAATCTAACATTTTTGGTCATTTTTGAGTAAAGGTCATAACCATTATGACCACCCGGTCATAACCGTTATGACCAGTTTTTTTTTTTTTTTCATCCAATATTTTTGGTCATTTTTGAGCAAAGGTCATAACCACTATGACTACCAGGTCATAACCGTTATTTTTGGCCATTTTTGAGTAAAGGTCATAACCATTATGACCACTCGGTCATAACCGTTATGACCAGTTTTTTTTTTTTTTAAATCTAACATTTTTGGGCATTTTTGAGTAAAGGTCATAACCATTATGACTACCCGGTCATAACCGTTATGACTATGACCAGATTTTTTTTTTAATCTAACATTTTTGGCCATTTTTGAGTAAAGGTCATAACTATTATGACCACCCGATTATAACCATTATGACCAGTTTTTTTTTTAATCTAACATTTTTTGTCATTTTTGAGTAAAAGTCACAACCATTATGACCACCTGGTCATAACCGTTATGATCAGTTTTTTTTTTTTTTAAATCTAACATTTTTGGTCATTTTTGAGTAAAGGTCATAACTATTATGACCACCCGGTCATAACCGTTATGACCAGTTCTTTTTTTTTTTAATCTAACATTTTTGACTATTTTTTAGTAAAAGTCATAACCATTATGACCACCCGGTCATAACCACACTGTTATGTCCTGTACTAAAAAATAACAAAAAATGTTAGTTTTTTTTTAAAATTTTTTTTAACTTAGGTCATAACTATTATGACCAGGTGGTCATAACAGGAATGACATTTACTCAAAAATGGCTAAAAATGTTAGATTTAAAAAAAAAACTTTTGACGGAAGTTTCTCTCTCTAAATGGAAGTTTCTCTCTTTAGATGGAAGTTTCTCTCTATTATATGAAGATTTGGGTTTCAAAATTGGTGGGAGGTTAGAAAGAAAAGTGAAAAAAAAAAAAAAAAAAAAAGGTTCCGGTAGGTGCTAACTCTTTCTCTCTCTAGATTTCAGTTTTCTCTCTCTAAAACACTGTAGATGTTGGTTTGAAAAAAATTTTAGGCCATGTGAGGGAGAGGGATATTTGAGCTTGTAGGAGATGAGGGTAAACCTGTAATTTGATATACATTAAATGCTATTAGGCCCCACATTAAGTGCTAGTAATGAAGGGGAAAAAAAAGTGATACTATTTTTAATAATAAAATTTCTACAGGTGCTATTAATGAAATTAACCCTAAAGAAAAATGCTAGATACAACAACTTTAATTCAAATTTTTGAACATCAACTTATGTAACATATGAGTTGTTTTTTTTATTAATAAATGTTTAAAATATTATCACATCAATTAATTATATATTAATTAAATTATAACACATGAGTAGACATTTAAAAAATTAAGATTAAAGTTTCTATTACTAATATAACTCGTATTAATTACGATATTTAATACCACTGAAGCGCGTAAAGTCGTTTCTATCACAATTTTTACATTTATGTATTTCTTTTTAGGAAAACTGTGGTACAGCCCATTTTATATACTCTATCAATAAAGCTCATTTTTAAACTGTTTAGATATAATCAAACGGTAGAAAGATTGTTTGTGCATCGGTAATTATAATGAGTCTTACCTCATAATAGATTGACTAAGAAATTAAATAAATAATTTAAAAAACAAAAGAAATTAAAAAAAGGAAAAACCCAACCATCATCATCAGTGGAAAGTAGGGGGGCGCTCCTCGCCAAGGGCTCAACGTTAGCGAGGCTGGGGAGTGGTCCGTGGTTGGGGTCGAGAAGGGAGTGGTTCATCGTCTGGAGGATGGCGTGTCGCAGGCGACCTGGTTCATAGGTGGAGTGGGATTTGGCCAATCAATGGGATGCTCGCCGAGGACTTGACGTCGATGGGGGTGGACCGTCGCCTGGGTCGTGGGCCTTAAGGGGGGGGGGGCCTGTCATTGGGGCTGGGGGCGGGGTGGTGACTGGTGAGGGCTTGGGTTGTGGGTGGGGCAAGCTCTGGCCAGCAAGTGGGGGAACGCAACATCGGTGGGGCTAGGGGGTGGTCCATCATCAGTATCAGGAAGGGAGAGGCTCATCATCTAATTTTTAAATTCTTTAAAAATAAATTTCCTAATTTTTTCAATAATATTATTATTATAAAATATGATATATTATAATGATCATATCACAATCGTTTGATTATATTTAAATGATTTAAAAATAATCTCTATTTATATGTTATATAAAAAAAAACTACATCATATGTTTATCCTTTCTTTTTACCTTATTTGGCTAGAATTAGGGGAAAAAAAGGCAGGGGTAAAAAAACAAAGTTTGGCGGTAAGTGGGTCCCAGAAGTGGGCAAAAGGTGGAGAGAATCGAGATGGGTAATTTGGACAGAGACAAAATATCTCTCTTTCTCTTCTCTACTCCCGCACATCGCACGCGAGAGAAAGAGAAAGAGAAAGAGAAAGAGGAGAAAAGGCGGTCGTTGTCAACCGTCCGATATGTCTGCCACATTATCAAACGACACTGATTGATTGCCCCGGGGTCTTTCATCGCATCACACGTCTTGTCGTTTGCTTGACGTGACCTCTCTCTCTCTCTTTCTTTATCGTTTCGTCCTTTGCCTTCTGCCACTGACGTCATCGACTTCGCTGACTCCTCTGTCTCTCGCTCAGATTCCACCAAAGGCGAAGGCAAAGGCAAAGCCTCCCATCATACGGAACTCCAGTGGGTCCCATCGCCAACGTTGTACAACTCGTCACCATTTCGAAAAATGGTTGGCCTATGTATTAGTAATATGATTCTCGTGTATACTCGGCAAGTTGAAACTGAGTTTGCTGGTATGTTTTTCTTCAATAGTTGTCCATTAAAGGATCTTCAACTGTTGTCCATTCAAGGATCTTCAGGTTATCGAAGAGAAAGCGGAGTACGTAGAAAAGGACAAATATTTTAATAGAGATATCAAAGTAAATAAGAAAAAAAAATATAATGTAATGTAAGATACATGAATGTAAACCTTCTTTTCACCAAAAAAAAAAAATGAATACAAACCCTGTCTCGAGAATCGACGCTAGACTCTTTTTTTTTTTAATGTTTTTTTGGCTGGAATCGATGCTAGACTTTAATTATGGCGAGTGACGTCTTTTGAACTTCTCCAAGCACTTCTACATCAATTTTCTTCTTGCCTTCGACACTTTTTCCATGTCATCGCCTAACAGAAATGTTCTAGGGTAAGTAACAGGATCTAGGGTATAAGCAATAAACATAACTTCCGATTTATTAAAATAATAACAAATACAATATGACATCCAAATACAATATAAATCTTAAACAATTAGTTTAATAATTCAAACAATAATAAACATATTAATAGGATAAAAATACAGATTGTATGATTGGTGTACCGGTTTAAAATATAATTTTTAGATTGAAATTTGTTATTTTTTCAAAAGCTAGTTATAATTTTTATTGGTTTTTCAAAAAAAAAATTAGTCTTAAATCTCATACCTGATGATATCCAACATCCTAAACTTAATTTACTGTAAACATGAACTTCAGTAACTAAAAATATAAATTCTTGTAAAATGAAATCTAAAATACAAGAAAATCATATTGACTTAAACTATATTTTCTTTTATATAAATTTACATTACTACTAATCAGTTTACATTTTACAATAACTACAATTTGCATAATTAATAATATCAAGAACCGAAATTAAGATTTTATGTAAAAATTTAAATAAAAATTTAAGCCTAAATTGGTCTAGCTAACGCATACTAATTACAAAAATTGTATCAAATCTATTCATATTATAGATAGATATATATATATATATATATATATAATAGGGATTTGATTGTGAGAGTCTGTCTATTTAAAAGTGTAATGTTGGCTACAAACATATTCTTAGATTATACAAACAAGCATCGGGAACCAGAAGGTCTCTTTATTTCTTTTCAAATTAAAACGACAGCTTTCTTGGGAAAAAAAAAAAAGAAAGAAAAAGAAAAAAAATTAAGACCGTTTTTATTAAAAAATAAAAATAATAATTAATCTAAATGATTATTAACAGGGTGTTTGGTGTTTAAGTTTGAGTTAAGATTTGTAAGTTTAAATAGTGATTTTGGTTGACTTTTTCAGAAAAGATAAAAAACTTTTGGGGAAAAAGATAAAAATTGAGTTGATGGTGGTGAGTTTAAACTCACCACCCAAACACCTAAATTCTTTAAAAAGTGATAATTTAATCTTTATTTTTTTTTATCGTACTAATCCTAAAATCTCTAAAAAAGTAATTGTTTGATTCTTTCCGTACACATTCATTACATTGGGGTAAACTAATTGCGTATTCACCATTTCCAAAGCCAAAGAAATTTAAGGGGGTGTTTGGTGAATGAGTTGAGTTTGAGTTGAGTTGAGATTTTTAAGTTTAAATAGTAATTTTTATTGACTTTTTTAGAAAAGACAAAAAACTTTTTCAGAAAAGATAAAAAAACATGATGAAAAATTTATATTTGAACCTCATAAACAAACAAACGCTTAGTTTTTAGATTCCCAGATAAATCTTTTTCCGTGTGCCACATTAAAATATTGTGAAAACTTTTACCACCTATATTCAACCTAATTTATTGCGTCCAGGCGCTGATCATAAATGTAACGTCTTTCAATATGCACCAAACCTGTAATTGGGGTAAACTAATTGCGTATTCACCTTTTCCAAAGCCAAAGAAATTTAAGGTTAATTAACAGAATAAATTAATAAATGTAAAAATCCATTTATTACTCCGTTTGTTCAGAAAGAGAAGCAATTTGTTTGAAGCAGATCACAATCCAGAATGGGAAGAAAACCAAAGCCTCCAAAAAGATATCCTTCTTTTTTCAAGATTCTTCTTGATGACTTCTCAAACCAGCTGGTATAATTTTCATTTTTCTTGTCTTCTTTTTCTAACTTTGTAGTTATATATACGTTGCTTAACTTTGAAGCTTAAAATGGGTTTCTTTTTTGGTTTTTCCTTTTTGGATTTTATTAGTTATATATATATATATATATATATATATGTACAATATACGACAAATAATCTTCAGTAGATTCTTAATAGTATTATTCATTGTTCAAATATTAATATAATTTCCTATATGTTTCAGCGAATCCCACAAGCTTTTGTGAAGCATTTTGATGGAAAAATACCTAGGAAATGCCTAATTTTTTGTAGCCCCTACGGAGAGATTTTGGCAAGTTAATGTGGGATATTCCAATAACAGACTGTGTTTTAACAAGGGTTGGAAGGAATTTGTGAAGGACCATGGTTTAGAGCTTGGAGACTTTCTTGTCTTTCACTATCTTGCCTATTCAGAATTTTATGTTGAAATTTATGGCAAAAATTGCTGTCAAAAGAGTAGTAGTGCTGTGACATCTGCTAGGAAAATAAGTTCAAAAACTAATGCAACCATCGAAAGTCGAATGAATCCGGTTAAAGTTGAAGTATTTGACCTCGAAACTGAACATGAACTTTGTGATCGAGGCCGCGGGCATTCTCAATCTAGGCATGGTAAGTTTCTCCTCATGTTTTATCGAGATGTTGCGTTCCATGTTATGTTTTCAAGATTAGTACTGCATTTTGGAAAATTTTCCGCTTTACTAGTTTTGAAATCGTTTTCAGGTTCAAAAGGAAAAGTATGCAAAGAGGAAATTGGAGCTATCAGAGCCACCGATAAATACGTTCGGAATCATCCTTCTTTTAAATGTGTTATGCGGCGTGGGGCATGGATATTTGGTACAAACTTACAATAGATACAAGTTCTTGTCTTTCTTTTCATCATCTTTGTAATTGTCCCAAACTAGATGAAAAATGAGAAGGTGGTTTAAAAGACTTTAGCAGAAGAAATTAAGAAAGAGGACCCTTTTTTTAGGCTATAAATAATCCGGCTTTTGTTTAGTATTTATTATTATAATATCATAATATTTATTTGAAATGTCTGCTTTTGTTGATGTAGATGCCTCATTATTATTCATATAATTTTGAATTTTTTGACGTTTTAAGCGTATTGAATAATCAGTATTTTTTCTAGATTTTTTTTCCATTATTCTAATTTTGTAATATAAAATATAAAAATAACAGTATTAAATATTGTTATAAAATTAAAAGTATACATGTAAATGTAATTCAAAAGAACGAAAAATATTAAACTATTTTATTGAAAAAAAAAAAAAACTTATAAGCAATAAGAAGATATTAATAAGAAATATTATGGTAAAATATTTTAAGCAAAAATTTTAATAATTATCACAAAATATAATAATATCTTCTAATAAAAGACAATGAATAATAAATAAAATAAAAGAATTTGAAAAAGATTATAATAAACAAAATTTCATTAACTTAAGTTTAATACTATAATTGTATTCTATTAATGTATTTGTTTATTATCTTAAATTGTTTTTCATTCATTTGTAAATATTTTTTTCATTTAATATTTAATTATTTTTGTATATTATTTTATTTCTATAATTAGTACAACTTGATTGTATTAATTTATTTTTTAATTATGTTACTTCCACTTTATAACTTTTTTTTATTTAATATATAATCATGTTTATATTTTATATTTTTTCTCTAAATTTCTGGTTTATGATTAAATATACAAAACATATAAAATGCAGACTAAAATAAAACAAAAATTTTATATACGATTTATTTTGCACTTAAAAATAAAATATTGCTAAGTAGGAAAATTTAATGCTTTTTTATTTTATTGTCATTTTTATTCAATTTTTATTTTTTAAGTAGCATATTATGAATTATATAGTTTACTTTATAAATTTTTTTTTTGAATATTTAATCATGTTTATATTTTATATTTTTTTTCTCTAAATTTCTACTCTATGATTAAATATACAAAACATATAAAATGCAGATTAAAATAAAATAAAAATTTTATATACGATTTATTACACTTAAAAATAAAATATTGCTTAGTAGTAAAATTTTATGCTTTTTTATTTTATTGTCATTTTTATTCAATTTTTATTTAAGTCAAAAATAAAATATTAAGAAGTAGGAAATTTTATGCTATTTTATTTTATTGTTATTTTTATTCAATTTTTATTTTTTAAGTATCATATTATGAAATATATAGTTTATGAAATATATTTACTGAGCCTATATTTTTATATTATAAATTGTTTAAATTTCAATTCAATTTTTTTTCCACTTTATATATAGTATTTCAATATTTACATTTTTTTTTATTTTATTATATTACATATATTGTATAATTGAAGTCAAAAAATTTTGAAATTTTATGGAAACATATAAACATATATTAAATTTATATACAATTTGATTTTTATAAATTTATTTATTTAAGGATATATTTTATTTTATTGTTATGAATAAATTATCTATTAGTAAATAGTTAAAAAAAATTTATTTTATCTTTTATATCATTTTTACGTAATATTAATTTTGTAAGTGTCATACTATAGATTATGGATTTTGTTAAATATGTTTAATGCATTTAAATTTTTTAATAATAAAAGATTTTAATTTCAATTGATATATTTTTGTCTAATTTATATATAATATTTCTATATCTAAATTGTATTATTAAATTTATTCTAGTATGTATATTATATTATTGATGGCAAAAATTTTACAGATCTTAAATAAACATATAAATAAATTTCAAGTTTATATAAAAGTTTATGATGTCAAATTTATTTATTTATAATTCATATTATCTTAAATAGATTTTATCTAACAGTCAAATTTTTTTAAAATTTTTTCCTTTTAATAAAAACTTATAATTTGCTAAAGTAAATGATAAGTAACCTAAGTCATTTAGATTTTTCATAAACAATTATTTTTTCTAACATAAAGTTAAATAAAAAAAACTGCATATAAAGTAAAAATTTAACATTACATTATAAAAGTACAAAATGTAAAAATTACATCAAACAATTTAGTAGCATTGATTCATAATAAAAATAAAAAAAAATTACATCAAATAATTTAGATTACAATGGTTTGTAATAGTGAAGAGATATACAGACAAATATTACAATTATAAATCTAAACACTTGAATAATTTAATAAAAGGAAAAAATAACCCCCGGGTAATTAAAAAAAAAAAAAGCAAACTATATTAAATTACTAAACAATACCTTAACAGGGAAAAAAAACATACATATAAAAGAGAGAGAGAGAGACGTGTGCAGAAAAGAGAGAGAGAAAGGAAAAAAAAGGTAGAAAGAGAAAATTGAGGGCTGTCTTTGGAATAAGTTGGTGATTTGACGTGTCACATCAGCTTCTCATGACGTGCCACAAATATATACATCTCTATCTGTATCTCTCTCTCTCTCTCTCTCTCTCTAAGGCAAAAGTGTCTTGATAGTAATATGTGGGCAAAACCGTCCATTTGCTGTGGGCAAGCCAATCGACTGAAGGAAGAGGGGGTAAAACGTAATTCTACTGTTTATGAACAGTAAGATTATACATCCCTTTAGTATATACGAGTTTAATACCCATGCAATGTACGGGAAAGGAAGAAAAAAAAAATAAATAAATAAACGGAGTATTATATGATAAAAACAGTTAGTTAAGATAAATATTATAATTATAATAAATATAATTTTTCTCAAAATCTCTTCCAACAGTAAAGATGCAAAATCAAAATGACAATAGTACTAACAATAATAAAAACGAAAACAAAAGCAAAAAAGAAAAAAAATTTCTGTAGTTATACTTATTTAAAGAAAAAAAATTAAAATAAAAATAAAGCAGAAAACAAAAACAAAAAAAAGAACAAAAATCTTTAAACTCAAAAGAACCGGAAAAAACTAATCCTAACAAAAACATTATAACAAAATAAAATATATATCTCATCTTCTCTTTTTTTTTACTGTTTAAAAAAAATAAAAAAAATTCATCAGGTTATATACATGTAAAAACTTTAAAAAAATGATTTTTAAAATATAAAACAAAAACAAACAAAAAAGAAAAAAAAAACTTGCATGCATAATCCTTAAAAAAAAAAAAAAAAAAGAGGTGGGAGGAGGGGGGTTCTTTAAAAAATAGAACAAAAAACAAAAAAGACACAAAAAAAATTCGAAATAAAGATAAAAAAATTTAAAGTAAAAAATCGTTTAAAAATAAAAAAAAGGTAATGTGAGTAAAAACATAATACAACAATAGATCATAATCTAATGTCTAAAATTTAGCGTAAAAAAAAAGGCAAAAATAATATTAAGAAAAAAAACAAACTCTAAATAGGGGTAAAACCGGCAACACACTATAGGAAAAAGAAAATGAACTAAAAAGAGGCGTGAAACAGTAATTATACTATGTGGACAGTCATCAATTTCTGCATAATACGGGTAAATATGTCAACTCACTGTAGATGAAGGAAAACCAACTAAATCAGAGGGGCAAAAAAGTCTCTGCACTGTAGACAAAATAGTAAAATATGTGAGGATAAAACCATCCTTCCACTGTAGATAAGCCAAAAGCAGTACATAAGATAAGGGCAAAATCGACAGTTTAATGTAGAAAAAGCTACTTTGCATTACTGTAGAGAAAAAAAATGTATAGCAAAAGCAATAAAAATTAAAAAAAACAAAACAAAACAAAAATCACTGTTTATTAAACAGTGAAATATTGAACCTTTTACTGTAGCAAAGCAGCAAAAGTTTTATAAAAAAACTGTAGCAAAGCAGCAAAAGTAAAAATAAAAAAAATAAAAAATAAATAAAAAAACTCAATGAACAGTACAGCAAAGCAGCAAAAGTAAAAAAAAAAAAAAAAAAAAAAAAAACCCGTTGCAAAGCTGCAAATGAAAAAAAAAAAAAAAAAAAAACCGTTGCAAAGCTGCAAATGAAAAAAAAACACTATTTACTGAACAGTAAAAGGCAACACGTATATTAAGTAATTTGACAACAAATCAACATTATGGGTTGTGGTCAATCCACTAATTACACTTAGATAATTTTCAATTATATATAATTATACTAATTGATTCCCCTTTATAGCTTCCATTGAGAGACTTTTTCATTTAATGCGGAGCAAAATAGCAATATTTTTATATATAAACAGGGAACGTGATTACTTTCTATAATCACCAAATTCAATCAACAATCGACAACCCCACTTTTTTCTTTTGTTTTGTTTTTTTGTTTTTTTTGTTTTTTTGTTTTTTGTTATTTTGTTTTGTTTTGTTTTTTTTTTTTTTTTTGTTATTTTGTTTCGTTTTGTCTTTGGAGATATATATAATAATAAACAACTGAAGGACCCTTGAAAAATAAAAAATCAACTAATGGCCATCACTTCTTTTGACATAAATATCCAACATTAAACTATATATATAAACCAAGTATTTTTAGCTATCTTAGTAGTTGAAAAAGAACAACAACAATAAACGACATAAATTTGGGAGAGCGACAATAAGAAGGTGAGAAGACCTAATGGATCGAAAAGATAAGAATTTTGGAAAATGACGGGCAGTATCCCGAAAAGGCATATGTAAATTACAAGTAACAACATTTCAAGAGTGGGCTCTTCTTTGATCCAACGGGATTGAATCTGGATCTCTTATAAATAGTGAACCACATCTGTTGAGATCACTTACGAGTTGAGTTATATTTTTCAAATTTCATTCTTTCAAAAAAAGAAAAATTTTTCCAAATTTCAAACAACAACAACTAACTATTACTATTTTAATTATCTTCCTCGTCATGTAATTAATTATTACTAATGAGTAACAACTTCTTAGAATATATACTTATTCCACGTTTGGCCTTTAATATAAATTTAATAGGTTTGGTCATCTTGATATTACTTGAATGTACAGTTTTGGCTCGTCCGTTAACAACTGCATGTACAAATGTAGCACAGACATGTATGTTGTTGTCACGAATAAAAAGAAAATGCAAAGGAAAACCAAGTCAAAGTCTTTCTAGCATGACAAAATATGTGTCATTTAGTCTTTAACATTAATGATCATTGCAATTTGAAAAAACATTATATCTCAGTATCATATATAAATAGTCTTATGTGAGTCCCACCAAGTGCATCTTACCTAAACTCATAACATGAACGAATCCTATTGCTTTGTAACTTATTCATCGAGTTGGACATTTTCTTCTTCTTCTGAACTTTGCCCATTTTCAATGAAAGTAATTGGCTTATATTTCTCGTAGTGTTAGTTTTCAAATGGTCGATGGCTCACTGAAAAAGAAAGTAAGAAATATTCTTCATTGCTCACTAGTGAATGTTTTTTTAAGCTCTGTATTTGGAATTCTACAACTAATATATTTTTTTAAGTCCCGACATAAAATGATCAAAATTTGAAGTAGACAAAGATGCGTAACTTTTTTTCCTAATGTCGGAAGTCAGGTGACCCATGATTTAATCAGTTTGGTATAAGTCAATATTAGAATAGGTTAACTTTATTGGACCCACTTGATCACAAGAGTAATAAAAAATAATAATAAGAAGAAGAAAATAAATTAAAATTTTGTTGCATCCTCGTTATTTATGTATCTTCTCGTTATAAATAAGAGATTTTTGTAATTTAATTAAAGGACAAACTGTGAATAATCATGTGAAGTACAAACGAGTAATGTTAGTTTAGAGGGGACTACAAGAAAAGTGAGAATCAATGACAACAATTTTAGTGACAACTAAAATTTCGTCGTTGAAAGTGATATTCAATGACAGGTTGTCATTGAAACTGCGCTGTTAATGACACGATGCAATGCAAGCATCAACGACAACTATACTGTCGTTAAAAAGCTTTTATTGACGACACTTTTCTTCACATTGTCGCTAAAAATTTGAGATTTTTGGCACCAACGAGCTTTGGCACCCTCATATTGGCGGGTATACTTTTAACGACAACTTATATCAATTAGTGACAATCATATGTCGTCGTTGAATATGTTCAGAATTAATAATTTTTAATGATGACTAACTTTGCAGTTAATTAAACACTTTTTATTGTAAATTATGAACTTTTGATGACGACACAATTGTCGCCGTTAAAAGTTATCAATTAAAGTTTTGTCCAATCGCATTTAACGACAAAGGTCATTGTCATTAAAAATCTAATGAATTAGTGATTTTTAATGATAATCAATTTTGTCATTAATTTTCCAGTTTTTGTCATAAATTATTAACTTTTAGTAACGATACATTAGTCGTCGTTAAAAATTATCAGTAAAAAAGTTGTCCAATTACATTTAACGACAAAAGTCGTTGTCATCATTAAAAGTTTAAATTTTATAAAGGAGTATAATTTTTATCATTGAAAGCTTTAAATTAAAAAAAAAAAAATTGTATATTTTTTCTTTTAACTATTTTTGGCAAAAAAAAAAAAAAAAACTCAAAAGAGTCATCTATGTTGTAAAATAATATCAATATAGATACTTTAATACTTTAATAATTAAAAAATATAATTGCTTTAATATTTAAAAAAGTATAAATGCTCTAACGTAGAAAATAGAATATTTAGAAGTACCTCGATTTATAATTGAAAGTTTCAATTTTTCTTTATATTTAAAAATTAAAGAAGACATAAATATTATTGAACAAATATAATAATTTAAAAATTTTATAATAATTAATATTAGAGTAAAGAAATTTCATTGATATTGGCGCTTATTTTTGCCTCCAAAAGGATGAAATATTTGAAGAAAAGCGCCAAATCTGTCACAAAAGACTTTTTTTAAAAACGAAAAAAACCTCCCACAAAATACAACTTCCGTTGGTTTGAACTTTTAAGAGATTCAAGTCCTCAAACCCATATTTCTTGTTCTTCGTTCACATCTCGCCATCTCTGGTACTTACTGAAATTAGTTACAACGGAGGACGAAGGGGCGCGAAAGCTGACTATAGCCATGATTGGCCGGAGACGGTGACCGTTCAATTTCTGTAAGACTTCAGACTCCTTCAACTTACAGTTTCATTTTTTTTTTTTTTTTTTTTTTTTTTTTTTTTTTTTTTTTGCGTATGAAGAAATTGAGAAAGAGAAAGATCAGGTGAATAAGATCATCCCCAAAGATCAGGGGAATAAGATCATCCCCCTAAAGGACTTTTTGGCACGCCTCTTTTGGCGGGCACTTGAAGACAGCTAGTTTTGACGGGTTTATTTATTATTATTATTATTTTTTTTTTGTGGAAAGACGTGGGTTTGGGGGGATTTTTTTATTTATTTATTTATTATTATTAGTAAGTTTCGGGAGTTACTACTACTGCTAAATAATACTAAAATTAAAAAAAAAATGAAGAATCTTAGAACAATATATTTTTAAAGATCATTTAAAAATAAAAACTATAAGATAGTAATATTGGTTTTTTTTTTTTTTTTTTTTTTTGGTGAAGTTTAGTGTGTTTTTGTTTTCTCGTAATCATTTTATTTGGTCCTTTTTTTTTTTTTTTTTTTCCTTTTAACAATTTTACGATTTTGGAGATGTTTACATTAGTGGATTATTATAACTGATATGTTAGAATATGGAAAATTCCAAAGAACATAATAAATAATTCGGGTGGAATATTAAATCATGTATAATATTAATAATCTGGGAGAATATATTTGATATTTTGGTATAATATATAAATAAAATAAGAATAATATGCTAGAGTACTAAAGTAATAATGTATGAGACTACTCACCAATAATTGAAGTAAAAGGTGATGGATCATTTTATATTAAAAACTAAAAATAAATAAAAATAATAATAAATAAAAAAAATTGTAGATTACGTAAAGGTAATTGGTAATCTACCAGAATCTCTTTGATCTTCAGAAATCGTCGTTGGCCCATATTAATTCCATTGACATTTTTCGGTTTACCTTTTTGATCGGTCAAGTAATCTTGAAAGACATATTATATTGACATTTGACATATTATATGCCAGGTCAATCCTTTGATAATACCTATAGATGATGGGATCTACGGTCAAATTTAGATTCGAAGTTAAACGATAAGAATCAATACAGAAAATAATTCCACTAAAATTTAAAGAGATTCATCGGGAATATACTACGTCCCCTAAGTCTGGAGTTTTATCATGTATGAAATTATGAGATTACAAAGTTACAAGAGTTTTCTGGAAATTTTGGCAAAATTTTAGTAAGGTAAAGGAAAGAAGATCCCTAAATGTGAGGGGTCATTCCCTGTTTATAGAATGAAAGTACTGGTTCTAGATTCCCATGGAGATAATAGACAGTTCCTCACTTCCCTGATAATTTGGGATGTGTATAAGAACGTTCGCCACGATTGATCCTAGGCTAGACGGTTATAGAAATCGAACCTTCATTGTTAAAGATTCACTCTTCGATGTTGAATCATGACATGTCGAACAGTGAACTGGCTGTTATTCACGATTGGCCTAAAACCATGAGGCCCACATCGAGCGATCGAATGTCACGGTTTGATGTTTACCAATTCAAAATTGAATGCTGAATCAAATAAAAGGATTTTATGGTTTTACTGGCTATCTAGGGAACCTTCGGGACCTATATAGAATGATTGATGGACCATGGCATGAAGTTCAGTGGACCTTTCATTGGAAGTGACTTGTCGGACATTGGATCGGATCCAGGACTCCAAATAGTGTATGTGCTATTGAAAGCATACTAAATAGTCAATGGAACATGATTTGATGCCAACTACTTCACCAATCAATATAATCTGGGTATTACATAATGGGAAGACAAAGTTTGACCCCAACAATACTCCACAAATGTAATGAAAAGAACAATTACTAACTCTCATTGAATTCCAAAACTATATTATTGTCCACGTGGATCACCATCTTCGGTAGTTGTTGTTTCTGATGTAGGACCAGATATAAAAAAATTAGAATTTATAATAAATTAAATTTGATACCACGTGACATAATGGAATAGAAAAGTGGCTAAAATAAATTAAATTTGATACTATTATTATGAAAAACTAACTAATTAAAAATCAAGAACCCTATTTATAGGCTAGTGAATCCTAACTTGTTTAGGAATTCTAAGTCAAAAAGAATTCTTAATCCAAATCCTAATAATAAACAATCAAAAGTCATAACAAAACTCAAACTGAACCTAAAATATTTAAAATAAAATAGGAATCCTAATTAAACTCTAATTTTCCAATATCTTGTCCTACATCTTCACACCTATACAATGTGTATTTGGTTAAATATCAAATAATCAATTTACCAAAAAAAAAAATTCAAACATTCAAGTGTATTTAAATGTTTTTATTATTTCATAGTAATTTAGCTCAAAATTCAATCCAAATTTTCACTTTTATAGAAATTCATACATTCATTTTTTCTATCTTTACAATAGTTGAAAGTAACCATCAACCAAAACTATTCAAACACTTATTTAATTTGAATATATAATTCAATTCAAAATTTGAATGTAAATATTCAGTTTGAATGAATAATCAAATCTAATTTATGATCCAAATAAACACTATTTTTTATTTAACTCAATTATAATGTCCAATTTCGAAGGAATACTCAAAAAAGAATTCCCAATGCAATTTAAAAGTATACTACCTAAGAAATTAGAAATAAATCTATACAAATTAATAAATATACTAAATGAAAGGTGAAATTCACTATTCCTTCTACAGTGTTCGGATGGTTTTGCCCTTCTACTCAAGTGAGAACTCGACTGCTACAGTGGAGTGACGCTTCTGCCCTTCCTCATCCCTCTGTCGGTTGGGCTGCCACAGGGAATGAACAGTAAAATCACGTTTTTACCCCTCTGAGCATGGTTGCTGGTTTTCTGTCTTTTTCTCTTTCTCTTTCTACCTTTTTTTTCCCTCTCTCTCTCTCTTCTGCGCACGTCTCTCTCTCTCTCTCTTCTTTGGTCTTTTCTTTCTCTTTGGAATCATCTTCTTGGTGTGTGCGTGTCTCTCTCTCTTTACATTTTTTTTCCGCTCCTTTCTCTCTCTCTAGAATGCACTATAAACCATGACGTACATATGTGGCCAATTCATCTTGATTGATGAGAGATGAACATATATATCACATATGTTTGCCAACGTTAGTGGGCCCACATGCTGCACTTGAAAAAAATTTTGGAGCCTACCTTAGAAGTGTGGTACATTCCATACAGGATAACAAGCACCGTTTCTTTTTTTTTTTTCATTTTCTTTTTCTGAGAAAAAAGTTGGAGAATTAGACTGCTAACCTTAGTACATTTTTCTTTAAAAATTAAAAAATTAAAAAAAATTAAAAAGAAAATAAATTGTAGAAGATCTATAAAAATAAAAAAAAAGAAAAAGAAAAGAAAGCAATTCTATATAAGATAAACAAATTTAAACTAAATTGAATTCATTTAAAATTATTTTCTTTTCAATTATGAAGCTTATATACAATTTTCTTTTTTAATCAGTAATTATATTTTATTTAGTTTCTCCGATATATCTCACGATCTTGACATCATAATCTTTACTTTTTGTTGAATAAATTTATAATTGTCGAGTTTTTTTTCCTAACATGTCATTCATGTGTTTAAAACCTTTTCAACATCAATAGGTGAAAATGGTACAGAAATAATTTGATTTTTGTTTTTAAGTTTTTATAATGAGTGTGAATTATCATGGTATATTTTCTTTATGTATCATTGAATGGACTTTTTAGAAGCTGATAAAAAATATTTGATGAAGGTGTATTAGATGATCTTATTAATTGACGACGAACACACCATCTTAACTCTATTGAATATGTCAACATTATATTATATTATTACATATACTAAAGTGAATGGGGTTTTTACTGTTATCGTACCAGTATTGCACAGTAATTTCCCCCCCCTCCCCCCTCTTTTTCGCGTTCAAGCTACAGTAACACACAGTGTTGAACAGTACCCCACCCCGTTTTTCGCGCTGCTGCTACAGTAAAGCGCAGTGATGAACAGTGCATAACACCCCGTTTTTCGCATTGATGCTACAGTGACGCACAGTGTTGAATAGTGCAAACAGTGTTGCACAGTGCATTTACCTTTTTGCCCTCCTTCCCCTGGCTGCCGGATGAGGTTCTATATATACTAAAAAGAGGTATGAACAGTAAAATCACATTTTACCCCTCTAAGAATGATTGCCGGTTTCTTTGTCTTTTTCTCTTTCTCTTTCTACCTTTTTTTTCCCTCTCTCTCTCTCTTTTCTGCGCACGTCTCTCTCTCTCTCTCTTTTCTTTCTCTTTTGAATCTTCTTCGTGTCTTTCTCTCTCTCTTTACAATCAAATTATACTAATTATAGAAATAAAATTACTTAATATACTAAAGGAGGGTTGCCTTTTTACTGTTCACTGGACAGTGTTTTTTTTTCCTTTTGCTGCTTTGCTGTACTGTTCATTGAGGTTTTTTTTTACTTTTGCTGCTTTGCTACTGTGCAATATTTCACCGTTTAATAACAGTGATTTTTGTTTTTGTTTTTTTTTTTTTAATTTTTGTTGCTTTTCCTGTACTTTTTTTGTTGCTTCATGCTTCCATGACGGTTGAGCTTCCACGACGGTTTTTGTCAACGGTCGTGGTAGGGTCCAAAATTTTTTTTTAATTTTTGGACCCTACCACGACGGTTATTGGGGAAAACCGTCGTGGTATGTAGGGTCCAAAAATTTTTTTTAATTTTTGGACCCTACCACGATGGTTATTTGGGAAAACCGTCGTGGTATGTTCAATTTTTGGACCCTACCATGACGGTTTTTGAGGAAAACCGTCGTGGTATGTAGGGTCCAAAATTTTTTTTTTAAATTTTTGGACCCTACCACGACGGTTTTTGGGGAAAACCGTCGTAGTATGTAGGGTCCAAAATTTTTTTTTCTAAATTTTTGGATCTTACCACGACGGTTTTTTGGGAAAACCGTCGTGGTATGTTCACATATCACGATGGTTTTCCCAAATAACCGTCGTGGTAGGTATTAAGACGGGTGTTTTAAAAATTTTTGAATTAAATTCAATTATTTGCCCTCTAAACCCTTATTTCCCCTTTCTTCTTCCTGCTGCCGCCCATTATCTCTTGCCCTTTCTCTCTCTATTTTTTTTTCGTTCCTCATTCTCTCTCTGCCGTTCTCTCTCTCTCTCTCTCATGTTCTTGAAACTTTTGCTCTCCAAACCCTATTTCTCCCTTTCTCTTCTACCTTTCACCGCCGATTCTCCTCCTTGATTTTGTGTTTCTGTATTTTATATTTTCCTTTTCTCTCTCTCCACTGCTCTGCTTCTCTTTGTGTTTTTCTTCCTTGGATTTTTGGCGTCCAAACCCTCCATTTTGGGCTCCTTTTGCACTGATGGCCGATCATTCTATGTTTGTTGGTTGGGTTTGTATTGTTCATGGTTTTTTTCGTTTGGTTGTGTTTGTTCTCTCAAGATTTCGAAGTTCGGTCTTTGTTGATTGTTCTTGGAATTTTTTTTTTGGAAATTATTTTTGTTCCGAAAACTTTTGAGATATTTTTTCTACTGGGTTTTGTTTATTTCATTATTTGTAATGTTCACTTTTGATTCTTGATTTTTTGTTCCCCTATCTCCGAAACCTAATTTTTGAATGTTGCATTATTTTTTGTACGGCCAGATGTTTTTTATGTTGAAAATGTGGATGCTCATCCTTATTGTGTTGTTTTATCCTTGAACGTTGTTTTTGTTACTATTTTTTTTTCCCTCAGAATTTGGAGGTTTTGGTTTGGGAACCTTAATTTTTATTGAGGGTTCTCCCTCCCCCCTCCCCCTTTTTTTCCCCCCTATCCGTACAGTATTTTATGGTGGGAGTGTAAATTTTTCCGGATTGTTAATTTTTCTCTCTCGGAACCCTTTTTTTTTTTTTTTTTTGCACCGTTCTGTTTTTTTTCCCCCTTTTTTGTGTTCGGTACATTTTTTGTGGCGCAATTATTGGTTTTAGTCTTGAGTATGTTGTTTTTGCATTCATTGTTGTTTTACTTTGGTTTTTTTCGTTTTGTCGGTTTTGGCTTTCGATCTTTACTCTTAAAACGGTTCTTCTTTTTTTTTTTTTTTTTAGTATTTTTCGTCTGTGTTTTTTCATTTCTTCAAACAAAGCCAGACTGAGTAACGTAAACAAGAACTTAGGTATATTGAAGATTTTTTTTTTGGGTTTATTTCGGTATTGTTTCGGGCTTTTTGGCTTTTGTTCAATTTTTTTTTTTTTTTTTTTTGGTTTTTGCAGATTGGCATAAAAATGGTGACGAAATGGACAAATGCAACTATGAAGAAGAACGTTCAAGATTTTTTCTCCCTTGATTTCTAAATCTGTAATTTTTTTTTCTTTTTCTCCTCGGGTAATATTTTGTTCGTTTTTTAGAGATTTTGATATAATCCGTTTACCGTGTGTGATGTTTTCTTATCAAATATTTTTTTTTTCTGTTTTAAGCATCTGGTCCAAATTTACTAATTATAGTATATGATCATTTAGTTTGCTTCAAACTAGGTTTTAAATTTTTTTAGTCTTTGGTTACGTGGTTATGATTACAGTTTTTGAAAGCTGACTTTAACATTTAATGCTTTTATATCATCTTTTTTTTTTTGCCTGTTGTGATTTTGTGATTTGTTAGATGATTGTCTGTTACTGTTTATCGTTCTTTTGACTGAGATATCTTCCCGGTTACAC
Source organism: Ficus hispida (assembly GCA_025413025.1). Taxonomy (NCBI): domain Eukaryota; kingdom Viridiplantae; phylum Streptophyta; class Magnoliopsida; order Rosales; family Moraceae; genus Ficus; species Ficus hispida. The sequence goes on along the minus strand of CM046362.1, from coordinate 17,139,619 downwards.
CTCTGTCATTAATGCAACTCATTATGTAAAATTTTTTTCCCCTTATCTGTTATCTCCAAATAACTTCGTCCCTCGCTCTTCCACCGACTCTTCTCATAATGTAAATTTAAATAGAAAAAAAAACAGCTAAATTCTCAAAGTTACTGTAAATATATTACCTTCCTTACTTAACTACGCTTGATGTACACTATTTATTCTCATAATTTTGTTGTTAACTTTTTTTCCCTGCTACCGTGCAACGCACGGGCATTAGCCTTGTATTATAACTATAAGAAGCTTGACACTCTTGACTTTTCATCAAATTTCAATGAAAATGCTCATTTTGGTTGGAGCGAACGTTTTGGTTTTTTTTTTTTTTTTTTTTTTTTTTTGCCCATGTTTTTTTTATAATATTTTTGCAATTTTTTCTTTAAAATTTAAACATTTTTTTTTCTAAAATGTGTTTTTTTTTTTCCCCCTTCGGATTGCTTATATCGTTTGTTGCCTAGTTTTTTTTTTTGGCCTTGTTTTTTTTCCTTTAAAATCTTATATCTTTTTATTTCAAATGTGTGTCACCATTTTTCTTTAACTTCTAGTTTTCTCTTAAATTAATAATTTTATTTAAAAAAATACGCTCACTTAAATAATTTTCTTATGTCTTTTGAAATATTATCTCATCTAAGATGACTTTCATAATTAAAATTTTTTCTAATTGCACTGAACATTTCTGTTTTGGTTAGTTTTTTTATTATTATTTTTTGAAGTTTTTCAAAAAAAAAAAAAAAAATCTTTTTTTTGAAGTAAAATGTTTACATTTATTTTTATTAATTTTTCATTTAATATTATATCTCTTTATTTTAAATTTTATACACCAAATACTTTTTCTTCTACTTTATCTCTATTCGGCAATCAAAAAAATTTTTTTTTTGTCTAATATGTTCTCGCTTATTTTTTTTTTTTACTTGAAAATTATTCAAACTCTATACCTTGTGATGGAGTCAGATGTGCAATTACCATTAGGTTTTACTGTAACCATCTCATTTAAATATTTTCCTTACACCTTTTTCTAAAAAATTATCTCATATTTTCTGTATGTTAAAATGATTTTTACCTAAAAAGCCTAGCTAAAATTTTTTTTTTCACTATACCCAAAAAATTTAGCAAAAATTTTACATGGACTTGCATTAGAAACTAGCTTTTGTGATAAAATTTAAATTAAAAATTGTTTATGTACCTTTTTATTTTAAATCAGAATTCTTTAAACTTAAGTGAAGTTCAAAAACTTTTTCAAATGGAATATTTACATATGTACCGAAGCGTAGTGATCACATTTTTATTTTTATTTTAGTTGAAAGTGGTGATCAAATATTTACCACACATACAAATATTAAGTAATATTTATATATGATAACTCCTTCCGGAAAAAAAAAAAAAAAAAATATATATATATATATATATATATATATCCTGAAGCAAAGGACGGGGATAACTACCTACACACTTTCTCAAAAAAAAAAAAAAAAAAAAAAAGCCCTACACGCGGTTAATAATAAATATCTCTTCATTTATGATATTAAAATTCAACTTAAAATAGTTAAGCTGGGCTAAAAGAAGAGGCGGCAAACTAAAAATTTGTAGTTGGCGCTAAAATAGTTTTTGAACATAAAAAAATTGGTGCTTTTTTTTTTTTTTTTCTAAATAAATTTGCATTATGAGTTAAATATTAATGTTGTATCTACGTACAAAACAACTCAGTTTCATTAATATAAAATAACTTTTTTCTTTTTGCTCATCATCCATCTTTTCTCTCTGTTTCATATAAAAATCTCAGGACAATTTGGTGCTGAAAGGTAATTTATGCTTTCATCTTATTTATTTGCCTTCTATTCATTGTAATTGATTTCGCAATTCTTTTGACACAGTTGTCCGTCGGCTCGAAATTGAACACTAGTCTTTGTCATCCAACTGCTTGACTTAGAGCCTCTGCTACGGTTTCATCTGTTAGTTTGAAATCGAACAAACATCTTTGCCATCTAATTGATCCGAATTAGAGCCTCCACTACGGTTTTGTCCCGTGTATGCATCAAATTCTTATAGTAATTCCCTATAAATGTTTCTCCTTCCTCATAGAGGTCGTCCTTCTATTGGGCACCTTTATTTTTCTCAATCCTGGTATTGGACACTTACACATAGGCTTAATTGCTTTCAATGGGCTTTTGATTTGTGCAGGCAGCAAAATGTTTAGAACACAACAAAGGCAAAATGATGCAGGAGCAGTTTGATCTTTGTTTGCCTATGGCTTCTGTCAACTGTCGTTTGTTGATTTCTCTATGATGGTTATTATCGTTTCTTGTATTTGGCTGTCGTTTTAGTTATTTGTCGTTTCCTTTGTTTGGCTACTGTTTGGTAGTCGTTTGGTGGCTTATATATAGCCTTTGGTTATTTGTTTTGGGAGATACAGAATATTGAAGACAAAACTCAATTTCAAGATTTATCTCCTTTTTTTCGAATTTCTTTCGTTCTTTTTTTTTTCTGGAATTGGGCAAAACCCATTCCATTTCTCTCGGATTTCACCCTTGCAGGTTATCTCCGACGGACTTCTACGTCAGATTGGTATCAGAGACTCAGATCCACCACTGGGTTCACGATGGCCGACGGCTCCGACAGTCCACACCCCAACTCCGGTTCCACCCAAGATGTCTCCACTTTATGGGCAGCGATTCGAGCTTTGGAGGAGAAATTCGAAGCTCGAAACGCGACCATCGCCACCGACGTTCGGCTAATCCTTACCCAATTGGAGCATCTGACCGTGGCAGCCGCTCCCCACCAAACCCAACCTCAATTCCGAGCTGGAGACGCCGCCATTCCACCTCCGCTCGTCTCACCCCACCACCCACTTCATCTCCGAACTAGTGACGTCACCGGTCCACCCCCGTTCCCTGCGACCTACCACCAATTTCCGCCTCCACACAGATTTGGTGCTGCCCCCCCCTCCACCGTTTCGCACCGTTCGCCGCCCACTTCGAGACCCTATTCGGCCCGTGGAATTTCATCCGAGATTCGAGCCTCACCGCGATTTTCCTCGCACCCCTCGAGGCGATTCCACGGACTCCTCTACTGATGACGACGAAGTGGACGCCTGGGCGCTACAACCGCCCAGGCACATGGGTAACTTTCTCCGCCCTCCTCGCTTTCCTGAGCAATCTGACTATCGTTTGAAACTTGATATTCCTTCATTTGATGGTCATTTACATATTGAGGACTTCTTGGATTGGCTGAAAACTGTTGAATCTTTTTTTGATTATATGGATGTACCGGCTGAGAAACAAGTCAAGCTTGTGGCATACAAGCTCAAGGGTGGTGCCTCCGCTTGGTGGGACCAAGTCCTTGTTAACCGGCGCCGGGAAGGAAAGGGTCCAATTGGGTCGTGGGCTCGAATGCGGAAGCTGTTGAAGTCTCGATTTCTTCCTAGCGATTACCAACAGCAACTGTACCGCCAATATCAGCTCTGCCGTCAGCGGGATCGGTCCGTACGTGACTATGCTGAGGAATTTTACAGACTCAATGCTCGGACCAATATTTACGAGACCGAAGATCAGCAAGTCGCCCGGTTCATTGGCGGGCTTCGCGATCCCATTCAAGATCAATTTTCTCTTCATCCAGTGTGGAAGTTGTCTGAAGCAGTCAGTTTAGCTCATCGCGCTGAAGAACAGTTGTTGCGGACCTCTTCTAGGCAACCATTTCCACGTCGACACTCCACCCAATACTCTTTGGAGAAGAGCAAGTCATCGCCGGCCTTCAATACAACTACCAACACCTCCCCACCCTCCTCTACTCCTCCACCGGCCCCCCTTGATAGGGGTAAAGCTGTGGCAGCCCCTTCCCCGCCACCGAATCCCTACACCAAGCCATTGCCACCAAAATGCTTCCGTTGTGGCGTTCCGGGTCACCGCTCTAACGAATGTTCTCAACGCCGTCCCCTCGGCCTCCTTGGTGAAGGCAATTGTAGCAAAGAGGACCTTGACGAGTATGATGATGATGAGTTCGTCGGGGCTGAGTTCGTCACCGGAGATGAGGGCGAGATGGTTGTATGCATTTTACAGAAGCTTCTTTTTGCTCCAAGACAGGCCCAACTAACTCAACGAAATGCCATTTTCCGCACCCGTTGCACCATCAACTCCAAGGTGTGCAATGTCATCATTGATAGCGGAAGCTCGGAGAATGTCGTCTCCAAAGCTATGGTGCAGGCATTAGGATTAGCAACCGAGAAACACCCCTGCCCTTATAAGATTGGTTGGATAAAAAAGGTGTAGCCACCAAAGTCCAAGAAATTTGCAGAGTGCCTTTCTCCATCGGGAAGTACTATGCGGACGAAGTCAAGTGTGATATTGTGGATATGGATGCTTGTCACTTACTCTTGGGATGTCCATGGCAATTCGATGTGAACGCCACCCATCGGGGCAAAGAGAATAGTTACTGCTTCGAGTGGAAAGGTCGCAAGATAGCCCTCATTCCGACAACTCCTTTGGTTCCTCAACCCACCCCACCGCCAGCCACGCTTTTGGCCATCTCCGGAGCTGCCTTCAACCAAAGCATGAAAGAGGATCCGTTTGCTTTAGCTTTGGTGGTCAAGGAATCTAATTCATTCACCACCCCATTGCCCGCTGCCTTCAACCAACTCCTTGATGAGTTTGCCGATCTTGCCCCTACCGAGTTGCCCAACACTTTACCCCCACTGCGTTCGATCCAACATCATATCGACCTTGTGCCAGGTGCTAGTCTCCCCAATTTGCCTCACTACCGGATGAGCCCTCGTGAGCACGAGATCCTTCAGGAAATGGTTGATGATCTCATCATGAAGCAATTGGTTCGCCCTAGCATGAGCCCGTGTGCGGTTCCCGCCCTCTTAGTCCCGAAGAAAGATGGGTCGTGGCGCATGTGTGTCGATAGCCGTGCTATTAACAAGATCACTGTGAAGTATCGTTTTCCCATTCCCCGCCTTGATGACATGCTGGACAAGCTGACCGGGGCTCGAATCTTCTCTAAATTGGACCTCAAGAGTGGCTATCACCAAATTCGGATCCGACCGGGAGACGAATGGAAAACGGCCTTTAAAACACGAGAGGGCCTCTACGAATGGCAAGTCATGCCATTTGGTTTGTGCAACGCCCCTAGTACCTTCATGCGATTGATGAACGAGGTTCTCAAGCCCTTTATTGGAAAATTTTTAGTTGTCTACTTCGATGACATCCTCGTTTATAGCTCCAACCTCGATTCCCACCTTACTCACTTACGCACAGTGTTGGCCACTCTTCGCGAGCATAAACTCTACCTTAGCATTGGCAAATGTATCTTTGGTGCGAATGAATTGCCTTTCCTCGGATTCATTATTGGTTCCAATGGAATAGCCGTGGACAATGCTAAGGTTCAAGCCATTCGGGAATGGCCATCGCCACTTACCGTCCATGATGTCCGGAGTTTTCATGGCCTTGCCACCTTCTATCGCCGCTTCATCAAAGGGTTTAGTACTCTTGCCGCGCCACTAACAGATTGCATGAAACAAGGGCGCTTTACTTGGGGGCCCCAACAAGAAGAAAGCTTCCAATTACTCAAAGAGAAGCTCAGTGACGCTCCTGTATTGGCATTGCCCGACTTTGATAAACCTTTTGAAGTCGAAACTGACGCTTCAATGATGGGCATAGGGGCTGTGTTGCTTCAAGAAGGGCGCCCGATCGAGTTTTTTAGTGAAAAACTCAATGAAGCGCAACAGAAATGGTCCACATATGAGCAGGAACTTTTTGCCATCGTTCGAACGTTCAAGAAATGGGAGCACTTTCTACTTCAGCAAGAGTTCATTTTACACAGCGATCACCATGCCCTTAAGTTCCTCCAATCCCAAAAGACTATTAGTCGAATGCACGCCCGTTGGATTTTATTCCTTGAGAAGTTCTCTTTTGTGTTCAAGCATCGTTCAGGTACACAAAACAAGGTCGCTGACGCTCTTAGCCGCCGCCGTTGTCTTCTTTCCACCCTCCACTCCACCATCACAAGCTTCGATAACCTCCGTGACCAATACGCCGATGACGAAGATTTCTCCACTATTTGGTCCGCTTGTTCTACTCGGGTTGGACATGGTGAATTTTTCCTCTTAGACGGCTTTCTCTTTCGGGGCAACCAATTATGCATCCCAAAGTCCTCTCTTCGGGAATTTCTTATCCGCGAACTTCACGCCGGTGGTCTTGCTGCTCACACTGGGCGTGATAAGACTATTGCTCTCTTGGAAACTCGGTTCTATTGGCCTCACATGCGCCGCGACGTCACCCGTTTCGTCCAACGTTGTGCCATTTGTCAGCGCGCCAAAGGACATGCTCAAAACACGGGACTCTATACACCACTTCCTATTCCGACTCATATTTGGGAAGACGTTAGTATGGATTTTGTTTTGGGCCTTCCGAAGACAGCTCGGCATGTAGATTCCGTCATGGTGGTCGTTGACCGATTCTCTAAAATGGCACACTTCATTCCTTGCCGGAAAACTAGTGATGCTAAGCATGTGGCTGGGTTATTTTTCCGGGATATTGTGCGACTTCATGGGGTCCCTCGCTCCATCACCTCGGACCGCGACGTGAAATTCCTTAGCCATTTTTGGCGTGAGCTCTGGCGGCGCCTCGACACTACACTTAATTACAGCAGTGCCTATCATCCTCAAACGGATGGCCAAACGGAGGTGGTCAATCGTACGATGGGAAACATGATCCGATGTCTCGTGGGTGATCATCCTAAACAATGGGATGCTGTTCTAGCTCAAGCAGAATTCGCCTACAATGCCATGGTCAACCGCTCCACCGGCCAAGCACCTTTTGACATTGTGTACTCGAAACCGCCGAATTTCACTGTGGACCTTGTTTATTTGCCCCATTTCCGGAACAAAACAGCGGCTGATTTTGCAGAGCAAGTGGTCCAAACTCATCGGGAGGTTACCCGTAATCTGGAAGAAGCTAATGCTCATTACAAGCTCACTGCCGATAAACACCGTCGGCCCAAATCCTTTTCTGTTGGCGACTTGGTTATGGTCCACCTCAATAAGGATCGTCTTCCGGCAGGTCGCCATTCCAAGCTTTGTGATCGCAAGTATGGGCCTTTTCGTATCTCTGCCAAAATTAATGACAATGCATACAAAGTGGAGCTCCCACCTGACTTGGCTCTTTCCTCTACTTTCAATGTGCGTGATTTGTTCGAGTTCTTTCCTTCGGATGGTGCTCCAGTTGTTCTTGAAGATTCGGGGTCGAATCTTTCTTTAGCAGGGGACTCTGATGCAGGAGCAGTTTGATCTTTGTTTGCCTATGGCTTCTGTCAACTGTCGTTTGTTGATTTCTCTATGATGGTTATTATCGTTTCTTGTATTTGGCTGTCGTTTTAGTTATTTGTCGTTTCCTTTGTTTGGCTACTGTTTGGTAGTCGTTTGGTGGCTTATATATAGCCTTTGGTTATTTGTTTTGGGAGATACAGAATATTGAAGACAAAACTCAATTTCAAGATTTATCTCCTTTTTTTCGAATTTCTTTCGTTCTTTTTTTTTTCTGGAATTGGGCAAAACCCATTCCATTTCTCTCGGATTTCACCCTTGCAGGTTATCTCCGACGGACTTCTACGTCACAAAATCAATGAATTAATTGTGTCGGCTTGGAAGGCTAGAGAGAGAATTAATGGTTGAATGCAAGTTTGGGGAAAAGTACCAGAAGATTATGATCTTGATGATTCTGGTAATGCTCAGTCCTCTTCGATCTGTCCGAGATGCGCCATTTCATATCAAATGGAAGATGATGAATAAAAACAATGATGCTTTCTCTCTCTCTCTCCCCCCCCCCCCCCCCCCCCCCCCGCCCCTTTTTTAGGGGTGTTATTGTTGTTTTCTTTTCTTCTTTTTCTTCTTCTTTCTACATCTGTATTATGGGTCCATGGGAGAAGGCCGAAGAGGATGCCAAAACAAGAATTAATTTGTATCTGTATAGCTGCATGGAAATAATATTGAAATGTTTCTTCTTTTGAATTTATTTTATTTTTTTGAATTTTAAATAAATGTTTCTTCTTTTGAAGACGTTTTTTTGTCGTAGTTTCAATGACGACTACCTTGTCGTTATATTCTTTTAGTGACAAAATACCACTGATGTCTAAAAGTAATCAATGATGCAGATTGTACTATATCAACGACAATTATTTGTCGTAGAATAACACTTTTCAGTGACAATATAAGAAAGTCGTCGTTGAAACAATCAACGACACATATATACAGCGACAACTGCCGACAACATGATTTTTTGTCGTTAATAACTATCAACAATGACTTTTCAATTTTTAACGATGACTTTTGTCGCCTTTAAAAATCGATTTTCTTGTCTATGTTTTTCTTCAACAGTTGTTCGTTCAAGGATCTTCACTGGGTGTAAGTTTTGAGCAAATTTTCCGACTATTTAAAGGGAAACTTGAAAGGGGGGAAAAAAAAAGACACAGAATTCTGACATAAAAATAGTGAAGAGAAGTATTTTCTTCAGGTTATCGAAGAGAAAGCGGAGTACTTGGAAAAGGGCAAACATTTTAATAGAGACATCAAAGTAAATAAGAAAAAAAATGTAATGTAATGTAAGATACATGAATGTAAACCTTGTTTTCACCAAAAAAAAAAAAAATGAATGCAAACCTTATCTCGAGAATCAACGCTAGACTCTCTCTCTCTTTTTTTTTTTAATGTTTTTTTTGGTTGGAATTGATGCTAGACTTTAATTATGGTGAGTGACGTCTTTTGACCTTCTCCAAGCACTTCTACGTCAATTTTCTTCTTGCCTTCGACACTTTTTCCATGTCATTGCCAACAGAAATGTTCTAGGGTTAGTAACAGGATCTAGGGTATAAGCAATAAACGTAACTTCCGATTTATTAAAATAATAACAAATACAATATGACATCCAAATACAATATAAATCTTAAACAATTAGTTTAATAATTCAAATAATAATAAACATATTAATAGGATAAAAATACAGATTGTACGATTGGCGTACCGGTTAAAATAGAATTTTTAGATTGAAATTTATTATTTTTTCAAAAGTTAGTTATAATTTTTATTGACTTTTCAAAAAAAATTAGTCTTAAATCTCGTACCTGATGATATCCAACAATCTAAACTTAATTTACTATGAACGTGAACTTCAGTAACTAAAAATATAAATTCTTGTAAAATGAAATGTAAAATAAGAGAAAATCTTATTCACTTAAACTATATTTTCTTCTGTATAAATTTACATTACTACTAATCAGTTTACATTTTACAATAACTACAATTTACATAATTAATAATATCAGGAACCGAAATTAAGATTTTACGTAAAAATTTAAATAAAAATTTAAGCCTAAATTGATCGATCTAACACATACTAATTACAAAAATTGTATCAAACCTATTCATATTATATATATATATATATATATATATAAGAAATAGGATTTGATTGTGAGAGTCTATCTATTTAAAAGTGTAATGATGGCTACAAACCTATTTATAGATTATACAAACAAGCATCGAGAACCAGAAGGTCTCTTTATATCTTTTCAAATTAAAAGGACAGCTTTCTTGGGAAAAAAAAAGAAAGAAAAAGATAAAAATTAAGACCATTTTTATTAAAAAAAAAATAATTGATCTAAATGATCATTAAATTCTTTAAAAAATGATAATTTAATTTTTATTTTTTTTATCATATTAATCTTAAAATCTCTAAAAAATAATTGTTTGATTCTTTCTGTCCACGTTCATTAAATTAAATTGGGGTAAACTAATAGCGTATTCACCATTTCCAAAGCCAAAGAAATTTAAGGTTAATTAACAGAATAAATTAATAAATGTAAAAATCCATTTATTACTCCGTTTGTTCAGAAAGAGAAGCAATTTGTTTGAAGCAGATCACAATCCAAAATGGGAAGAAAACCAAAGCCTCCAAAAAGGTATCCTTCTTTTTTCAAGATTCTTCTTGATGACTTCTCAAAGCCGCTGGTAATTTTCATTTTTCTTGTCTTCTTTTTCTAACTTTGTAGTTATATATACGTTGCTTAACTTTGAAGCTTAAAATGGGTTCTTTTTTTTTTTGTTTTTATTAGTTATATATATATGTACAATATACGACAAATAATCTTCAGTAGATTTTTAATAGTATTATTCATTGTTCAAATATTAATATAATTTCCTATATGTTTCAGCGAATCCCACAAGCTTTTGTGAAGCATTTTGATGGAAAAATACCTAGGAAATGCCTTTTTTGTAGCCCTACGGAGAGATTTTGGCAAGTTAATGTGGGATATTCCAATGACAGACTGTGTTTTAACAAGGGTTGGAAGGAATTTGTGAAGGACCATGGTTTAGAGCTTGGAGACTTTCTTGTCTTTCACTATCTTGCCTATTCAGAATTTTATGTTGAAATTTATGGCAAAAATTGCTGTCAAAAGAGTAGTAGTGCTGTGACATCTGCTAGGAAAATAAGTTCAAAAACTAATGCAACCATCGAAAGTCGAACGAATCCGGTTAAAGTTGAAGTAGTTGACCTCGAAACTGAAGATGAACTTTGTGATCGAGGCCGCGGGCATTCTCAATCTAGGCGTGGTAAGTTTCTCCTCATGTTTTATCGAGATGTTGCGTTCCATGTTATGTTTTCAAGATTAGTACCGCATTTTGGAAAATTTCTGCTTTACTAGTTTTGAAATCGCTTTCAGATTCGAAAGGAAAAGCGTGCAAAGAGGAAATTGGAGCTATCAGAGCTGTCGATAAATACGTTCGGAATCATCCTTCTTTCAAATGTGTTATGCGGGCTGCTTACGTGGGGCATGGATATTTGGTACAAACTTACAATAGATACAAGTTCTTGTCTTTCTTTTCACCATCTTTGTAATTGTCCCAAACTAGATGAAAAATGAGAAGGTGATTTAAAAGACTTTAGCAGAAGAAATTAAGAAAGAGGACCCTTTTTTTAGGCTATAAATAATCCGACTTTTGTGCAGAGTATACCAAGAGACTTTGTGAAAAGGTACATGCCTTGGCAGAGAACAGAAAGCTTCATGACGTGCCTTCAGCGTACAAGGAGGTTATGGCGGGTGAAGTTGTGGATCGACGAAAGGCGTCGGGTGAGGTTCTCAGCTGGTTGGAGTCGATTTGTGAAGGAAAATGCTATAAAAGTGGGAGACGTTTGTGTCTTTGAGCTCATTGAGAGAGATGGTTCTGTTATGAAAGTTTCTATCTTTAGATGTTAAACAAGTAGTTTCTTTTGAATTTATAGGGATCTTTTTTGTTAACATATTTAAGTTGGATACGTTTATCGGTTAGATTTGCCTTTTGCGTACTTTAGTAAGTTATAACAAACTTGTTTTAACAATTGCTTCGAGTTTGTGCATGAAAATGGTCAATTTCTTTTCTTTCACTACGTTGAGATTGCTGAAGTTCATGGGAAAACTTGTTGCCAAAAAGAAGTTTGGAACAGCTCCTACGGAAAATGTTACAGGAACTGACCTTAAAATTGAAGGCGGTGTTTGGTTTTGTTTTCAGGTGTTCTTAGAAATGTTTTCACACGTCTTTTGAAGTGCGACAAAGAAAATGCTCTATAAATAACATTTGTTTGGTAAATGCTTTCCTAACGAACACTCCAGAAGATTCTGTTCCGTGCCTTTTCAAGGTATTTGGTGATTTAACAAACTTATTGTATCCCGGAATTACAATTGTGTGGTGATACTGTTATTGGTAATTGTTGGAGCTGCAAAATAAGAAGTTTAGTAGTCCTTGCCTCATAATATAATATTAGAAATCTAAATCTGATTTTCTTTTTCTGTGTTTGTGATTTCTCATATGAAGAGAGTTAGGTTCTCCACCTCTATTCTCTTCAGTTTGAGCATTGGAGTTGAGCTGCTAACTCCTGCATTTCCCAAGTACTTTTTGCTTCTTGCAACCATGGCCAATACTGCAAAACAAATTAGCCTGGCTTGCTACTTAGCAACGGGGGTAAGGATTCGTCACCTATAACACAAATGATCTATTTCACTATATGATCAACTTTCATATCTTTGGATCTTTTATCGTGATTGTTTTCAAAGTCGGTGTTGTTTCCTTTCCATATTAGTGTGTGAGACGTGTTGCATCTTTAGAAGTGCAGGCTAGTCTTTTTTTGGTAATTAACATTCTTGCAAATTTTGATGTCTCTCTCTTATATATAAGCAGTCTGCTGTTCATCGAAGCTTTGCAATAGCAGATAACCTCCGTGAAGTGTCAGCTAAATCACAGGTTGATTTATATACATTAATGGCTATATAGAAATTATTCCAGATATTTATTGGATAATCTTTGCTAAACTTAACAAGAGAGATAATAAGGTTATTCGTATGGGTTTCAGATCCAAACCGTGTGCTTTGATAACCTTGGCCTTCTGCTTGCTGTGCTATTGAACATTCTTTTCAAGAACAATCAAAGGTTTTGTTTCTAACTTTGATTCTGGATTTGAATTAGTTGGTTAAAATGTTGTTCTAATCGGTTACTTTCTTCTTTTACTCTTATTTGTTTTAGGTTTTCATTTTTCCAGTCTAAGGTTTTCTACTTCGGATTTCTAATATTCCCAGCAATGTGTAACTTGATTGCATAATTTTCTAATTTTTGAGTAATGTGAAAGATTGCAAGCAGGTCCATCCTCTGTTATATACCCAATATTATCGGCAATTGACCTTTCTGGAATATATCAAGGACTCAAGCATGTCCATCTGCAAACATTAACCAAGGTGTGTAGGCTTACGGGCTTTTCATAACGCTTGAGCTATTTGTGAGATTATACTAATAAAATGCTTACGCTTGGCCTTTTATTGTCTCAGGATAGACTTGAGATCATACTAAATACTTGGATTGTGTTAGGATATGTGCCTTCTCCAGCAGAAGTGAGTAAGCTGGAAGGAATTGATTTCCCTTGGAGCAAAGGTAAAGTCTCGGGGTCTTTGTGCTTTGACAATATCAATTTTGAATCTTAAAGCTAATGACTGAATCTGTTTCAGGTGAACATTTGTGGCCCATCAGAATAGGGTGCCTAAATCCCAAGGACCACTTTTCGAAATTGTCGATGATGGCAATGCAATCTTTAACCGGCGGGGACTACTACTTCATATCTATGGAAGAGATTTACTCTAGAATACCTAGAAGAATGCAGGTGACGATCTTGCAGATTTTTAACAACCTAAGCTGTTTTGCTACTTGGTATCACTTAACTCTATAATGTACTTGACGCTTTCTACTCTTTTGTTTCCTGTTTGTGAATTTTAGGGAGGTATTCTTCTCTGACTGCGAGACGGAGCCAGCACCGCGACATTACTATGGGTTTGTTGCAGGTAAAAAAAAAAAAGTTTATATTTAAATAAAATTCCGTAGCATTGTTATATCCACCATAAAATCTCATGTCTTTTGAATGTTGGAATAGAAGAAAAGAGAGTCCCACGTTTGATCCAATGATATGCCATGCAGGCATGTTATATTCGCAAAGCACCTCACTTGAACAGGACTAGGTGGGAGAATATATTCGAGGCTAGCGATTTACCATATCTTGACTTCATGTCATGATAACTTTAGATTTTAATTGGAAAAAAAGATAACATTAATTTAAACAAAAGCAGCCGTTATGATTGCAAAAGTTATTAATGCAGAATGGTTTCAAAAATTTTTATGCTAACGCTGCTTGCCTGTGCTGTGATTAAAAGTTAATTAAGTACAAAAAGTTAGGCATGTTTCACATTTTGCCCCAAAGTCTTTGTACATGTTTTTCTCATCTCATGTCTTGATTAGATAACATTTAAAGCAACAAATTTATATTGGATCAAGTACCATGAATGAGTCCATCAGTATAGTACAAAATTTGACGACAAATCAACATTATGGGCTGTGGTCAATCCATTAATTGCGCTTAGATAATTTTCAATTTTTTGTTCAACAGTTATCCGTTCAAGGATCTTCACCGTGTGTAAGTTTTGAGAAAATTTTCCGACTATTTAAAGGGAAACTTGAAAGGGGGGGAAAAGAAGACACAGAATTCTGACATAAAAATAGTGAAGAGAAGTATCTTCAGGTTATCGAAGAGAAAGCGGAGTACTTGGAAAAGGGCAAATATTTTAATAGAGACATCAAAGTAAATAAGAAAAAAAAAATATAATGTAATGTAAGATAAGATACATGAATGTAAACCTTGTTTTCACCAAAAAAAAAAAAAATGAATGCAAACCCTGTCTCGAGAATCGACGCTAGACACTTTTTTTTTAATGTTTTTTTGGCTGGAGTCGATGCTAGACTCGTTTTTTTTTAATGTTTTTTTTGCTGGAATCGATGCTAGACTTTAATTATGGTGAGTGATGTCTTTTGACCTTCTCCAAGCACTTCTACATCAATTTTCTTCTTGCCTTTGACACTTTTTCCATGTCATTGCCTATTAAAATAATAAGCAATAAACATAACTTCTGATTTATTAAAATAATAACAAATACAATATAACATCCAAATACAATATAAATCTTAAACAATTAGTTTAATAATTCAAATAATAATAAACATATTAATAGGATAAAAATACAGATTGTATGATTGGTGTACCGATTTAAAATAGAATTTTTTATATTGAAATTTGTTATTTTTTCAAAAGCTAGTTATAATTTTTATTGGCTTTTTTAAAAAAAAAAATTAGTCTTAAATCTCGTATCTGATGATATTCAACAATCTAAACCTAATTTACTATGAACGTAAACTTCAATAACTAAAAATATAAATTCTTATAAAATGAAATATAAAATAAGAAAAAATCATATTCACTTAAACTACATTTTCTTATGTATAAATTTACATTACTACTAATCAGTTTACATTTTACAATAACTACAATTTGCATAATTAATAATATTAGGAATCGAAATTAAGATTTTATGTAAAAATTTAAATAAAAATTTAAGCCTAAATTGGTCGATCTAACGCATACTAATTTCAAAAACTGTATCAAACCTATTCATATTATAGATATATATATATATATATATATAAATATAAAAGAAATAGGGATTTGATTGTGAGAATCTGTCTATTTGAAAGTATAATGATAGCTACAAACCTATTCATAGATTATACAAACAAGCATCGGGAACCAGAAGGTCTCTTTATTTCTTTTCAAATTAAAACGACAGCTTTCTTGGGGGAAAAAAAAAAAGAAAGAAAGAAAAAGGAAAAAAATTAAGACTGTTTTTATTAAAAAAATAAAAATAATAATTGATCTAAATGATCATTAAATTCTTTAAGAAGTGATAATTTAATCTTTATTTTTTTTATCGTACTAATCTTAAAATCTCTAAAAAAGTAATTGTTTGTTCCTTTCCGTCCACATTGATTAAATTTCTAACAAAATTTTACTAAAATGATTAATTTATATACTAAAATGATTAAAATTCTATCCCCTCCCCTCTCTCTCCCTCCCCCCTCCCCTGTCTCTATTTTCACCCTCCTCCTCTCTATCTCGATCTAGACCCCCCCCCCCCTCGAATCCTGATCAGGTTGCCCCTTACTCCCTTTCTGGGTTTCATCACCCTCTCTCGCAGCCGTTCGCCCCCTGCAATCCCCCACCCCACGATTGGGTCTTCCCTGCCTCCGTTCGCCCCTATAATCCCCACCCCTCGATTGGGTCCCCCTGCCTCCGTTCGCCACTCCCCCCCCCATTTCGTGATTTGAGTTTTTGGGCCCTTCCCCCCACCACGATGCCGATGACCCGCCCCTCTCTCTTTCTGATCTGGTTCGCTCCCCCTTCCTCATTTCGTGATCTAGGTATTGGCTCGATCTGGGCTGGCCGCCCCTCGCCCTCCCCTCCTGACTGGGTTTTGAGAAAAGGAGAGAGAGAGAGAAATGAAATGAAACTTTTTTATGATTTTTTTAATTTTTATTAAATTAATTACTGTTAGATTATTATAATATTCTCATAAATTAACGGATTTGACAGAAAAAAAAAAAATTGTTAAAAAATAAGAGTTTACAATCATCTTAAAAAAAAAAAAAAAAAAAAAACTAAACCGTCATTTTTTTTAATTAGTTTCCAGATTATTTAAACCAATTATTAAAACATATATCCACGCATATCGCCATAGATATTTGCTACCTCACCGTCACAAAGTACAGAGTAAAGAAAGAGGCCTTGGCAAACTCCAAGCTTTTGCTTCAACATTGGCTCCCCATGGCCAACGTTTTTCCCCTGTGGATCTTCACTTTAGGAAGAGGGTTTCACCCAACACTCTTCTTGACGACAAGCTTGTAAGTACCCATACATATATACATATATATTCCATATATCATCCTCGTATTTTATTCAACACTTCATACTGGGTGCTCTTTTTTTTTTTTTTTTTTTTTTCTTTTCATTTAATTCTGCAGCGGATTCCTAGAGATTTCATGAGGAAATATGGAGCAACTATATTTGATCCAGTAGTGATTGAGGTACTAAGCGGGAACCAGTGGGAAATGGGGTTAAGAGAATATAATGGTGATATTTGGTTGGCCAATGGCTGGCCAGAATTTGCCCAACACCATTCATTAGAGAATGGACAGGCATTGTGTATCCCAAACGACAACCTTTGTTAAAGCGGCGCTCTTGTGTATCCCACACTATTATATCTTCCGTACAACCTGGCCTGAAACCGATACCCAAATTTCATGGCCCAAAAAAAAAAAAGGCCGCCTCAACCAAAAGAATTTTCCATATATATATCTTCCGGCTGTTCATATTCCAGTATTTAATGGAGCGAAAGAAAGAAAAATAGAAGAAAGAGAAGCTTTCTTTTTTGGCAAGTATCAGGCCAAAGAAAGTCTCGGAAATTTTTTTTTTTTTTTTAAGAAGCTTTGTAGTACCATCATCAACCATGATTTCTAAGCCACCAAACAACGGCGCTAGTTTTTCGGCTGTTTCTACTCCTCACTTCTTCACGGTGGTTCTTCAGAATACCCTTCGAGACAACACTCTTGTAAGTTGGAACTTTGTTTTTGTTGTTTTTTGTTTTTTGTTTTTTTCAGAGAGAAGGTCATAACATTTTGCCTCGGATTGAAAGTCCCATGAAAGGTGTTGGTTCTTCTCAGTTCTCATCATCGGGATTCGGGATTTGGGATTTGGGATTTGGGACCCAGCCTTTTATATATTTTCGTATTCCTGCAGACCCCAGATCCCAGAGCCCAATATTCCTTGATATGTTGAAGCTGTAAAGTTGTGTAACAAGTTCCAGCACAAAAAAAAAAAACTTGTGTAATAAGTTTGTGTGTGTGTATATATATAGGCCATATATATCTATTTAGTAATGCCCAGATCTTTTCTTTACCTTTTTTTTATTTTTTTATTCTTTGTTGTTGTTATCAGTATTTTTACTTGAAATCAGATGAGAATACTATAAAAGTTGTATGTACTCTTGAGATGTTTTCTTTTATTTTAATTGTTGTTTCTGTTGTGCAGTTGATTCCAGCAAAGTTTGTGAGGAGATATGGTGAAACTCTGTCCAATCCGGTGTCTGTTAAGCTTCCATGTGGTTCAGAATGGAAAATGGAGTTGAGAAAATTTGACGGCCGGGTTTGTTTACACAAGGGTTGGCCTGAGTTTGTGAAGCACTATTCCATTGCCTTGGGGCACTTTCTAGTTTTTAGATACGAAAGGAATTCTCGATTCCATGCTTTCATTTTTGATAAAACTACGGTGGAGATTGATTATCCCATTAATCCGTCTCATTCCGATGTGCCTAACGGGGAAGAAATCAAAGATGATGAATCCGTTGAAATGTTAGAGAATTTTCCACAGTGTCCTAGAAAAAGAAAGAGCTCTCCTTTACCATATTCTCAGCCTCACAAGAAATTCAGAGCCAGTCCCATTGGCGAAACCGAGTCAAAAAGGACTCGAAGTTATGAAAAGATAGTTGGGAATTCAATGAGAAATAGTAGTTGTGCTGTGACATCTGCTAGGAAAATAAGTTCAAAAACTAATGCAACCATCGAAAGTCGAACGAATCCGGTTAAAGTTGAAGTAGTTGACCTCGAAACTGAAGATGAACTTTGTGATCGAGGTCGCGGGCATTCTCAATCCAGGCGTGGTAAGTTTCTCCTCATGTTTTATCGAGATGTTGCGTTCCACGTTATGTTTTCAAGATTAGTACCGCATTTTGGAAAATTTCCGCTTTACTAGTTTTGAAATCGCTTTCAGGTTCGAAAGGAAAAGCGTGCAAAGAGGAAATTGGAGCTATCAGAGCCGCCGATAAATACGTTCGGAATCATCCTTCTTTCAAATGTGTTATGCGGGCTACTTATGTGGGGCATGGATATTTGGTACAAACTTACAATAGATACAAGTTCTTGTATTTCTTTTCACCATCTTTGTAATTGTCCCAAACTAGATGAAAAATGAGAAGGTGATTTAAAAGACTTTAACAGAAGAAATTAAGAAAGAGGACCCTTTTTTTAGGCTATAAATAATCCGACTTTTGTGCAGAGTATACCAGGAGACTTTGTGAAAAGGTACATGCCTTGGCAGAGAACAGAAAGCTTCATGACGTGCCTTCAGCGTACAAGGAGGTTATGACGGGTGAAGTTGTGGATCGACGAAAGGCGTCGGGTGAGGTTCTCGGCTGGTTGGAGTCGATTTGTGAAGGAAAATGCTATAAAAGTGGGAGACGTTTGTGTCTTTGAGCTCATTGAGAGAGATGGTTCTGTTATGAAAGTTTCTATCTTTAGATGTTAAACAAGTAGTTTCTTTTGAATTTATAGGGATCTTTTTTGTTAACATATTTAAGTTGAATATGTTTATCGGTTAGATTTGCCTTTTGCGTACTTTAGTAAGTTATAACAAACTTGTTTTAACAATTGCTACGAGTTTGTGCATGAAAATGGTCAATTTCTTTTCTTTCACTACGTTGAGATTGCTGAAGTTCATGGGAAAACTTGTTGCCAAAAAGAAGTTTGGAACAGCTTCTACGGAAAATGTTACAGGAACTGACCTTAAACTTGGAATTGGGTATTCTCGTTCGCTTCCATCAGCTGCTGCCCTGAACTGGGTTCTGAAGGATGGACTTGGACGGCTCAGTAGATGCATCTAGACTGCTAGCCTAGCGTCAGCTTTTGATACCAATTCGAAGGTAGGAGTTCAAGCTCAACCCCTTTTTTCGATCTTTGGTTAGTGTAGTCGTGCTTAATTTTTTTTACTTATTTTGGCATCTTCTTATTTATTTGCAGCTCTTGCAGTTACTAGCACTGTATTTTGGTGATTTAACAAACTTATTGTATCCCGGAATTACAATTGTGTGGTGATACTGTTATTGGTAATTGTTGGAGCTGCAAAATAAGAAGTTTAGTAGTCCTTGCCTCATAATATAACATTAGAAATCTAAATCTGATTTTCTTTTTCTGTGTTTGTGATTTCTCATATGAAGAGATTTTCTTTTTCTGTGTTTGTTATTTTGTTTCGTTTTGTTTTTGGAGATATATATAATAATAAACAACTGAAGGACCCTTGAAAAAGAAAAAATCAACTAATGGCCATCACTTCCTTTCACATAAATATCCAACATTAAACTATATATACAAACCAAGTATTTTTAGCTATCTTAGTAGTTGAAAAAGAACAACAACCATAAACGACATAAATTTTGGAGAGCGACAATAAGAAGGTGAGAAGGCCTAATGGATCGAAAAGATAAGAATTTTGGAAAATGACGGGCAGTATCCCGAAAAGGCATATGTAAAATACAAGTAACAACATTTCAAGAGGACTCTTCTTTAATCCAACGGGATTAAATCTGGATCTCTTATAAATAATGAACCACATCTGTTGAGATCACTTACTAGTTGAATTATATTTTCCAAATTTCATTCTTTCAAAAAAAGAAAAATTTTCCAAATTTCAAACAACGACAACTAACTATTACTATTTTAATTATCTTCTTCGTCATGTAATTAATTATTACTAATAAGTAACAACTTCTTAGAACATATACTTATTCCACGTTTGGCCTTTAATATAAATTTAATAGGTTTGGTCATCTTGATATTACTTGAATGTACAGTTTTGGCTCGTCCGTTAACAAACTGCGTGTACAAATGTAGCACGAAGATGAAAAGTACTCAAATCCCTTCCCGAAAATGATTATTGCCATTTAAAATACATAGATATGTATGTTGTTGTCACGAATAAAAAGAAAATGCAAAGGAAAACCAAGTCAAAGTCTTTCTAGCGTGACAAAATATGTGTCATTTAGTCTTTAACATTAATGATCATTGCAATTTGAAAAAATATTATATAATATCATATATAAATAGTCTTATGTGAGTTCCACCAAGTGCATCTTACCTAAGCTCACAACATGAACGAATCCTATTGCTTTGTAACTTATTCATCGAGTTGGACATTTTCTTCTTCTTCTGAACTTTGCCCATTTTCAATGAAAGTAATTGGCTTATATTTCTCGTAGTGTTAGTTTTCAAATGGTCGATGGCTCACTGAAAAAGAAAGTAAGAAATCTTCTTCATTGCTCACTAGTGAACGTTTTTTTAAGCTCTGTATTTGGAATTCTACAACTAATATATTTTTTTAAGTCGACATAAAATGATCAAAATCTGAAGTAGACAAAGATGCGTCACTTTTTTTCCTAATGTCGGAAGTCAGGTGACCCATGATTTAAGCAGTTTGGTACAAGTCAATATGAGAATAGGTTAACTTTATTGGACCCACTTGATCACAAGAGTAATAAAAAATAATAATAAGAAGAAGAAAATAAATTAAAATTTTGCTGCATCCTCGTTATTTATGTATCTTTTCATTATAAATAAGAGATTTTTGTAATTTAATTAAAGAACAAACTGTGAATAATCATGTGAAGCACAAACGAGTAATGTTAGTTTAGAGGGGACTACAAGAAAAGTGAGAATCAACGACAACAATTTTAGTGACAACTAAAATTTCGTCGTTGAAAGTGACATTCAATGACAGGTTGTCATTGAAACTGCGCTGTTAACGACAGGATGCAATACAAGCATCAACGACAACTATACTGTCGTTAAAAAGCTTTTATTGACGACACTTTTCTTCACATTGTCGCTAAAAATTTGAGATTTTTGGCACCAACGAGCTTTGGCACCCTCATATTGGCGGGTATACTTTTAACGACAACTTATATCAATTAGTGACAATCATATGTCGTCGTTGAATATGTTCAGAATTAATAATTTTTAATGATGACTAACTTTGCAGTTAATTAAACACTTTTTATTGTAAATTATGAACTTTTGATGACGATACAATTGTCGCCGTTAAAAGTTATCAATTAAAGTTTTGTCCAATCGTATTTAACGACAAAGGTCATTGTCATTAAAAATCTAATGAATTAGTGATTTTTAACGATAATCAATTTTGTCATTAATTTTCCAAAGATCAGGTGAATAAGATCATCCCCAAAGATCAGGGGAATAAGATCATCCCCCTAAAGGACTTTTTGGCACGCCTCTTTTGGCGGGCACTTGAAGACAGCTAGTTTTGACGGGTTTATTTATTTATTTATTTTTTTGTGGAAAGATGTGGGTTTGGAGGGATTTTTTATTTATTTATTATTATTATTAGCACTACTACAAAATATGGATACCACAACGGAAATTCAACGACGGTTTTTAAAAAAAACCGTCGTCATAAATTCGGAAAAACACGGAGCCGAAAAACAACAAAAAAACCGTCGTGGAAGGACGAGTTTCCACGACGGTTTTTAAAAACCGTCGTGGAAGCACCGTGCTTCGACGACGGTTTTTGTTAACTGTCGTGGAAGGACGAGCTTTCACGACGGTTTTTAAAAACCGTCGTGGAAGCCCGATGCTTCCACGACGTGGGTTTGTTGTTTTTCGGTTCGCTCTCTCTTCGCTCCCTCCTTACTTAAAATCTCCAAAAACTCTCTTTATTTCACCGCGCCTCCTCTCTCTTTCTCACCTCTTCTGACGGGTCTACCAAGGAACTAACACAACTTTCCCTCTCTCTCTCGCCGCACTCCGCCCGTACCCGCACTCGACAAGCCGGTAAGTTGTAGTGTATATTGCTTGGGTAATGAACAAATTTGGGAAATTTTTGTCCAAAATATTGATTTTGTTGATTGTGGTTGTTGATTGTGAATTTTCCAGCTAAAATCCAAAATGTTGATTTTGTAGGTGGTTGAGTTGGAAATATTCCGTCCGAAATGGCTAAAATCCATGCCCTACATTTTCGGTGATTGTTCATTATGGTTGTGTTTTAGATTGAATTAAATTGGTTGGGTAAGGCATGAATTTGGGACTTTTCTGGGAAAAAATGATGCTTTTGTGATTTAAATATGTTTGGAGAAATGAAACGAATTCGCAAATTTTTTTTTTTCATTGTTGCCTTCAACGACGGTTAAAAAACCGTCGTGGAATCTGAAAAGATTTCACGACCCTGGATTCCACGACAGTTAAAAATCATCGTGAAAATGTTACCACGACGGTTTTTAACCGTCGTGGTATCCATATTTTGTAGTAGTGTAGTAAGTTTCGGGAGTTACTACTACTGCTAAATAATACTAATTATTATTATTGTTATTATTTAGTTTTTAGCTATGAGGTTTGACGTTTGAGAGGATATAGTTGATTGGATGGATTTTGTTTTTAAAATTTGATTGGGATGCTTTTACTTTAAAAGAAAATAAAATTAAAAAAAAAAAGAAGAATCTTTGAACAATATATTTTTAAAGATCATTTAAAAATAAAAACTATAAGATAGTAATATTGGTTTTTTTTTTTTTTTTTTTTTTTTTGGTGAAGTTTAGTGTGTTTTTGTTTTCTCGTAATCATTTTATTTGGTCTTTTTTTTTTTTTTTCCTTTTAACAATTTTACGATTTTGGAGATGTTTACATTAGTGGATTATTATAACTGATATGTTAGAATATGGAAAATTCCAAAGAACATAATAAATAATTCGGGTGGAATATTAAATCATGTATAATATTAATAATCTGGGAGAATATATTTGATATTTTGGTATAATATATAAATAAAATAAGAATAATATGCTAGAGTACTAAAGTAATAATGTATGAGACTACTCACCAATAATTGGAGTAAAAGGTGATCGATCATTTTATATTAAAAACTAAAAATAAATATAAAAAATAAAAAATAAAAAAAAATTGTAGATTACGTAAAGGTAATTGGTAATCTACCAGAATCTCTTTGATCTTCAGAAATCGTCGTTGGCCCATATTAATTTCATTGACATTTTTCGGTTTACCTTTTTGATCGGTCAAGTAATCTTGAAAGACATATTATATTGACATTTGACATATTATATGCCAGGTCAATCCTTTGATAATACATGTAGATGATGGGATCTACGGTCAAATTTAGATTCGAAGTTAATCGATAAGAATCAATACAGAAAATAATTCCACTAAAATTTAAAGAGATTCGTTGGGAATATACTACGTCCCCTAAGTCTAGAGTTTTATCATGTATGGAATTATGAGATTACAAAGTTACAAGAGTTTTCTGGAAATTTTGGCAAAATTTTAGTAAGGTAAAGGAAAGAAGATCCCTAAATGTGAGGGGTCATTCCCTGTTTATAGAATGAAAGTACTGGTTCTAGATTCCCAGGGAGATAATAGACAGTTCCCCACTTCCCTGATAATTTGGGATGTGTATAAGAACGTTCGCCACGATTGATCCTAGGCTAGATGGTTATAGAAATCGAACCCTCATTGTTAAAGATTCACTCTTCGATGTTGAATCACGACATGTCGAACAGTGAACTGGTTGTTATTCACGATTAGCCTAAAACCATGAGGCCCACATTGAGCGATCGAATGTCACGGTTCGATGTTTACCAATCCAAAATTGAATGCTGAATCAAGTAAAAGGATTTTATGGTTATACTGGCTTTCTAGGGAACCTTCGGGACCTATATAGAATGATTGATGGACCATGGCATGAAGTTCAGTGGACCTTTCATTGGAAATGACTTGTCGGACATTGGATCGGATCCAGGACTCCGAATAGTGTATGTGCTATTGAAAGCATACTAAATAGTCAATGGAACATGATTTGATGCCAACTACTTCACCAATCAATATAATCTGGGTATTACATAATGGGAAGACAAAATTTGACCCCAACAATACTCCACAAATGTAATGAAAAGAACAATTACTAACTCTCATTGAATTCCAAAACTATACTATTGTCCACGTGGATCACCATCTTCAGTAGTTGTTGTTTCTGATGTAGGACCAGATATAAAAAAATTAGAATTTATAATAAATTAAATTTGATACCGCGTGACATAATGGAATAGAAAAGTGGCTAAAATAAATTAAATTTAATACTATTATTATGAAAAACTAATTAATTAAAAATCAAGAACCCTATTTATAGGCTAGTGAATCCTAACTTGTTTAGGAATTCTAAGTCCAAAAGAATTCTTAATCCAAATCCTAATAATAAACAATCAAAAGTCATAACAAAACTCAAACTGAACCTAAAATATTTAAAATAAAATAGGAATCCTAATTAAACTCTAATTTTCCAATATCTTGTCCTACATCTTCACACCAATACAATGTGTATTTGGTTAAATATCAAATAATCAATTTACCAAAAAAAAAATTCAAACATTCAAGTGTATTTAAATGTTTTTATTATTCCATAGTAATTTAGCTCAAAATTCAATCCAAATTTTCACTTTTATAGAAATTCATACATTCATTTTTTCTATTTTTACAATAGTTGAAAGTAACCATCAACCAAAACTATTCAAACACTTATTTAATTTGAATATACAATTCATTTTAAAATTTGACTGTAAATATTCAGTTTGAATGAATAATCAATTCTAATTTATGATCCAAACAAACACTATTTTTGTTTAACTCAATTATAATGTCCAATTTCGAAGGAATACTCAAAAAAGAATTCCCAATGCAATTTAAAAGTATACTACCTAAGAAATTAGAAATAAATCTATACAAATATTATAACTATAAGAAGCTTGACACTCTTGACTTTTCATCAAATTTCAATGAAAATGCTCATTTTGGTTGGAGCGAACGTTTTGGTTTTTTTTTTTTTTTTTTTCCATGTTTTTTTTTATAATATTTTTGCAATTTTTTCTTTAAAATTTAAACATTTTTTTTTTCTAAAATGTGTTTTTTTTTTTTTTTTTCCTTCGGATTGCTTATATCGTTTGTTGCCTAGTTTTTTTTTTTTTTTGGCCTTGTTTTTTTCCTTTAAAATCTTATATCTTTTTATTTCAAATGTGTGTCGCCATTTTTCTTTAACTTCTAGTTTTCTCTTAAATTAATAATTTTATTTAAAAAAATACGCTCACTTAAATAATTTTCTTATGTCTTTTGAAATATTATCTCATCTAAGATGACTTTCATAATTAAAATTTTTTCTAATTGCACTGAACATTTCTGTTTTGGTTAGTTTTTTTATTATTATTTTTTGAAGTTTTTCAAAAAAAAAATCTTTTTTTTGAAGTAAAATGTTTACATTTATTTTTATTAATTTTTCATTTAATATTATATCTCTTTATTTTAAATTTTATACACCAAATACTTTTTCTTCTACTTTATCTCTATTCGGCAATCATTTTTTTTTTGTCTAATATGTTCTTGCTTTTTTTTTTTTACTTGAAAATTATTCAAACTCTATACCTTGTGATGGAGTCAGATGTGCAATTACCATTAGGTTTTACTGTAACCATCTCATTTAAATATTTTCCTTACACCTTTTTCTAAAAAATTATCTCATATTTTCTGTATGTTAAAATGATTTTTACCTAAAAAGCCTAGCTAAAATTTTTTTTTTTTCACTATACCCAAAAAATTTAGCAAAAATTTTACATGGACTTGCATTAGAAACTAGCTTTTGTGATAAAATTTAAATTAAAAATTGTTTATGTACCTTTTTATTTTAAATCAGAATTCTTTAAACTTAAGTGAAGTTCAAAAACTTTTTCAAATGGAATATTTACATATGTACAGAAGCGTAGTGATCACATTTTTATTTTTATTTTAGTTGAAAGTGGTGATCAAATATTTACCACACATACAAATATTAAGTAATATTTATATATGATAACTCCTTCCGGAAAAAAAAAAAAAAAAAAAAATATATATATATATATATATATCCTGAAGCAAAGGACGGGGATAACAACCTACACACTTTCTCAAAAAAAAAAAAAAAAAAAAAAAAAAAAAGCAGCCCTACACGCGGTTAATAATAAATATCTCATCATTTATGATATTTAAATTCAACTTAAAATAGTTAAGCTGGGCTAAAAGAAGAGGCGGCAAACTAAAAATTTGTAGTTGGCGCTAAAACAGTTTTTGAACATAAAAAAATTGGTGCTTTTTTTTTTTTTTTTTTTTTTTTTTTCCTAAATAAATTTGCATTATGAGTTAAATATTAATGTTATATCTACGTACAAAACAACTCAGTTCCATTAATATAAAATAACTTTTTTCTTTTTCCTCATCATCCATCTTTTCTCTCTGTTTCATACAAAAATCTCAGGACAATTTGGTGCTGAAAGATAATTTATGCTTTCATCTTATTTATTTGCTTTCTATTCATTGTAATTGATTTCGCAATTCTTTTGACACAGTTGTCGGTCGGCTCGAAATTGAACACTAGTCTTTGTCATCCAACTGCTTGACTTAGAGCCTCTGCTATGGTTTCATCTGTTAGTTTGAAATCGAACAGACATCTTTGCCATCTAATTGGTCCGAATTAGAGCCTCCACTACGGTTTTGTCCCGTGTATGCATCAAATTCTTGTAGTAATTCCCTATAAATGTTGCTCCTTCCTCATAGAGGTCGTCCTTCTATTGGGCACCTTTATTTTGATTTGTGCAGGCAGCAAAATGTTTAGAACACAACAAAGGCAAAATCAATGAATTAATTATGTCGGCTTGGAAGGCATCAATGATGCTTTCTCTCCCCCCCCCCCCCCCCCTTTTTAGGGGTGTTATTGTTGTTTTCTTTTCTTCTTTTTCTTCTTCTTTTCTACATCTGTATTATGGGTCCATGGGAGAAGGCCGAAGAGGATGCCAAAACAAGAATTAATTTGTATCTGTATAGCTGCATGGAAATAATATTGAAATGTTTCTTCTTTTGAATTTTTTTTTTTTGAATTTTAAATAAATGTTTCTTCTTTTGAAGACTTTTTTTGTCGTAGTTTCAATGACGACTACCTTGTCGTTGTATTCTTTTAGTGACAAAATACCACTGATGTCTAAAAGTAATCAACGATGTAGATTGTACTAAATCAACGACAATTATTTGTCGTAGAATAACACTTTTCAGTGACAATATAAGAAAGTCGTCGTTGAAACAATCAACGACACATATATACAGCGACAACTATCGACAACATGATTTTTTGTCGTTAATAACTATCAACAATGACTTTTCAATTTTTAACGATGACTTTTGTCGCCTCTAAAAATGGATTTTCTTGCCTATGTTTTTCTTCAACAGTTGTTCATTCAAGGATCTTCACTGGGTGTAAGTTTTGAGCAAATTTTCCGACTATTTAAAGGGAAACTTGAAAGGGGGGGGGGAAGACACAGAATTCTGACATAAAAATAGTGAAGAGAAGTATTTTCTTCAGGTTATCGAAGAGAAAGCGGAGTACTTGGAAAATGGCAAACATTTTAATAGAGACATCAAAGTAAATAAGAAAAAAAATGTAATGTAATGTAAGATACATGAATGTAAACCTTGTTTTCACCAAAAAAAAAAATGAATGCAAACCCTATCTCGAGAATCGACGCTAGACTCTCTCTCTTTATTTTTTAATGTTTTTTTTGGTTGGAATCGATGCTAGACTTTAATTATGGTGAGTGACGTCTTTTGACCTTCTCCAAGCACTTCTACATCAATTTTCTTCTTGCCTTCGGACACTTTTTCCATGTCATTGCCTAACAGAAATGTTCTAGGGTTAGTAACAGGATCTAGGGTATAAGCAATAAACGTAACTTCCGATTTATTAAAATAATAACAAATACAATATGACATCCAAATACAATATAAATCTTAAACAATTAGTTTAATAATTCAAATAATAATAAACATATTAATAGGATAAAAATACATATTGTACGATTGGCGTACCGGTTTAAAATAGAATTTTTAGATTGAAATTTATTATTTTTTCAAAAGTTAGTTATAATTTTTATTGACTTTTCAAAAAAAAAAAAGTCTTAAATCTCGTATCTGATGATATCCAACAATCTAAACTTAATTTACTATGAACGTGAACTTCAATAACTAAAAATATAAATTCTTGTAAAATGAAATGTAAAATAAGAGAAAATCTTATTCACTTAAACTATATTTTCTTCTGTATAAATTTACATTACTACTAATCAGTTTACATTTTACAATAACTACAATTTACATAATTAATAATATCAGGAACCGAAATTAAGATTTTACGTAAAAATTTAAATAAAAATTTAAGCATAAATTGATCGATCTAACACATACTAATTACAAAAATTGTATCAAACCTATTCATATTATATATATATATATATATATATATATATATATAAGAAATAGGGATTTGATTGTGAGAGTCTATCTATTTAAAAGTGTAATGATGGCTACAAACCTATTCATAAATTATACAAACAAGCATCGGGAACCAGAAGGTCTCTTTATTTCTTTTCAAATTAAAAGGACAGCTTTCTTGGGAAAAAAAAAGAAAGAAAAAGATAAAAATTAAGACCATTTTTATTAAAAAAAAAAATAATTGATCTAAATGATCATTAAATTCTTTAAGAAATGATAATTTAATTATTATTTTTTTTATCATATTAATCTTAAAATCTCTAAAAAAATAATTGTTTGATTCTTTCTGTCCACGTTCATTAAATTAAATTGGGGTAAACTAATAGCGTATTCACCATTTCCAAAGCCAAAGAAATTTAAGGTTAATTAACAGAATAAATTAATAAATGTAAAAATCCATTTATTACTCCGTTTGTTCAGAAAGAGAAGCAATTTGTTTGAAGCAGATCACAATCCAAAATGGGAAGAAAACCAAAGCCTCCAAAAAGATATCCTTCTTTTTTCAAGATTCTTCTTGATGACTTCTCAAAGCCGCTGGTAATTTTCATTTTTCTTGTCTTCTTCTTCTAACTTTGTAGTTATATATACGTTGCTTAACTTTGAAGCTTAAAATGGGTTCTTTTTTTTTTTTGTTTTTATTAGTTATATATATATGTACAATATACGACAAATAATCTTCAGTAGATTTTTAATAGTATTATTCATTGTTCAAATATTAATATAATTTCCTATATGTTTCAGCGAATCCCACAAGCTTTTGTGAAGCATTTTGATGGAAAAATACCTAGGAAATGCCTTTTTTGTAGCCCTACGGAGAGATTTTGGCAAGTTAATGTGGGATATTCCAATAACAGACTGTGTTTTAACAAGGGTTGGAAGGAATTTGTGAAGGACCATGGTTTAGAGCTTGGAGACTTTCTTGTCTTTCACTATCTTGCCTATTCAGAATTTTATGTTGAAATTTATGGCAAAAATTGCTGTCAAAAGAGTAGTAGTGCTGTGACATCTGCTAGGAAAATAAGTTCAAAAACTAATGCAACCATCGAAAGTCGAACGAATCCGGTTAAAGTTGAAGTAGTTGACCTCGAAACTGAAGATGAACTTTGTGATCGAGGCCGCGGGCATTCTCAATCTAGGCGTGGTAAGTTTCTCCTCATGTTTTATCGAGATGTTGCGTTCCATGTAATGTTTTCAAGATTAGTACCGCATTTTGGAAAATTTCTGCTTTACTAGTTTTGAACTCGCTTTCAGATTCGAAAGGAAAAGCGTGCAAAGAGGAAATTGGAGCTATCAGAGCTGTCGATAAATACGTTCGGAATCATCCTTCTTTCAAATGTGTTATGCGGGCTGCTTACGTGGGGCATGGATATTTGGTACAAACTTACAATAGATACAAGTTCTTGTCTTTCTTTTCACCATCTTTGTAATTGTCCCAAACTAGATGAAAAATGAGAAGGTGATTTAAAAGACTTTAGCAGAAGAAATTAAGAAAGAGGACCCTTTTTTTAGGCTATAAATAATCCGACTTTTGTGCAGAGTATACCAAGAGACTTTGTGAAAAGGTACATGCCTTGGCAGAGAACAGAAAGCTTCATGACGTGCCTTCAGCGTACAAGGAGGTTATGGCGGGTGAAGTTGTGGATCGACGAAAGGCGTCGGGTGAGGTTCTCGGCTGGTTGGAGTCGATTTGTGAAGGAAAATGCTATAAAAGTGGGAGACGTTTGTGTCTTTGAGCTCATTGAGAGAGATGGTTCTGTTATGAAAGTTTCTATCTTTAGATGTTAAACAAGTAGTTTCTTTTGAATTTATAGGGATCTTTTTTGTTAACATATTTAAGTTGGATACGTTTATCGGTTAGATTTGCCTTTTGCGTACTTTAGTAAGTTATAACAAACTTGTTTTAACAATTGCTTCGAGTTTGTGCATGAAAATGGTCAATTTCTTTTCTTTCACTACGTTGAGATTGCTGAAGTTCATGGGAAAACTTGTTGCCAAAAAGAAGTTTGGAACAGCTCCTACGGAAAATGTTACAGGAACTGACCTTAAAATTGAAGGCGGTGTTTGGTTTTGTTTTCAGGTGTTCTTAGAAATGTTTTCACACGTCTTTTGAAGTGCGACAAAGAAAATGCTCTATAAATAACATTTGTTTGGTAAATGCTTTCCTAACGAACACTCCAGAAGATTCTGTTCCGTGCCTTTTCAAGGTATTTGGTGATTTAACAAACTTATTGTATCCCGGAATTACAATTGTGTGGTGATACTGTTATTGGTAATCGTTGGAGCTGCAAAATAAGAAGTTTAGTAGTCCTTGCCTCATAATATAATATTAGAAATCTAAATCTGATTTCTTTTTCTGTGTTTGTGATTTCTCATATGAAGAGAGTTAGGTTCTCCACCTCTGTTCTCTTCAGTTTGAGCATTGGAGTTGAGCTGCTAACTCCTGCATTTCCCAAGTACTTTTTGCTTCTTGCAACCATGGCCAATACTGCAAAACAAATTAGCCTGGCTTGCTACTTAGCAACGGGGGTAAGGATTCGTCACCTATAACACAAATGATCTATTTCACTATATGATCAACTTTCATATCTTTGGATCTTTTATCGTGATTGTTTTCAAAGTCGGTGTTGTTTCCTTTCCATATTAGTGTGTGAGACGTGTTGCATCTTTAGAAGTGCAGCTAGTCTTTTTTTGGTAATTAACATTCTTGCAAATTTTGATGTCTCTCTCTTATATATAAGCAGTCTGCTGTTCATCGAAGCTTTGCAATAGCAGATAACCTCCGTGAAGTGTCAGCTAAATCACAGGTTGATTTATATACATTAATGGCTATATAGAAATTATTCCAGATATTTATTGGATAATCTTTGCTAAACTTAACAAGAGAGATAATAAGGTTATTCGTATGGGTTTCAGATCCAAACCGTGTGCTTTGATAACCTTGGCCTTCTGCTTGCTGTGCTATTGAACATTCTTTTCAAGAACAATCAAAGGTTTTGTTTCTAACTTTGATTCTGGATTTGAATTAGTTGGTTAAAATGTTGTTCTAATCGGTTACTTTCTTCTTTTACTCTTATTTGTTTTAGGTTTTCATTTTTCCAGTCTAAGGTTTTCTACTTCGGATTTCTAATATTCCCAGCAATGTGCAACTTGATTGCATAATTTTCTAATTTTTGAGTAATGTGAAAGATTGCAAGCAGGTCCATCCTCTGTTATATACCCGATATTATCGGCAATTGACCTTTCTGGAATATATCAAGGACTCAAGCATGTCCATCTGCAAACATTAACCAAGGTGTGTAGGCTTACGGGCTTTTCATAACGCTTGAGCTATTTGTGAGATTATACTAATAAAATGCTTACGCTTGGCCTTTTATTGTCTCAGGATAGACTTGAGATCATACTAAATACTTGGATTGTGTTAGGATATGTGCCTTCTCCAGCAGAAGTGAGTAAGCTGGAAGGAATTGATTTCCCTTGGAGCAAAGGTAAAGTCTCGGGGTCTTTGTGCTTTGACAATATCAATTTTGAATCTTAAAGCTAATGACTGAATCTGTTTCAGGTGAACATTTGTGGCCCATCAGAATAGGGTGCCTAAATCCCAAGGACCACTTTTCGAAATTGTCGATGATGGCAATGCAATCTTTAACCGGCGGGGACTACGACTTCATATCTATGGAAGAGATTTACTCTAGAATACCTAGAAGAATGCAGGTGACGATCTTGCAGATTTTTTAACAACCTAAGCTGTTTTGCTACTTGGTATCACTTAACTCTATGATGTACTTGACGCTTTCTACTCTTTTGTTTCCTGTTTGTGAATTTTAGGGAGGTATTCTTCTCTGACTGCGAGACGGAGCCAGCACCGCCGACATTACTATGGGTTTGTTGCAGGTAAAAAAAAAAAAGTTTATATTTAAATAAAATTCCGTAGCATTGTTATATCCACCATAAAAGCTCATGTCTTTTGAATGTTGGAATAGAAGAAAAGAGAGTCCCACGTTTGATCCAATGATATGCCATGCAGGCATGTTATATTCGCAAAGCACTTCACTTGAACAGGACTAGGTGGGAGAATATATTCGAGGCTAGCGATTTACCATATCTTGACTTCATGTCATGATGACTTTAGATTTTGATTGAAGAAAAGATAACATTAATTTAAACAAAAGCAGCCGTTATGATTGCAAAAGTTATTAATGCAGAATGGTTTCAAAAATTCTTATGCTAACGCTGCTTGCCTGTGCTGTGATTAAAAGTTAATTAAGTACAAAAAGTTAGGCATGTTTCACATTTTGCCCCAGAGTCTTTGTACATGTTTTTCTCATCTCATCTCTTGATTAGATAACATTTAAAGCAACAAATTTATATTGGATCAAGTACCATGAATGAGTCCCATCAGTATAGTACAAAATTTGACGACAAATCAACATTATGGGCTGTGGTCAATCCATTAATTGCACTTAGATAATTTTCAATTATATACAGTTATACTAATTGATTCCCCTTTATAGCTTCCATTGAGAGACTTTTTCATTTAATGCGGAGCAAAATAGTAATACTTTTATATATAAACAGGGAACGTGATTACTTGCTATAATCACCAAATTCAATCAACATTCGACAACCCCACTTCTTTCTTTGTTTTGTTTTGTTTTGTTTTTTTTTTTGTTTTGTTTTTTTGTTTTTGTTTTTTGTTTTTTGTTTTTTGTTTTGTTTTTTGTTATTTTGTTATTTGTTATTTTTTTTTGTTATTTTGTTTCGTTTTGTTTTGGAGATATATATAATAATAAACAACTGAAGGACCCTTGAAAAAGAAAAAATCAACTAATGGCCATCACTTTCTTTGACATAAATATCCAACATTAAACTATATATATAAACCAAGTATTTTTTAGCTATCTTAGTAGTTGAAAAAGAACAACAACCATAAACGACATAAATTTGGAGAGCGACAATAAGAAGGTGAGAAGGCCTAATGGATCGAAAGATAAGAATTTTGGAAAATGACGGGCAGTATCCCGAAAGGCATATGTAAAATACAAGTAACAACATTTCAAGAGGACTCTTCTTTAATCCAACGGGATTAAATCTGGATCTCTTATAAATAATGAACCACATCTGTTGAGATCACTTACGAGTTGAATTATATTTTCCAAATTTCATTCTTTCAAAAAAAGAAAACATTTTCCAAATTTCAAACAACGACAACTAACTATTACTATTTAATTATCTTCTTCGTCATGTAATTAATTATTACTAATAAGTAACAACTTCTTAGAATATATACTTATTCCACGTTTGGCCTTTAATATAAATTTAATAGGTTTGGTCATCTTGATATTACTTGAATGTACAGTTTTGGCTCGTCCGTTAACAACCTGCATGTACAAATGTAGCACGAAGATGAAAAGTACTCAAATCCCTTCCCGAAAATGATTATTTCCATTTAAAATACATAGATATGTATGTTGTTGTCCACGAATAAAAAAGAAAATGCAAAGGAAAACCAAGTCAAAGTCTTTCTAGCGTGACAAAATATGTGTCATTTAATCTTTAACATTAATGATCATTGCAATTTGAAAAAATATTATATCTCAGTATCATATATAAATAGTCTTATGTGAGTCCCACCAAGTGCATCTTACCTAAGCTCACAACATGAACGAATCCTATTGCTTTGTAACTTATTCATCGAGTTGGACATTTTCTTCTTCTTCTGAACTTTGCCCATTTTCAATGAAAGTAATTGGCTTATATTTCTCGTAGTGTTAGTTTTCAAATGGTCGATGGCTCACTGAAAAAGAAAGTAAGAAATCTTCTTCATTGCTCACTAGTGAATGTTTTTTTAAGCTCTGTATTTGGAATTCTACAACTAATATATTTTTTTAAGTCGACATAAAAATGATCAAAATCTGAAGTAGACAAAGATGCCTCACTTTTTTTCCTAATGTCGGAAGTCAGGTGACCCATGATTTAAGCAGTTTGGTACAAGTCAATATTAGAATAGGTTAACTTTATTGGACCCACTTGATCACAAGAGTAATAAAAAAATAATAATAATAAGAAGAAAATAAATTAAAATTTTGTTGCATCCTCGTTATTTATGTATCTTTTCGTTATAAATAAGAGATTTTTGTAATTTTAATTAAAGGACAAACTGTGAATAATCATGTGAAGCACAAACGAGTAATGTTTAGTTTAGAGGGGACTACAAGAAAAGTGAGAATCAACGACAACAATTTTAGTGACAACTAAAATTTCGTCGTTGAAAGGGACATTCAACGACAGGTTGTCATTGAAACTGCGCTGTTAACGACAGGATGCAATACAAGCATCAACGACAACTATACTGTCGTTAAAAAGCTTTTTATTGACGACACTTTTCTTCACATTGTCGCTAAAAATTTGAGATTTTTGGCATCAACGAGCTTTGACACCCTCATATTGGCGGGTATACTTTTAACGACAACTTATATCAATTAGTGACAATCATATGTCGTCGTTGAATATGTTCAGAATTATAATTTTAATGATGACTAACTTTGCAGTTAATTAAACATTTTTATGTAAATTATGAACTTTGGATGACGATACAATTATCGCCGTTAAAAGTTATCAATTAAAGTTTTTTCCAATCGCATTTAACGACAAAGGTCATTTTCATTAAAAATCTAATGAATTAGTGATTTTTAACGATAATCAATTTTATCATTAATTTTCCAGTTTTTGTCATAAATTATCAACTTTTAGTAACGATACATTAGTCGCCGTTAAAAATTGTCAGTAAAAGAGTTGTCCAATTACATTTTAACGACAAAGGTCGTTGTCATCATTAAAAGTTTAAATTTTATAAATGAGTATAACTTTTGTCATTGAAAGCTTTAAATTAAAAAAAAATTGTATATTTTTCTTTTAACTATTTTTGGCAAAAAAAAAGAAAAAAAACTCAAAAGAGTCATCTATGTTGTAAAATAATATCGATATAGATACTTTAATACTTTAATAATTAAAAAATATAATTGCTTTAATATTTCTTGTTCTTCGTTCACATCTTCGCCATCTCTGGTACTTACTGAAATTAGTTACAATGGAGGACGAAGGGGCGCGAAAGCTGACTATAGCCATGATTGGCCGGAGACGGTGACAGTTCAATTTCTGAAGACTTCAGACCCCTTCAACTTACAGTTTTCATTTTTTTTTTTTTTTTTTGCGTATGAAGAAATTGAGAAAGAGAAAGATCAGGTGAATAAGATCATCCCCAAAGATCAGGGGAATAAGATCATCCCCTAAAGGACTTTTGGCACGCCTCTTTTGGCGGGCACTTGAAGACAGCTAGTTTTGACGGGTTTATTTATTTATTTATTTATTTTGTGGAAAGATGTGGGTTTGGGGGGATTTTTTATTTATTTATTATTATTATTAGTAAGTTTCGGGAGTTACTACTACTGCTAAATAATACTAATTATTATTATTGTTATTATGTAGTTTTTAGCTATGAGGTTTGACGTTTGAGAGGATATAGTTGATTGGGATGGATTTTGTTTTTAAAATTTGATTGGCATGGATTTTCTTTTTAAAATTTGATTGGGATGCTTTTACTTTAAAAGAAAATAAAATTAAAAAAAATGAAGAATCTTAGAACAATATATTTTTAAAGATCATTTAAAAATAAAAACTATAAGATAGTAATATTGGTCTTTTTTTTTTTTTTTTTTCCTTTTAACAATTTTACGATTTTGGAGATGTTTACATTAGTGGATTATTATAACCGATATGTTAGAATATAGAAAATTCCAAAGAACACAATAAATAATTCGGGTGGAATATTAAATCATGTATAAGATTAATAATCTGGGAGAATATATTTGATATTTTGGTATAATATATTAATAAAATAAGAATAATATGCTAGAGTACTAAAGTAATAATGTATGAGACTACTCACCAATAATTGGAGTAAAAGGTGATCGATCATTTTATATTAAAAATTAAAAATAAATAAAAAATAAAAAATAAAAAAAATTGTAGATTACGTAAAAGGTAATTGGTAATCTACCAGAATCTCTTTGATCTTCAGAAATCGTCGTTGGCCCATATTAATTCCATTGACATTTTTCGGTTTATCTTTTTGATCGATCAAGTAATCTTGAAAGACATATTATATTGACATTTGACATATTATATGCCAGGTCAATCCTTTGATAATACCTGTAGATGATGGGATCTACGGTCAAATTTAGATTCGAAGTTAATCGATAAGAATCAATACAGAAAATAATTCCACTAAAATTTAAAGAGATTCGTCGGGAATATACTACGTCCCCTGAGTCTGGAGTTTTATCATGTATGGAATTATGAGATTACAAAGTTACAAGAGTTTTCTGGAAATTTTGGCAAAATTTTAGTAAGGTAAAGGAAAGAAGATCCTAAATGTGAGGGGTCATTCCCTGTTTATAGAATGAAAGTACTGGTTCTAGATTCCCAGGGAGATAATAGATAGTTCCCCACTTCCCTGATAATTTGGGATGTGTATAAGAACGTTCGCCACGATTGATCCTTGGCTAGACGGTTATAGAAATCGAACCTTCATTGTTAAAGATTCACTCTTCGATGTTGAATCATGACATGTCGAACAGTGAACTGGCTGTTATTCACGATTGGCCTAAAACCATGAGGCCTACATCGAGCGATCGAATGTCAAGGTTCGATGTTTATCAATCCAAAATTGAATGCTGAATTAAGTAAAAGGATTTTATGGTTTTACTGGCTTTCTAGGGAACCTTCGGGACCTATATAGAATGATTGATGGACCATGGCATGAAGTTCAGTGGACCTTTCATTGGAAGTGACTTGTCGGACATTGGATCGGATCCAGGACTCCGAATAGTGTATGTGCTATTGAAAGCATACTAAATAGTCAATGGAATATGATTTGATGCCAACTACTTCACCAATCAATATAATCTGGGTATTACATAATGGGAAGACAAAGTTTGACCCCAACAATACTCCACAAATGTAATGAAAAGAACAATTACTAACTCTCATTGAATTCCAAAACTATATTATTGTCCACGTGGATTACCATCTTCGGTAGTTGTTGTTTCTGATGCAGGACCACCAGATATAAAAAAATTAGAATTTATAATAAATTAAATTTGATACCACGTGACATAATGGAATAGAAAAGTGGCTAAAATAAATTAAATTTGATACTATTATTATGAAAAACTAACTAATTAAAAATCAAGAACCCTATTTATAGGCTAGTGAATCCTAACTTGTTAGGAATTCTAAGTCAAAAAAATTCTTAATCCAAATCCTAATAATAAACAATCAAAAGTCATAACAAAACTCAAACT